>CM050164.1:454159768-454602268 GCA_027410445.1 Discoglossus pictus | reverse complement strand
CGATAGTGACTCGTGGTTCAAGCCCGTATGACTTTGAAATCCAACCTCCATTTTTATTGAAGTCCTACGGGCTTGAACCACAAGTCACGATCGGGACCCACATTACATTTGCTGTTTCTAACCTCGAGTTACGGCCATGCGTCAGTGATCATGTTCAAGCCTGTAGGCTGGATTTCAAAGTCCTACAGGTTGAATTATGAGTTACGTTAGGACCCACATTCAAGATATAATGCAATATCAATTCATCCGTAAATATGATATTCTATTACATGGGCGTACCATTATATGTATTAACACATTGATTGCCAGGATCGATATAACACGGAAATTAAACATGAAATAAATTATTTTTGGGGGCCGATTTGCGAGCTTGAGATTGTTGTGCTATTAATTCTAGGACCTAACATCACTTTCCCTTTTAATTAAAGTACAGTAGAGTGTTTAAATATGCATTTACAGTGCTCTGTACATGTCATTAAGCCCTTTGCGAGACCTCCTTGGTACTAGCACTTTTGCCATTTGCGGGCTTGATGGGGTGGAAAGAGAGGGGGAATCGGAGCAATTGAATAGTGATTTGCGATTTTGGCGTTTGCAACTCTTGCGGCCGTGAAAGATCAAAGGCTTGGGGGGGAATTAACTTGCAATTTTACAAATCGCAATTGATCACAATGAATCGCAGCACGGAGCCCGTAACTTGATCAGAGCCCGCAAAATAACGTCACTTGAATAGCAAAATAACTTGGGGGCTTAATTTCCGAGCCCTGTTCTCCCGAAAGCTTCAATTGAATGAGGCTCATCATTTTTAAATACATTTTAATCTATATCAAGTGCTCTTGTTCTGTTTAAATGGCACTTTGTGCCTAATTACAACATATTTCTGACATAATGGTATGCTTTGTTATTTAGGTTGTCATTGTTTTGATTTTTTTAATGTTTAGTATCTACTGCTGGCAGCACCATAGGCTATCCTTGTGAATTATAGTTGCTTATTGGGAACTTTCCCATGTTGGGTAGTATGTGACACCACGCTTACTCTCTATCTGAGTTGTAGGGGGATTAGCCAGAAAGTGAGGCATCAACATAGGTTGTGCCTTCCAAGTAGGAGGCATCCTTTGAGATCATAGGATTCTAATACTCTTACCTGTGGTGTAGAGGCCTTTGCTACACTTATTTCGCCACCATACTTTCCTTTTGATATTTAGTTTTTTGTCTTCATTTTGATCTATCTGCTATGCCATGTGGATACAAATTTCTAATGTCGGTGTGATTTTTGTGCAATTAAGGTTTTTTCTCCTTATCCATTTTATACTAGTCATATCAGTGTTAAGCACTAAAGAACCAATTTATTAGTCTAGCCATTTTTAAATAAAGCCAATAAACTTTCTTTAAAAAATGATAATTTTGCGGCAAAATACTGATCAGTAATAAACCGAACATATTTCATGTCTTCAGCTTTTAGAGACTATTTCTGCACAGTAAAAAATTGCAGTATGTAAATATGTTATGAATAATGGTCAAAATTAATGATGCCGACGTTATCCAGATAATGTCAACATCATTAAAAGTTTTGACTTTATTGGTAACAGAGCCAACAGCCTTAAAATAGGTCCTTTGAGTGGAACCAAAACATTTGTAGGCTCATTGCATCAATACAAGATTTACGACTAAGGTAACCAATATTCATTTTAATTTACAAAATCACAAAAAAATATATATTTAAATTGAGGAATTCACCTTTTAAATCTGTATTCAATCTGGAAGCAGAGAATACAGGTTTGGTTATTACTATTTAATGTGCAATGAAGATTAGAAGTAATGAAATGTGGTATTTATTGACTCTTAATAAATTTAATTTACTAGTCAAACATTTTAATTGGAAAACGTAAACACTGAAAGCTTCGGGGATTTTCATTTCCATTTCACTTTATGAATAAAGTATTTAAGCAAGAACTAAACGTTGATGAGGTCTAATGGCATCTAATTATCTAATCTGCAACATTAAGACAGATGGTAAGGGATTCATATTTAAAAATATCTCATGTGATTAATCTGGTGAAGGCCATATGAACGGAAATCAATGACTTCTGCATTAGTGTCAGAATAAATTAACCATGGTGACCCGAGGAGATTAGGCAATGTGTAATATCTATTATAACTGCTTTTCCCAAATTGGTTCTTTGTGGTATCTTATCCTTTCTACAAGACTAAAAAAAAATTGAAAGGAAAATTTAGACCTAAGCATAAGTTTCTTTTATATTAAAGAGCACAATTAGAGAGAATTAACTATGTAAATGAAAAGAACTTGACTCGTTTGCCAGTTACTGCTCAAAGAGAAAAAGCCACCATTAAAAGATCCATATGCACCACTGGCTGAGCTGATTGGGTCAAAAGTTCAAGAGCCAAATCAAGAGCCAATAAAGCTGCACAGCTCTAAACTGTGACAGTTACATTCATGTTTCTATGTTCTTCTGCAGTTCACATCACCTTATATACTCTTTATGAGTAAATACTTAAATACAAAATGTTTACAGAAGAAAAGAAAAACAAATGTTTACAGAAGAAGAGAATGAAACAAACTCATATTTTCACAGGATTTATAGATCAGTAAAATCAACATCTGAATTTATTGAGATGAAAAAAGTTTATCCTCCCTTATTTTACAAACTGCTTAGCTATAGTGGCAGAGTGCACTTCCACTTCCCTGAAACCCAGTCAAAGTAAATTACACACTGCCACCACATCAATGCAATTTTTAAAAGATGGGAGGAGTTCCAGACTTACAGTATCTCACAAAAGTATTCAGTGTTGCTCCAGACTTGAGAAAGAGAGGCAGCTCTTGAAAGCTAGTCTTATAATTATGAATAGGTTTGTCCAATAAAAAAGGTATCAATATATACTGCAATATATACTGCAATATTCATCTGGATTACTGGACACTCATGGCTACCTCACTCTTCATGTTATATATATATATATATATATATATATATATATATATATATATATATATATATATATATATATATATATATATATATATTGTAATAGAGTCAATGAGTATATATAAGCCTGAGACTGAGCAGAGCCATATATCCAGGCAGGATAAGCAAGAGTTAATTGGGACTGCAGCTCAATCAGCCAGTGCACCTGATTCTTATCAGGATGATTTAAAAAGCCCTACAGCGCACACTAAGGGGAGGTGTTTGGAGTAAAGATTTGTTTGTTTGCAAGGAGAGACAGTCTGAAGTCCAGAGCAGAGTTGTCTACAGGAGCAGCACACGTTTCCAGAGCAGAGTTGTCTGCAGGAGCAACATTGGTTCACCGAGCAGAGCTGTCTACAGGAGCAACATGGGTTTCCAGAACAGAGCTGTCTGCAGGAGCAACTCGGGCCTACAAGGCAAGTTAATCTGCTGAGAAAGCAGTTTTCCGGTTTAGAGACTGTGGACATTTTAACCCCAGGGAGAAGACAGCAGTGTAACTGAAAGTGTCACTGTCTTTCAAAAGACTATTTAAAGGGTCCCTGGTGGCTGGAGCATGTCGGAGAGACGGGCGGGCCGAATGCTCCCCCTTTTTCCACAGATAAAGAGAGTGTTTATTATTTTCGTATAAACTTGGGACTTTTAAATAAAATATTAAAAGAATACCTGAATTCCTGGCTGGTAATTTACAAGGTAACATGCTAATCTACCACAATATATATACATATATTGTAATAGAGTGCCCCCCAGAGGATAGCGCAAGATACAGAGCCTTGAAGAGTTCTATACAGGAGTGATAGAGTTAAACTCCCGGATGAGATGTAATTACCAGTGTAAACAGCAGTTAAAAGGCTGGAAAAAAGAGATGGGAGGGCCCCAGGTGGTGTGCTGTTGATTAGCAGCCACTGCAAGCTACAGAGAGGAGCTTGCTGGCTGGTCCTGTGTGGATCTGCAGTCTGTATTGTGAAAGAAAACCTGAAGGAGAATGCATTGTGTACTGAGGATTCCCATTCAGAGTGGCCTAAGAAGACAATGTCTATGCCAGTTTGGAGCTGCCACTGGGATAAGACATTGGAGCAGAGGATCCACTGCAGCTGTGAAGCTGAGAGAGAGAGACTGAATTTAAAGGTACCATTACAGATTCTGATAATACCCGCCAGGGAGAAGTTTGTGAACTTACAGTTATTATCCCTCATAAAAAAAGGGTGTCAAGGGTCGCTGGAGGTTTGGGTATCTGGAGAGAGGGTGGGCCAGAACCCCACCCTTCTGTGTGAAAAGAATACTGCTTTACCTGAAGGCTGAGAAGCAGTTTCAGGGCTAGTCAGGGGGTTCCTGAAAATTAGCAAGCCTGTTTATGTAGATGTTTATTTCATGCTAAAAATAAGCTATTGTTTGTTTTGAAAAATTGTAAAAGAAAAAAATACAATAAGCTAGATATGATCATCTGTGTATCCTGGTGCATAACAGCCTATCAACGTATTGATTTAATTGAATTTAGGATATTAAAAATCTTCAAAAACGCTGCTATTTATAAAAAACTATAAAAAAAAATTAAAAAATTATATAATGGTGCAGTAAAACCTAGGGACCATATAAATTGATCAAAAGCTCTGAAAGCATATTCTTACATAAAGTTAGGTATTTTAATGGTAAATATAGGACAAGGAACAGGGTCAATTAAAATATTGCCATAATGTATAGAATAACAAGATTCCTATAATAAGTATGGCTAGTGACATGATGTTGCCTTATACCATAAAATATACCAATCAAATAAAATGCTATTCAGTATTCCTCATATTGCTTATCCAGCTGTAATCCTAGGTTTACTGAATAAACACCCATATATATAAAAAAAATGTATAGTGAAAAAACAAGATTCTATCATGGACATCATGATAATAGTAGTGTTCTGCAATATATTATTGCCCAACTTATTAGGTAATATTCCATGCCACTATGTGGCTTGAGGAATAACTTAAAGTATAACACTTAAATAAGAAGCTGCAGCCACCCTGCACCATCAATCGGCTATATCAGCTTCAAGCAAGGTTTTAGTATTCCGGTTATATCTTGATTGCTGCCGCAAATAGGGAGCCTCCTTGGTTTACTGGTGTACTGATTTACACACTTACATTTCTAGATGTCCATGTTAAGAAAAGGATAATGCCGACGATATCGTTTTGCCTAGACCCCCCTAGGCTTTCTTAAGGAAAAAAATGCAAACATATTGGGACTCCTGAGTCTCGTATTTTTTTTTCTAAGTCCCCCGTTTGTCAACCGCATGCACACAAAGGCGATCCTGCGTTTTGGAATTGTTTTTTGACTAAGTCCCACGTGTTTCATTCCCTTTTTCGTGTTAGTGCTGATAGTTGTAGTGAGTTGTAGTGGCTTAGCGGTTCGCCTCGCCTTTGGCACTCATCGGGTAAGTGCTATGCGTTAATGGCTCGCCTCACTTCGCAAGGCTCTCCTAAGTCGTACGCACCACGCAAAGTGTGACGACGTCTCGCAGTTTGACAACTATTATATGTGATATATATATATATATATATTTACTGTACTACTGTGCGGTAGAGGGCTTCTATCGCTCTTTTGCCCACCATATTATAAATGATTGTTGTGGTGAACTACCTACTCATAATTTCAACAACACAGGCTTAGATCCCGCTCCATGCTGATGATAGCCAGTAAGCTTGAAACAGCTGTACACGGATAGGATTCTCAGCTTGTGTTTAATCCAACCTTGGCTTTGCATTAAAGCTGTGTAATACAGCATGCATAAGCTTAAAGGAAGCCATGTTTGATAATGGCTAAGGATTGAAGAGCGAGGCATTTGTGGGCACATTTTTCATGTCCCAGTTCAACTTCCCAGAATGCAGTGTAATAACTGTGTTTCTTGGAATTCTGAGCTGGAAGCAGGTTTTTAAACTTGTTTTATACATTCAAATGTGAACACAGATGTACTATTTATTTACTTTATATATATATATATATATATATATATATATATATATATATATATATATATATATATGTTCATTAATTTTTTCATGTAAGTGGTGCCATTAAATTTATTCAACCTAATAGTACTGAATTTTATTTAGCATTCGCGTGTAATTTATGGAAATCTTTCTAAAATCTAAATAATCTTCACAGTGTGACGATCATTCCATCTCGTGAATTCGTAAAATGACATTGTTTGCTGTCATTGTGTGCCAAAGGCTTTCTCTTTGTTTCAATTAGGGGAATATTTATTTCTGTTTTTGCATGTCATTATAATCAATTTAATCAGATTCTGCTGCAATGTCAGGACTAGTTGATTGGCACATGGAGAGGTGTAGGGTTTAATATCTAAGTTTGTATGATGTATCCTTGAAAATAATTGCATTTATTAGCAATATAATTAGTAGAAAGAACTGATAATGAGACATGATCGGGCATTTATGAGATTCATATTCAGTAATATTTTTTTGTTGCTTCTTAATTATATTTATATGGTTTATTTTTTATATGACAAAATAAATTAACATATTGATAATTTGTGGCATTTTGGATTACCATTCCATACGAGAAACACTGTAACCTTGACATTGCAGATTTAAAGTAACATACTTTTTCAGTGCAATTATTTCTCAAAGAATAAATAATTAAATAGATATGACCATGTACAATTACATTTTGTATTAAATTGTATTTTAAAACATTCTGTACTATAGATCATGATTACCATTTATTTATAAAATATTTAACCTATATTGTATGGCAAACAAGGCTAACTGTAGCAACTTACCAGGGCACAAACTTATGAGACGTCAAGTGCATAAAATATTGCAGAGAACTTGGGCCTTAGGTCAAAATTGAATGTCCTGACATGCTATTTTTATTTTTTTCTGGCCATCTGTCGGTATTGACTTTGGTTTCAGGTTTTTTAAATAAATATATAATTTTGCAAAGAAGGCAAAAAAATAAGAAAGTATTTTAGCACAATGAATATACTCCTATTCTATCTTTATTTTACCTCTTACCTTTTCTTGTTTAGTTATGTTACCGATATATAGAGTAGTACAATATTGCTGTCTTTTTTTATAGTAACTCTGTATTTTGACTTGTGAAAATAAAATTTGACCTTGATTTTAACTACACTTAAAGTTTCCTATACATGTAACATATATGGTGTGCAATACCTAAGTCCTTGCTGACATGGCCATGTTTATAACCAGGCAAACAAGGCAGCTGTCATGGGGTGCCACCTCATTTGCATAACAAGGAGCGGAGGTGGGTGTGATGTGGTATTCTCCCAATGAGCGACACTTTAGTAAAACAAAGATGGAATAGGAGCACCTGGGCAACTTCCGATCATGCAAATGCTCTGTCAGCTCACTGACAGACTTCCCTCAAAAACACAACATACTCCTTCTTCTCTTATTTATTAGTCTTCAGAATGTCCAAATATTTTACTTGGTGTTGCACAACTTATTTTTAGTCCTGCAACTGCTGGTGAAGTAACATGGTAGTAAGGAAACCACCCAGGGAGTTTGTGCCTAGGGACATATGCTGCCAAAGACACTTGGTCATCATGAGTTGGCCCTGATAGTGACCATGGGCCCCCAATGAATTACAAGACCACAGTGGACTTTATACCGGCCTAACAGCCCTATTAAATTAGAAGTGTGTAGCGGCATCTGCAAGCATGCAAGGGCTGTGGGCTTGAAATTCCGCTGTTAAACTAGAAAATGCTGTGAATTTCGGGCTGGAGACGCAAACGTGTAAACCATTTTTTGAACTTTGGATGAGCGCCGTGAATATGATCGATTAGTCAAACCTGTAGTTATGGGAAGTGATGTCGCGAACATCCAATTTTCGGTTTGCGAACCGCGAACGCAATCCGCCGCAAATGTTCGCGAACCAACGAACCCGGCGAATCACCATAGACTTCAATGGGCAGGCGGATTTTAAAACCCACAGGGACTCTTTCTGGCCACAATAGTTATGGAAAAGTTGTTTTAAGGGGACTAACACCTGGACTGTGGCATGCTGGGGGGGGGATCCATGTCAAAACTCCCAAGGAAAATTACATAGTTGATGCAGAGTCTGGTTTTAATCCATAAAGGGCATAAATAACCTAACATCCCCCTCCATCATCATCCTCCCCTGTATCTCTTTACCCCCTCCCTCATCATCCTCCCCTGTGTCTCTTTCCCCCCTTCCTCATCACCCTCCCCTGTGTCTCATCCCCCTCCCTCATCATCCTCCCACCTCCCTCATCATCTTCCCCTGTATCTCTTTACCCCTCCCTCATCATCCTCCCCTGTGTCTCTTCCCCCTCCATCATCATCCCCCTGTATCTCTTTACCCCCTCCCTCATCATCCTCCCCTGTGTCTCTTTCCCCCCTTCCTCATCACCCTCCCCTGTGTCTCATCCCCCTCCCTCATCATCCTCCCACCTCCCTCATCATCCTCCCCTGTATCCTCCCCTCATCATCCTCCCCTGTGTCTCTTCCCCCCTCCATCATCATCCTCCCCTGTGTCTCTTTCCCACCTACCTCATCATCCTCTCCTGTGTCTCTTTCCCCCCTCCCTCATCATCTTCCCCTGTGTCTCTTCCCCCTCCCTCATCATCCTCCCCTGTGTCTCTTTCCCCCCTTCCTCATCACCCTCCCCTGTATCTCTTTACCCCCTTCCTCATCATCCTCCCCTGTGTCTGTTTCCCCCTCCCTCATCATCCTCCCCTGTGTCTCTTTCCCCCCTTCCTCATCACCCTCCCCGTATCTCTTTACCCCTCCCTCATCATCCTCCCCCCTCCCTTGATGATAAGGGGGGAAAGAGACACAGGGATAAGTGTGAGGGGTGTTAGGGTAAGGGGTGTTAGGGATAAGGGTGAGGGGGTTAGGTGTTAGGGTGAGGGGTGTTAGGGCTAAGTGTGAGCGGTGTTAGGGTGAGGAGTGTTAGGGATAAGTGTAAGGGGTGTTAGGGTGAGGCATGTTAGGAATAAGTGTGAGGGGTGTTAGGTCTTAGGGATAAGTGTGAGATTGTTAGGGTTAGGTGTTAGGTTGATGGGTGTTATGGATAAGTGTGAGGGGTGTTAGGGTTAGGGTAAGGGGTGTTAGGGATAAGTGTGATGGGTGTTAGGGTAAGGGATGTTAGGGTTAGGTGTTAGGGATAAGTGTGAGGGGTGTGAGGGTTAGGGTAAGGGGTGTTAGGGATAAGTGTGAGAGGTGTTAGGGTTAGGTGTTAGGGTGAGGGTTGTTAGGGATAAGTGTGATCAGTGTTAGGGTAAGGGATGTTAGGGTTAGGTGTTAGGGTAAGGGCTGTTAGGGATAAGTGTGAGGGGGTATTAGGGTTAGGTGTTAGCGTGAGGGGTTAGGGATAAGTGTGAGGGGTGTTAGTGTAAGGGGTGTTAGGGATAAGTGTGAGGGGTGTTAGGGTTAGGTGTTAGGGTGAGGGGTGTTAGGGATAAGTGTGATGGGTGTTAGGGTTAGGTGTTAGGGTGAGGGGTGTTAGGGATAAGTGTGGGGGGTGTTAGGGTGAGGGATGTTAGGGTTAGGTGTTAGGGTAAGGGCTGTTAGTGATAAGTGTGAGGGGGTATTAGGGTTAGGTGTTAGGCTGAGGGGTGTTAGGGATAAGTGTGGGGGGTGTTAGGGTGAGGGATGTTAGGGTTAGGTGTTAGGGATAAGTGTGAGGGGTGTTAGGGTTAGGGTAAGGGGTGTTAGGGATAAGTGTGAGGGGTGTTAGGGTTAGGTGTTAGGGTGAGGGGTGTTAGGGATAAGTGCGATGGGTGTTAGGGTTAGGTGTTAGGGTGAGGGGTGTTAGGGATAAGTGTGGGGGGTATTAGGGTGAGGGATGTTAGGGTTAGGTGTTAGGGATAAGTGTAAGGGGTGTTAGGGTTAGGTGTTAGGGTGAGGGATGTTAGGGTTTAGTGTTAGGGATAAATGTGAGGGGTGTTAGGGTTAGGGTAAGGGGTGTTAGGGATAAGTGTGAGGGGTGTTAGGGTTAGGGTGAGGGGTGTTAGGGATAAGTGTGAGGGGTGTTAGGGTTAGTTGTTAGGGTGAGGGTTGTTAGGGATAAGTGTAAGGGGTGTTAGGGTTAGGTGTTAGGGTGAGGGATGTTAGGGTTAGGTGTTAGGGATAAGTGTGAGGGGTGTTAGGGTTAGGGTGAGGGGTGTTAGGGATAAGTGTGAGGGGTGTTAGGGTTAGGTGTTAGGGTGAGGGGTGTTAAGGATAAGTGTAAGGGGTGTTAGGGTGAGGCATGTTAGGAATAAGTGTGAGGGGTGTTAGGGTTAGGTGTTAGGTTGATGGGTGCTATGGATAAGTGTGAGGGGTGTTAGGGTTAGTTGTTAGGGTGAGGGTTGTTAGGGATAAGTGTAAGGGGTGTTAGGGTTAGGTGTCCTTCAGGACTGTATTGCACTCTGTGTACAGTAGCCTACCTATGGCTTTTCCTATTGATGCAGTATCACCTACACTCAGCCTCCTCTCAGTAAGACTGCAAGTTAGTTAGGATTCCAAAAATGGCTGCTGTCCATGAGGTTAAAGGGTCTGGAAGGCAGGGTATGATGCTGATTGGCTGGAATGTGTCTGCTGACTGTGAGTTGCAGGGTCAAAGTTTGCTCAATGATAAAGTATAGGGGGCGGATCAAACATCGCATATGTTCGCAGTTCGACGTGAACGTGAATATGCTATGTTCGCCGGGAACAGTCCCCCGGCGAACTATTCGCGACATCTCTAGTTATGGGTTTTGCAGGAGCCAATGGCAACAGAGATCGTCATGATTACGTCACAGAAAAATGGAGGTTGGATTTCAAAGTCTTACAGGCTTCAATTACGAGTTGCGATCGGACCCACATTGCAAAAATAATGCAATATTGATAAAGCCATAAATATGATATATTTATGGCCATGCGAGTTCCATTATATGTATTAACAAATTGATTGCCGGAATCGATATAACACAGAATTTAAACATAATAAAATTATTTTATGCTATCGACTATCGAATTGTAAGGCAGGTAATGCTGTTTGGCACAGACATGAATTTTTTTGGTGGTCTGAGATCCTTTAGCGCTCTTTGCGAGCCTCGCTTTTGTGTTTATTGCAATAGCGTTTTTTTGTATTGTGTATATCTGTTTTTGTAAGCTAATTAAATCATTAATAAATTGATAAATGAGTATACTTTACCTATTTTGAAGTAATATATGCAGGAAGCATTGTGCTGAAGAGCTGACAATCTGTTTCAGCAGCATAAAATGTAGGCTTGCACTGTTGTGGAGCTGAGATGTAAGTGTCAGCAATGTGTGCAGTGTGTAGTGTAAATCGGCTGCGTGCGCGAGGGTAAGCCGTTAGAGTAGCTGTGTATTTCCGCATTGTTTAAGTTAGTGTTGTAAAAAGGCGGTGAATGTGTATGTGGTACGCGTGTGTGGATGATTTAGCGTCCTTGCTAAAAGTGTATCTTGTACCTCATACGGCTTTTTGGAAAAGCCGTCTGTGCTTGCTGTTGTTTTGCGGCTTTAGGGTCCTGTAGCCTCGTTTTCGTTTTTTTAGGTGGCCATTTTTTCTCAAGCTTAGGTGTTTTTTGTGTGTCTAAACTCGGGAATGTGGACATAAATTGAGGTGTAACTTCACTTGCAGAGGCCCTGGGTGCCCCCCCCCCCCCCCCCCTTGCTGTGGATAAGCTTTTTATGTGTTTTTTTTGTGTATTTATTGTGTTTTTTATGTTTTCAGGTGAACGCGGTTCAGCCGTTAAGGTTGTAATTTTGCAAGTTTATAATGGTTTTTTTTCTAAGTCCAGCGTCTCGTATTTTTTGGGACCAAGTCCGTAAATTTAGCGTTCTGAGACCCGCGATTCGTATTTTTTTGTGTAAGTCAGTATTTAGTGATTGCGTGTTTGATCTATTTTGTTAAAGAGCCGCTTGTGTGTGTGTTTGTAACCGCGTGTGAGGAGCCGTAGAGCCTCCACCATCGGCTCGTTGCAGCCGATGTTGGAGCCTCCACCATCCGCAAATAAATAACACGGAAATTAAAAATAAAAAATAAAAAAATGTATTTCAGATTTGTGAGCTTGAGATTCTTGTGCAATTAATTCTAATGTCTTTCATCAATTTCCACGTCTTTTAAAGTGCAGTATTGATTTTTTTATTTGCATTTACAGTGCGACGATCAGGTGTTTAACCCCCTTGCGAGTCCTATCTGGTACTGATAGGATTTTCTTCTACATTTGCCATTTACGGGTGTGAAAACAATTGCAGGCTTGATGAATTTTTAGCAATTAAAGAGTGAATTGAAATATCAAAGGCTTAGCTGGGTCAGAGTTACGATTTTGACAACCGCAGGGATTTTCATCCTGTAACCCGCAAATCGTTTGCGTGTAGGGAAGAGACGCCAATTGAATAGAAAATTAGTTTACAGGCTACATTACAGGCTCCAGTAACTAACAATTGCTCAGTTGCGTAGGGGCCATGGTGTGGCAATATTTATTCATGGATTTTTCTTTCTTTTTTTAAATCTAAGCTTTTATTTAAATTGTTTAGATTGGTTGTACAGTTTGCAGCATGGATGAATGATGTCATAATGTTTCTGATTTTTATTACATAACATCAGGCCACTAAGGCAGTTCTGGGCAAGATGTAAGGCACAGAATGGAGTTTATTTCTATGGCTTTTTGAAAGGATCTTTGTGTGTTTTGCTATCCGGATATCCAGTCAGTACACCTAGGTGTAGAATTCACGGTTAATTGCTCAAGAGAAAGAGTGCTCAGAGTGATGTGTTTTTTACGTTCTGTTTTTAAGATACTTTCTAGTATGTGTTTGGCAGTTAGTCGTCTAAAAATCTGTTGATATGGAATACTAAACTATATTATTTTTCTTGTGGTTTATCTTTGTCTTCCTAAACAACACCAACTTTACCTGGAACTTGTTCCTCTCTTATGAATTCATTGTCACCAGTCATCATGAGTTGTATGCCCTAAAATCTATTTAAAGTAGAGACTAAACTGTTATACTAACCTGTATTTCCTAAATCATGATTCGGTAATATAGGACCCCATTCAAATTGAACTTGAAAAGCAGCTTGTAAGGGTTATGGTTATTCAATTGGCTACATTTAGCTACTCGCATTCCAATTGCGAGTTACTCTCCCACAATCACTGTGGGCCATCCAAAGACGTAACTCAGCCCTATCTCCTCCATTGATTTTTCAAGCCAGCAAAAGTTAATAGTGCTAAAGACGCAAAATCAGTATTCAGTTACAAGTAGCTCACAAATTAAATCTGACCCGCAAATCGAAAATGTATTAAAAAATATTATGAGTACTAGATAGGACTCGCAAGGGGGTTAAATACTAGTTCTGACAACTGCAGCAGCAAATAAATACACTATACTGTACTTTAAAATACTGAGAAAGCATTGAAAGTAATTAGAATTAATTGCACAATAGTCTCAAGCTTGCAAATCTGCAATAAAAATGTTTTAACTTTTATTTCCGTCTTATATAGATCCCAAGAATTAATGGGTTAATATATATCATTAAACCCGCATGGACTAGAACAGTTGCTTTAATGATTTTTATTGATTTCTATATGGTATTGCGAGTCCGATCACAGATTTTACTTCTAAACACTAGTTATTTGTAGTATAAACTCAATGTTTTACTTGTGTTATGATGTCTTATTTACCAGTGTCTAAGAAGTATTGTGAGTGTTTAGGAAGTAAATGTCGGGCTTAAAAAAATATTGTCACATTATATGATCATGCCCCCTGAAATCCTACTTACAAGTGCATGGTTTCTGTGTGGAGTCTGTGAGAGGGCAGTTGTGAGATAGAGACAATTGACTGAGTTTAAATATATAGAAAAAATGTAACCCGCAGCCAAAATTTAGGGTTACAGGCAACTATGGGCTTACAATTGAATGGGGGTCATATTAAGGTATGAGGTCTGATACTCCTGGTCTACAGTTTTATAGTGCTTATGTGTCCTTAAATAACAAGCAAGTAGTTTGATCTGTTAGTCGCTGTTACATAGAATAAAACTTCTGGTACATATTAAACCTTGACTTTATATAAATGTTGCACTTGCGCTAAAAGAGCGTGAAAGCAGTATATTACAGGAACCTGATTCCACCCACATATATGGATAAAATATCAGGGAATTAACTTCTGCAAAAGAGAAACAGCCAATCATCCACACTGTGCGTGAACCCCTGTCGATTTCCCTAGCTATATTGAGCAAGTGGTCCATATCTGGATTATTTCTGTGAATGGATAAGATACAGCAACATCGAATTCTCATGGTAAAGGAGAACTGGTAGAGAATGTGGAAGCTGGCTTCTTTGTGAGGCTTCTTTATAATGCGTTTATAAATTATTATTATTATTATTATTATTATTACTAAAGCAAATTTTTAAAGAGCTTTTCTCGTAGTTGGACTATAAGTACTGTGAAAGGGCCGGCCTTGGGCTACTAGTTGCTCCTGTGATTTACTTTTAGCTTTGTTTTAATAAAGGCTTTCAAAAACAAACAATAGCTTAACTTCAGCATAAAAGAAACATCTACAGAAACGGGCTTGCTAATTTTCAGGAACACCCTGACTAGCCCTGGAACCACTTCTCGATCTACAGGTAAAACAGTAACCTTTTACACAGAGCGGTAGTACCTTTAAGTCCAGTCTCTTTCAGCTTCTCAGCTGCAATGGATCCTCTGCAGGTCCTCTCCTTTTGCAGTAAACAGTCTCTCTTGTAACTTTGTCTCAGTCATGCCGACTGATTATCGAATGGCAGCTTCCAATGCTGCTCTGGCACCCACACTGTAAGTCCAGCCAGGTCCTGGTCAGGAGCTCTGGCTCTTTTTCCTCTCAGGTCACACTGAAGCACTCAGTGCCTCTTCTTGAGCTGCTGGCTGTATTCTCCAGGCAATCCAACTTACTTGCCAGTGTCTCTCTATACTAAGTGTTATAAGCAGTCTTCCCTGCTGCCTTACTTCAGAGCTTATATCAGCTCAGCTCTCAGGATCCAGTCTTCCTGACTTTCTCACCTCACAGCTTCTCCCGTAGACTGCAGCTCCACACAGACTCCTCACGGCACTCAGGCCAGAGCCAATCAACCACCCCCTGCTGAGTGCTCAGTAGTCCTTTTAAGGCAGAATGTCGCTGGGCTTAATTAGTCTGTTGTAGGAGGCTTGATGAGCTCTCTTCTGACCCTTGGTGGCACTTCATCACAGTACTTTACAATGTTTCCTCAGATATTGTGTTACCCAAAGACTTTGGTACATAGTTATGTCTTGAGCTTATTATAAAAAATATATGTTTATCAGGATTTATGAACGGTTAAGGTGAGAGAGTTCCACAGTACTGGTGCTGTGTCACCAGATGATCTAGGACCAAATAATGCCATGCAAATTTTAGGGAAATTTTTAGATAAAAAGTTGTGGTGCCTTTGTTAATTGAAGAGCATGGATAGGAAGTTAGGGTGTAGTACAATGACTTCTCTCATTTTATTGATCAAGGTTATGGGAGATTGGGAGTCATTTTTGGATGTATTTTATGTAAAACTGAAAATAATATTTTTAGACATCATTCCAACATAAAATTAATTGACAAATTGCATTTTAAGAAATCATTTGTTTATAGATGCACTGTTTAATACTACTGATGTGGGTCTTCTGGATGATGTATGTTTACTGTATATCCTAGTTCTTGCAAAATGTATCATATTTAGTGAAACATTATGCCATGATGCAAGTGATTCATCTGTAATTCATTTGATATATTTATTTTCTTGTTTATTGTGTGCACCAAATTGCTGAAATGTTATTTGCCAGATTTAATTTTCCTCATGAACATAAAATCTTTTTTTTTTGTTTGTTGTTTTTTATGCCTAACAGAGGAAAATTAATCAGTATTATTATTGTTCTATTATCATTCATTTTTTAAGTGCTGACATATTGTACAACATTATTCAGAGGTTTTACAGCAAATGAATGACATGTAAACAAAAAAACACTTAAGAAATATAGCCATGAGAGTCCTGCTCTGGAGAATTTACAATCTATGAAAAAATGTGTTAAAGGACCAGTGATATGTCATATTTATAGTATGCTAATTGATGAGCTTGATAATGTGCTAGATGTATTTACGCCGTTTAAAATAAATAATTGCAGCCTTTAATCATTTACTACTGTATTCAAAGTTCCTCTAATGATAATGGACATTTTCTCTTTGTTCCCATAAACATTTGAAACCTGAAAGTGGGCTAACAGTGAATTAAAATAAGATCCATATTCACTTCTATTAAAATGAGCGTAGAACTTAATGGCAGTATGGCCCCGTATAATAAACCTCCCCCGCAAGCTTGAGACAGACTAGTAGTTTATGATCTAATCCTCCATGAAACAATCAAAGTCAAATGATTTTATGTTCCTGTCTTACATACCTGCTAATGTTGTTATTTTGTTACATATTTCACAAGCATGTGAAGTTTTTAGTAAACTACAGTAGTCCTTTAACTTCATCAACTCTAATTGTCAAAGTGCAAATAAAATATAACTTGAATAATCTGTTTGTTTGAAAAGCTTCTGCCCTATCTTCCTAGAGTTGCTTTTTAAGTACTCAACTAATAGGGCATGTTGCACATTTATTGATGGATGTCATTATCTTAAAATTGCCTAAGATGCAAATTCAGCTTTTTTTATCCAAACATTTTTACGTCTTAACTATTCCACTCTCTGATGTGTCAAATTTATTTAACCTGATATATTTTTTTTCTGATAACTGTCTCCCATCTTTATTCTTATTTTTTTTCTGGTTTCAAAAAAGTAGAAACAAATACAAAAGAAGAATATAAAACAGGACAAATTCGACAAAATGGGTTACATACGTACGGTAAGAAAATGTTTAGAGAGGAAACGGAGTCATATTACCTGGGGGAAGACTCACCCCTCACATTGCTTGGGGAAGCTAGATACTGGTCTCATAGATGCCATTTAAGGGAATTTATTCATTTAACGTAGTCAGCTGGTATGGTTCCCCTCATCATTTCTCTACTAGAGTCAATCACATTTTTGATCTCATTCCATGATGGAGGCTCTGGCTTTTTCCAATATTTTGTTACTAATTTCTTAATTATGAGAAGGATATGGGAAATTAGGAACTCTTTTCACGGAGCAATGTGACTTAAATTCAGATGTAAGAGAACTGCCTAAAAGGGAACATGGAAACTACTTACCTATGATTTTTGATAGTTCAGCACATATTAAAAAACAGAATCTTTGCATATATATACACAATCCCACACATCTTTATTGATCACCTCATTTCCCAAACTCAAAAACACTACTTCCACTGGAGCTTTAAGTTTAATCACATAAAGACGAAAAATAAATAAAAAATTCTTAAAGAAGTAAAGATACAGATGAATATTAAACATAGATCTTAAAATCTTGACATATCAATAAGTCTTGGAGAAAACTCCATAATAAATCAACTAAGCAAAATATATATATGGTTATGTCAATGCACCTCTGCCACAGTCAAATATATATATGCTACTACCTGTAACCCTTAGATTGTAAGTTTGCGAGTTTTTTAATCGTGTGTCAGTGCCTTGGAAACAAGCACTATGTACATTAGATTTTATGCTCAAAAACAGGGCCCTCCATTCTTTACAAGGTGTTAAGTTTGTTTTTTGCCATGTACTAGACCCATGTACAGCGCTACGGTATATGTTGGCGCAATATAAATAAAGATAATAATAATAATAATACCTGGATTTGGATGGAAATTAATCCATTGTTGTAAACTGCCAAGTTTGATTGTGCTCTTACTCTTCTCAACATACTTTCAAACAAAGAAATGTGTTATGTCTGATTGTTCTGCTTTAAATTTTAGATTAGCAATGCAAGATGGGCATTCACTGGTGATCCAGCTGCTATTTCTAAATTAGCAGTATCCATTGTCCAAGATCAGCCAATTTTCTTAAATTAAATTAATTATTGGGCCATCTAATACCAAAATGTGTAATATGGGGGACAGTTGATATAATCCAATCGCTCAATATATCTGTTATTCCATCTTCTATGGTCCTGTAGGCAATTGTATCTGTATACAACATTGTGTCTATGATCCAATGGAAAGGGTCTAACTTGTAGAGAAATTATTTATTATTAGTTAGTCGACAATTTCCGGGTGGAACATGACTTCAATTGCTTGTCTTGATGCAAAAAGGATCATACATCCCCAGTTTCTAACTAAAATTGGCTCTTTTTGTTTGAACGGGGAAAGCAATAAATACACTTTTTAAATAATTTGTGTTAAACCATATGAATTAGTCCAGTCATTCCTTTACTGGTGATCTAAACCTCTATGCTCATTTTATTTCTTTATTATGTTTGTGGGTGGGTATCTCCTTTTCATTTAAGCCAATAGAGATAGTTATCACACTGAGTAATCACTATGGAGAAATCAAGGTGAATAGTTTTTAGAACATCCATACTTCATTTTGCATGCCCTCTAACAAGAACCAAAGAGAAATTAGACCATACCTTGGGTGTCGGAATAGGGACAACTCTCCGACTATGCACAGGGTTCCTTTCTATACCTCACCAACTGGAGCAGACAGCAGATTTTCAATAGCCTTTCAGCAGATCAAATAGTCACAAACAAAATATAGAATCCCAGCATGCAGGAAAATAACAAAGTCCTACTACTTCCTTTGTCTTAAGATGATCTCTTTTATTGAATAGGGAAAATAAAATGGTGATATTAGACATTCACATGGTAAAATAATCAGAAGTTTGAAGCTAAGATTAAGATCACTAGATCAGAAGGCCAAGTTAAGCTGATCACTCAGCGCTATTGTCCATTATCCGAATGTTTAGTAGCTGTTTGTGTCCATCTCTGGACATGAGGCCACTCTCATTGTTTAAGGGTAGTTCAAGCATTGTGTCAGCTCAACAAGTGCCTACCTCTATCTGCCTTTGTAAACAATCATTTAATTTTTTCTCCATAGACAGGTCATACATTATACCTTGAATTACCACAACATGACTTATAAAAACATGTATACAAATATCAGGCATGTATAACATGAACATAATTAATATAACAAGCTCTTAACCACAATTATAATGCACTCAGTATCATAGTACAGTAAAACAACCACTTTTAGAGCATAGTGAATATACCCAGAACTAACTATGGTGCCATCTTTACAGTGAACCCCTTAGCCTAATAATCCAGTGCAAAGTGAGTAATCCATACCATGGTGTTTTGTGACACATCCTCAAAGCTCTGAGATAAAATTGGTGCAAGGAATTACATGGAAAGAACCCATGCAAATCTTTTCTAACCGCACTTATTTAATTTGTTATTTATCTTGATGGGAGGGACAACATACTTGCTTTCCTCCAACTCTCTCATCACTGCCACCATCAATTTCTCCAAGTGAGTACCAGCTGATAAAGGAAACGGGGATCCATGAAAATCTTTTATTTGACAATTTTTTAGCTAAAAATAACAACTTAGGCATTAGTTGTTCTTACAGAACTGGACAATAAGCATAATTGTGCTTCACATAGAGTTTTGAGCCTAAGATGCAAATTATCAGCCACATGCACTTTGGACGTGAAATGGACACAACCAGTTTTTATTCAGCCTTCTTCTCGCAACCCAAGATAAATATAAATAAATACCACTTCCATAAAATGCTCTCTAAATGGAGGGGAAATTTTGCTAGTGTGATAATGTTACACTTTATATATACCCTGCAGTTTATATCAAGTTTTAGAGTCTTGTACTAATTTAAAGGGTCATGTTTACTATACCTTAATTAACAAATATTAATATTTATCCCCCTATTATTTTGTATATAATGAATCAATAGCTATTTGTTTATATGCACTAAACTTATTTTTTTACATCCATGTTTTATAAAAAAAAAAGATTAATTGCAAGATCTTTCTAGATTATTGTTTTTGTCAAGCTGACTTTGTCACATGAAATCATTTAAGTAAGATACCAGGCAGTAATTCATGGTGTCTCGAGCGACAATCAAACTATGTGACTATTATTATCCTTTACTTGTAACGCTCTAACATATTCCGTAGCGCTAACTATCGCTTACTTAAATAATTGTTTTAGTCAAGTGTGGCTGTGCTAGTTAACACTGTGGGGTAATATATTTAGTAGTTGTTTCAAGTATTATTATTGGTTATTCGCACACTTGGAGAAATTACATATATGGTTTATGGATTGAAGAGCGAGGCATTGTGGGCACATTTGCATGTACCAGCTCAGCTTCACAGAATGCAGTGTAAAAACTGTTTTTCTCAGAAATCTGAGCTGGAAGCAGATTTTTTTATCTTGTTTTAGGCATTCAAATGTGAATACAGATGTACTATTTATTTACTGTACTACTGTACGGTGGAGGCTTCTATCGCTCTTTTGCCCACCATATATTAAATGATTGTTGTGGTGAACTACCTACTCATAATTTCCACAACACAGGCTGAGATCCCGCTCCATGCTGATGATAGCCAGTAAGCTTGAAACAGCTGTACATGGATTGGATACTCAGCCTGTGTTTATTCCAACCTTGGCTTTGCATTAAAACTGTGTAATACAGTATGCATAAGCTTAAAGGAAGCCATGTTTGATAATGGCAACGAATGAAGAGCGAAGCATTTGTGGGCACATTTGCATGTCCCTGCTCAGCTTCCCAGAATGCAGTGTAATAACTGAATTTCTCAGAATTCTGAGCTTGAAACTATTTTTGAACTTGTTTTAGACAATCAAATGTGAACACAGATGTACTATTTATTATATATATATATATATATATATATATATATATATATATATATATATATATATATATATATATGTGTGTGTGTGTGATCATTAAAAGTTAACTTCTTACACTTGCATCCATTGGTACGATTATAAATACTTGGAAAAATGTAACACTTATCCTGTTCAGATTTAATTCAGTGTCTACATATAGTAAGTATATATATATATATATATATATATATACATATTGATAGTTGGTTTTGGTCAACATTTCATTTGAGTTGTATCAGAAACAATGTCTCACACCTCATTCTATTCATAAACATGAAGCTAGTGCAGACAAAAAGTAGAGCAAATACAGGCTGTTTTATTTTGTTACCTTTTATTGTGAAATCTCAGCATGCTGAAATAAGTTAACTTTAGCCTTTAGAATATTCAATATATCAGTTGATGTGTTTTAAATACATTAATTATGAAGCGTCATATCCCTATCAGTGTTAATTTAAGTCTATCCCAGAGTCTCCACTTCCATTCAAATACAATTCTTTGCAGCATGGTTACTGAACAACAATAGTGCTGCCCTTTCTATTTTATATTTGCATTGTATTAAAAAATATATATAATAAAAGCAGGATGAACTTCTGATGCAGAGACATCTGACAGCTATAGCATAATGCCCACAATGCGTCAATACTTGTTGTTCCCTCATGTGTTTGTGGTGTGCAAGTGCAGAGGTATCTGTGCCAGATAATATTTCATTGCAGAAGGAGTAACATAAATTCCAGCTGTGAGGATGTAATTAGTGCTTCTTGTAAAAAAAGGAAAGGGAGCCTCGGTTCGTATTTTTTAAATTTCTTTGTTTTTAAAATTGCTGAAGAATAAAGCTACAGTAAGTGAAAGTTGCATTATACGATGGGAATGACATTGTAATAGACAGTCCTTTCCTTAACAAAAACACAGCATTACAGTAAAACTCTACTGTCATCTCCTGGACACATCTTGGTAGCACACTGAGCTATCCGAGCTCAAAGCTTGGTTTACTTTTATGCAGATTAAACATCTGACATGAATAGCTTATGTTTTATTATTGTAGTTTTACATATAGTTTTATAGATTTGTTTAACTAACAGCAGGAGCTAGGTGTTTTATTGAGGCATTGATCATTAAAAAAAGTTCTTACGCAATTATTTTGGAAATCTTCAGAAATGAAAATAAATATTCAATATGAAACTTACTTTTTAACCATGAACTGATAAAATTCTAGTTTACCTGCTTTTCTCCACCCCTTAAGAGGTCATCAGGGGATGGGAGTAACTCTTACTGTGAGGCAGTATAAAATGGTCAGAGCTTTTGAATAGACAGGAACAGATGCTCTTCCTTATCTATAGACTTTGGCCCCTATTCAACTGCAAGCCCGCAGTTTACGCTATACAGGCGTAAGTCTGCGAGCATGAAATTTGCTACAGTTACAGATCAATTCAATTGAACAAGCCCACAATTTAAGGGCCGAAAGCCGAGACCGTAAACCCTGCAATCGGTAAGTAGCATTTCAGAGCATGATCATGATCAATTAAGCAAGGCCATAACTACCGATTTAGAAATAGCCAATAGTAAAATAAGAGCGTCATCATGACGTCAGTAAAACATGGAGGTTAAACATCAACCAATTAGCGTTTAGAGGTCCGATATGCAATCAGACTTGCAATCCGTCAATATACAAAACAATAGAAATGAATGGAGATACTGTTCTAGTCCATGGGGGTGGCCTGATATGTATTAACTCATTGATTCCCGAGATTGATATGACACAGAAATGAAACATTAAAAAAAAAAATGTGATTGCAGATTTGTGAGCTTAAGACTGTTGTGCAATTAATTCTAACGACTTTCATCGCTTTCCCCCACTTTTAAATTGCAGTATTGATTTTTAATCTGGTGTTTAACCCCCTTTGCGAGTCCTATCTGGCACCCGTAGGATTGTCTTCTACATTTGCCATTTACGGTTGTGAGAACATTTGCGGGCTTGAGGAATTGTAGCAATTGAATAGCAATTTGCGATTGTAACATTTACACACTTGAAAGATTAAAGGCTTGGATGAGTCACAGGGATTTTGAGCAAATCGTTTGCGTCTAGCAAAAATACGCCAATTGAATAGCAAATTAGTTTACAGGCTCCATTATGGGCTCAAGTAACTTACAATTGCTCAATTGAATAGGGGCCTTGGTCTGCCTTGGCAAGGACACAAGCTTGTACTTAACTATTTAAAGGGACAGTTAATTCAGCATCATCTGGAGGACACCTATGGAAAAGTTTTCATGAAGACAGGTTGAAATATTTTTAAATTTGTTTAAATATGTGCCTTTTTGACAAAGATATGTCATCTGAAAAAAGTATATGCTTTTCTGTGTGTTTACCTCTTTGAGACCGCCTTCTCCAGACCTGGCAGCTCAGACAGTGCCTTGTTCCTCCTCCTAAGTGACGTCCTCCAATCAGGTTGTAAGGGTGTGTGCACTGAACTGAATGGGAATGATTTG
Organism: Discoglossus pictus; assembly: GCA_027410445.1. Taxonomy (NCBI): domain Eukaryota; kingdom Metazoa; phylum Chordata; class Amphibia; order Anura; family Alytidae; genus Discoglossus; species Discoglossus pictus. The sequence continues at coordinate 454,578,986 of CM050164.1, read as the reverse complement.
ACTGACAGGGTGTGTGTGTGTCTACCACATCTGTGACATCACGCATAGAGGCTGGATCTCCTATGTGTAGTTTAGTCCCGTCTGTGTTTGTGAAAACTATGCAGCGTTCCTCAGATCAGAGCAGTGATGTCTCCACTATACGTGTAAGGTGAGATAGAGAGTCTGCTTGTGAAAGCAGCTGCGTTAACCAGATCAGAGACAATCAATCTCTCTCTCTCTCACACATGCTCCAGAGCAACTACTGAGAGGTAAATGGCCCTTTAAGAAAGCTTCTTCGAGTTACTTCCACCCCTTGATGGCCCTTAAGTGGTGGAAACTAGCAACTCAACTGGAGTTTTTGCAAGTTCAGTAAGTTTTATATTGAACACTACCTTTCTAAATTATTGAATATGTATTGTTTTTAAAGATCAGTGCCTAATTATAACATTTAACTCCTCATAGCAGCAATATTTTAATGCAATGTACATTTATTATATTCTTTAAAAATAGTGTAGTTATGGTGGGCCAAGTTGTCCCAATTGGTCACCAATTTCTAGGTTTCTGTAAAACCTGTTTTCAAAATATAACTGCAGAGGAAGCTTTCTGATTCTGTGATGAAATGTTTTTTTAACATAGGTTTATGCGTGTTTATGTTTACATACAGTATGTCAGAACATGTACTGCATGCTTACAAGCAAACATTTCACATATAGACATTTCTAAGCAAAAGCACACACTATTACATGGCAATGCACCATAAACTTGAGACAGCATACTGATGCTGAAAATGTGACATCCTATGTGTATGCCCTGTTGGGGCATAATACTATTATATCCAGTGCAAGTTCAGATCAAGGGTCAAACTAGGCAAGTTGTGGACAGTCTCCTATAGATGTTTTGGCAAAGATGGTGCAGCCATGTTGATAATACTTGTCATGGTACTAGGATAGCGTCTGGCATCATAGTGACACTCGCCTCTCTTGCTTCTTGTCACAGTATATGAGGGTGCACCCACAATATGCTTTATTTACTGTGATGCGCTTGTGTATGTGCTCGGGTTTATGCTTTCAGTGGGTGCAAGTATATTCTATAACTAAAGAAGTTGTGTGCATAGAGCACACTCTCTCTCCCCCTCTAACAGCAATTCTCAGCCTCTTGCAGAAGCCATTTTATCCTTGTCTGCTCTTGCTCTCCTGTGAAACGAAGAACCAGTGAAACAGTTCCACACCAACTGAAGAAGCCATTTTATTTGTGACTGCTCGTGTTCTCCTGGGAAACTGAGATCCAGGATTGCCCTACTAGGAGAAGGGCTGTCCTCAGATCACAAAATGGAGGTGATGACGACAGTCAGTATGGAGGTAACCAGGGAACAAGCCAGGCAGTCACCATGTTACAGGAAGAGCTAAGCTGATTCTGACCCACCAACCAGGAAGCTACCCTATAGAGTCTTTCACAGATTTACATGGGCGAACTACCCATTAGGCCAACTAGGCAACTGCCTAGATATGCTTCCCTGTGAAGGGTGCCTATTTTTTAGCTAAAAAAAAAAATTCTGACCACTAGAACCACTGAAACTAGAGTGTACGGTGCTCACTGTTCCCTCCCTCCTTCGTCCCATGTGTTTCTTGCATCATCCTGATGAGTGTAGAGTGTGGGCATCATTAGTAAGTTTATATAATGTGTTGTTTTTTTCACTAAAATGTTTTTTGTTAGGAAATATTGATAAAAAGTAACTCCTCAATAGTATTTATTCTTAGAGGTAGTTTATTTTGATTATATGAATTCTATCAGAATGGCTTTCTATGATTATAGGTACTCCTGGCTAAAAATGTATTTATCTATTTATATGATTATATAAATTCTCTATATTTACTTTTCTGAATAATTACATGGGATCATGGCTACATTTATATGAATAGAGGGAACATATCTGTAAATAAGTTTAAATAATCATAGGTGATCCTGGCTGAATATATGTACATGTATATGATTTTGGTAGATATGTATATATTTATATTACAATAATAGAAGACCCATGACTGTACATTTATAAATTGTTATCCTAACTATAGGTGACCCTTGCTGATTATGGGCCTCATTCAATTGCGATTTGGCCAATTGAATAGGGCACTAAATAAGCACATAGCATATTTTTTTTAAAGAAGTTTTTAGTTAGTGAAAACCTCGCTTTTGGATAGATGCTTGCTAAATAAAAACTTCTTAAAAAAATATGTTATGGGCTTATTTAGAGCCCTAAATATTTATGTATTTGTAATATAATTATTAGTGACCCAAGCTAAATATGCATATATTTGTATGCTTTTAGGTGAAGGTGGTTGAATATAATTATTTATATTATAATTAAATGGTTGACCCTGGGTGAATATATGTAGGTGTATATGATTTTAGAGAGCCCTGGCTGAATATATATTTAGAACATAATAATAGGAGATCCTGAAGGAATTATAATTATAGATGACCCTGAATAATTATGCATTTGTTTATAATTATAGGTGAACATGACTGAATATGTATATATTCATATGATTATAGCCGTACCTACCTGAATATGTATACATTCATATAATAATAAAAAAATATTTATATTATAATGGTCCCTGGTTTATGTACCTTATATTTCTTTCAGAGACATTGGCTAAATATAAGTTTGTTTGTATGAGACACTGACTAAATATTTATATACTGTACTACTATGATAATTCCAGGTGACCCTCTGAATATTTATACATCAATATTATAGGAGACCCTGGCTGAATATGTGTACATACAGTATAGATTATATTTATTTGATTGCACAGGGCCATGGATGAATTTGTGTATACTTATTTCAATGTAGGGGACTATAGCTGATGATGTATATGTGTATATTCTAGTTATAGTAGGCCCTTAGTGAAAGCTCATATAATATTAAGAGGTCCTGGTCTAATATGTTTAGATGTTATGAGTAAAAGTGATCCTGACTGAATATGATAACATTTATTTTATCGGATTCAAATTCGCTGTCTAACTTTTTTCCTGATTACTTATTCTCAATCACAAAACTTACACTCAATTGTTTCAAACTATTTTTGTTTTCAATGTGCAGTGGCCCTTTAACTCTCATAGTTACTCTTTTTTTATTTGCAAAACAAGTGTGCATGATATCATGTAACATATGATTGCTGCCCTCCCATAGAAAATTTAAATAACATGGCCCAACATCAAATGCATTTAACAAACAAGTAATAGCTCAGTGTGTGTATGAGTAGCTACAGATCAATATACAAGCACAGAGAAAGGAAATGTGTTTGTGCATACTTTGCGCAAGCACTCGCAGGGGGTCCTCTTTTTCCAGCTTTGAGAGTCTAAGTCCATGACCAACAACCCACCACTGCAGAAGAGGCAGTTCGTCTGGCAGACCAGTACAAGAAGATCCGCTGAGAAGTGAGATTGCTTCCTCGTCCAGTAGTTTCCACCTAGCTAGGCAACCTAGAGCAGCGCTCCCCAAAGCAATTGCCTAGTCTGGATCACATCTCCAACCACAAGGGCAACCACAGTCCTTCTTAGCTCCCTGGCCACCACTACTGCCCCATCATTACCGAGGAACAAAGGGGCACGGGCAAAGGCATGAAAGAGGTGGGAGTCATGACCAGCCCCCCAGCGGATGTATTGTTGAGGAAATACTTGAAGCCCATGGGGTGTTGTTTAATGGCCATTGAGACTTGAGGCCTAGCCAAACAGGGAGACAAAAGAGGAGCCAGAGTCAGCCCACCATGCAGTAATGCCAAGGAAAAAGGTTAGAACCATGGGCAGACCTGACTAAATTTAAGCAGGAGGTAAAGCAGGGGCGAAGGTATATTTTGGGAGGGCGACCAATCCACAGAGGGACTAGCAGCCATGTAGTGCGCTACAACAGCTGATTATACCCAATCGATATCGGACAGCCCTGCCAGTCATTGCCGATGACATTCCTTTTAGCAGGGCACCAGGGCAATCATAATTGCTTGGACCAACTCCATTTAAGTTGTTACAACAATGCAGACCAGTAGTAGAATTTAACTGGGTCTAAATAAAGCATAAGCAAATGAGCTACTCAGTTGTCCTGCTTTCTCAGCACCTTACTGTTTTCCTAACTGATTTCCTTTGTTTGAGCTTTGACCTGCTTCATGACTACTCTACTTTCTGTGCTTCTAACCGTTAGGAGATGTCTCAGGAAAATGGACCTGATCGTCCAACGTGACCTTGACCATTCTACTTAGATGATTCCTTTAATTAAGCCTAACATTTTGCCACCATGTGAGATATGGGGCCTCATTCAAATTGCAATGCCGCAACTCACGGTATACAGGTCGTATGTCTGCTGCGGGCATAAACTCTGCTACAATTACAGAACATTTCAATTGAACTAGCCCGCAAGTTACTGACCGAAAGCCGAAATCGTACGTAGCATTTCAGAGCGTGATCATGATCAATTAAGGCTGTAACTACCCATTTAGAAACAGCCAATAGAAAATGAAACATAAGTCATCATTACGGCAGTATAAGATGGAGGTTACATGTCAAGTAATTAGAGTTTAGAGGTCCGATATACGATCGGACTTGCAAACCCGCAAAATCCAAAATAATTAAAATGAATGCCAATACTAGTCCATATGGGTGACCTGATATTTATTAACTCATTGATTGCCAAGATCGATATAACCCCGAAATGAAACATAATAAATTATTTTTTATTGCCAATCTGCAAGCTTGAGACTGTTGTGCAATTAATTATAATGTCTTTCATCGCTTTCCCTGTCATTTATAGTGCAATATTGCTTTTTCATTTGCATTTACAGTGCTATGGATATGTCTTTAACTCCTTTGCAGGTCCCTTCTGGTACCCTTAGGATTTTCTTCTACATTTGCCGTTTACAGGTGTGAAAACATTTGCGGCCTTGCGGAATTGTAGCAATTGAATAGTGTTTTGCGATTTTACAGATCGTAACTCTTGCGAACATGAAAGATCAAAGGCTTAGATGGAGCGTAAGTTACGGTTGAAACAACCGCAGGAATTTTCAGCCCATAAACTGTAGATCATTTGAGGCTCGCAAAAAGACGCCAAATGAATAGCTACATTACGGGCTACCGTAAGCTACAATTTCTCAATTGATTGAGGCTAATGGTCTACAATTCTCTACTTCTGTTCTATGGGTCCACCTCCTTTCAGCAACCACCAACATTTAACCCTAAAGTCATAATAATAGTTGTTTATGGAGTGCTAAATAAAGTATTTTTAAAAGATTATACTTTTGAATCATGATTTCATGGTTATATTTTTACAAATACTAACTCACCATGTGGAAATCCAAGCTGTAAAGTGAGTGAAGAAGTATTTATCACATATATAGTTGTGAGCAAGCGGGTTGTTGCTAACGCTGCAGGCTCGCGTAGCGAGGGCCGCAGTTGCTGGCAAGGAGCGCCATCAAAACATTAAAAACACAATAAATACACACAACAAATACATAAAAAGCTTACCGACAGCAAGGGGGAGCACCCAGGACCTCGAAAACTGAAGTTACACCTCAATGTAAGTCGAAATAGAAGAGTTTAGACACTCGAAAAATCCGCTAAGCGAGAGAAAAAATGGCCGCTGAAAAAAACGAAAACGAGGCTACACGACCCTAAAGACGCAAAACACCACCAAACACATACAGATTTTCCGAAAAAGACATTAGACACCCGAAAATCACAGAAGCGAGAGAAAAAATGGCCGCCGAACAAAACGAAAACGAGGCTATAGGACCCTAAACACGCAAAACACCACCAAACACATACGCATTTTCCGAAAAAGCCGGACGAGATCCGAAAACAAGGACGCAAAATCAGCCACAGCGGAGTACCACATTAGGCGCCATTTTACAACACTAACTTACAGAATCCGGAAGTACACAGCTACCCTAACGGATTTTCCTCGCACGCACACTATTTACACTACACACTGCACACATTGCTGACACAGCAGCTCCACAGCACTGAAAACACACATTGTATGCTGCAGCAACATGAAAACAGATTGTCAGCTCTTCTGCACAATGCTTCCTGCATATATTACTTCAAAATAGGTAAAGTATTTTAATTTATTAATGTATTATTTATTTGATTATCATACGCCAAACAGCATTAGCTCACTTACAATTTCATTGCCGTAATTTTTTGATGGACAAGTCGTTAGTTTATTCTAAAATACTGCAAAATAAGTAATGTTTATGTTCAGTTGGAACATAATGACAAAATATGTATTTTCAAACAAGACATATTTTAGGAATAAGGTGATTATTTGACAATTGGTGGCCTATTTGGAATCCAATCTATAAACTAAAAAAAAAATGTAATAAAGATGGCAAGGTTTTGGAGACTTCGATAATCTTAAATTGAACAAAGGCTTTTTTTGCAATAAATATAGGTCAAAAGAGTAATTTTCAAGTGAAGCTTTATTTGTCAAGTGAGTAACCAAACCATAGTAAGATATACAGAAAAGAAAGCATGCCATAAATTTAAAATGCATATAATAATATGGTGCTGGAAATAATTGCGCCCTTAGATGGTAAATTCAAAAACTTGCTGATAAAGAGCGAATATCTTAAAAAGCAAAGAGACATCAAATCATAAGGCATAAATATCTTCCAGAAAATACAGAAACATATAAGGGTTTGATCTCTCAAATATATCTCCATTTTATTTTCAATGAATATTTTTAAAGAGCTTTTTTATGTCTGTCGGCTTTCTTTTTAACAACAACAATACTTTAACTGATTCTTCAGCAGGTATGGCTTCTTAGAATGAAATGTGATACACAGATAAGAGTGAATGTTAAGCTAAATTACTTCGCTGACTCTTGGGATAAATGTTTCCTGCCTCAGAAGGAAGATCATGTATTAAGACATCTTCTCTTACTCCTCAGGCAGGTTTTAGTAATTCTGATTTCCACATTCTGTGCAGGAGTGGATGCAGTCAGAAGACATGCTAAACAATCCAAGTTTAAACTGGTTTTATTTTCTTGATGGTTTAGAAATTGAAAAGGTGAATGTTATTTTCAGGGGGAAATAGATCTTCTGAGATATGTAGGGTTTTTTACTTTGTGTTTGACATGATTTCTGACCTTCATGAATGTGGTCAGTATGTTGGTTCAAGCTTATGGACCTCTAGAGAGCTCTCGATCAGCAGAAAGAAAATCACATGAAATATCATGTTTCAAGTCCTTCTCAATGGTCTTGTTAAATTACTTATTCAGAGAGTACTTTTTAAACTATCTCCAATTAAATATCAATATAGGAAAGATTAAGGGAATTAGGATAGACTGAGCTTCACATTAAAGGACAACTGTGGTAAAAAATTTAAATACACTTGAAAATGAACAACCAACATGTTTTTACAATGTAAAAATAAACAATAGACCATCTGATGTATTGCTTCTTCTATGCAATTATGCTGCTGTGGAATCTACCATTTTTTGTTTCCAGTGTCCCACTACCTGATGTTGGAGGAGACTTTGAATACAGGTGGCAGATACATCTGGTAATACTCTCATTTGCGCTACCAGAAAGCTTATTAGTTTATAGACAAACACTGTTGAGACAGAAGCTGCAAGAAGCACACATTAAATTAAATTAAATTTGGCCATGTAAATAGACCAGCAAAAGTTACGGCTATTAAATTGGCCTCTTTTAGCTATCCGGAAATGATCTGCGGGTCACAGGAGGAATATCCGTACGGGCTGTCAAAATCTGAACTCCGACCCAGCTAAGCCTTTGATCTCTCAATCCCGTAAATATTAAGTCGCAAGGTGCTATTGAATTGCTACAAATCCTCAAGCCCGCAACTGTTTTCACATCCGTAAATGACAAATGTAGCCAAAAATCCTATGGGTACTAGAGGACCCGCAAGGGGGTTAAACGCCTGTCCGTAGCACTGTAAAAGCAAATATAAACACTCTACTGTATGTTAAATTATAGGGAAAGTGATGAAAGGTATTACAATTAATAGCACAACATTCTCTAATACATATAACAGAACTCGCATGGACTAGAATATTATATTTATTGATTTTTTCATATTGCATTATTTCTGGAATGCAGGTCCGATAGCAACTCGGACATCAAAACCGTAGGTGATTGGAATTTAACCTCCATGTTTTAGTGACGTAATGATGACAGTCTCTTTTACTATTGGCTCTGTCTAAACCCATAATTACAGGTTTTTCAATAATTTATCATGTTCACGCCCGGAAATGCTACGTGCCACAGCATGGTTTACCAATTTGGATTCCGCCCATGTCTTTTCTAATTTAATCACTCTGTAACTCCAGCAAGTTTAATAAGGCCCTTAGAGCCCTATTTAAATCAGGTGCTCTAAGTCTAGGCTGCAGGAGATTATTTTCCCTAGCTTCTACACTAATGGAAATCTTTTACTCCCTCAGATTAAGCATTCAGTGCGCCGCTGTAAATCCTGCCTTAGATGCAACAGATTTCTGTGCAGGGAGTAGCCAAAACAAACTTTACGGATGAGACAGGACCCTAGCAACCAATAGGAAATGCAAACATCATAAAACTTATAATGAGTGGGAAGTGCAGTTACAACTGCCATAATTAGGGTGCGGCAAGAAAACAGAGAAATATATATAAAGTAATCGTTTTTTATTTATTAATATATTTTGATATTAAAAAGATGTAACAATTGTATTTATAGCTTCAACCAGTATTTTTTTTTTATTTTGTGTTAAAATATGATATTTTTATTTATAGACAATGTATCAGAGCATTGTTCCTAGGCAACGTGGTTTCATGATGTGTATTAACATTTTGAGTACTGGGTTTTGGGTTTTTCTCTCATGAAATTAGGCTTTAGGGTCAAAATAGCTCTGTGCTTAATAGATCTGTGCAAAGGCAGCACCGGATGACAAAACATACTGATGTTCATTGACATCAATGCCAGTCATTTTTGAGAAATTATATATATTTTTTGCTTTAGTTGCAAAAGAAAAATATTTCACATTTTTAATTGGAGCTTTATCAAATAATTGATTGACTGATACTGTTACCCTAGGGAGTAAAGTTAAAGAGACATGGAAGGTTTCTGGATTTTTTAATTAATAATGTATCTATTTACTTTTATGTACTTTATTTTATTAATAAGTGGCTATATGTTCTGGGGGGGGTTCTTCCTAAAATCATACAATTTGCATCTGTTTGGATCTGCCCTCCATAGCTGATGAGTACACAGGCTGGGAAGGGCAGTGTTTCAAATTAGTTTGTTAGCGACCACTCCCAAACAGGCACTTAAAATTAACCCCCATGCCACAGAGGCCCTGTAAATTGAGGTTATGTATGTATGATATTTTTTTCCTTTACATGTTTAAAAAAAATTTGATTGTTTCTATTATTGTTTTATTTATGTATTTATTTTATTTTATTTTTCATTTATTTAACTGTTTATTATTTTAATAATTTTTTTTTAGTTTTATGGGTTTTTTTAAGTAGTGTATTTTTTATTTTGTCACTTGGCACATAGGGGGTCAATTTTTTTTTAAGGGGGTTCATTTTCAATACTATGGGGGTCCATCTGGACACCCATGGTAGTGAGGGGTTCATTTTAGGCACCACGGTGTGTCCTTTGAGGACCTCATGTTATGGGGTTAAGTTTAAATGCAACAGAGGTCTTTCAAGATTTAACTTTATGAGTCAAGGAGGACCTTTAAGGACCTTCATGGCATAGGGTTAATATTAGGAGCATGGGGTTAATTTTAAGTGTCCATTACATATCTGCTAATATTGTTAGTTTTGTATATTCTTGACAAAGAAATATCTTTTTCATAAACTGCAGTGGTCCTTTAAGTACAGAACTTTTAGAAGGATGTATGCCATATTCCTTACTTCTTTGCTTGATATTTATAAATATGACTTATTTATTGCCATAAAATATCATATGAGTCAGATGGTTGCTCTAAAACAAGAGAAATATATCCTCAAACCATTTACACATAAACATAAACAGCAATAAAAACAGAATACTTTGCAACTGCCATCTGTATGCTGTGAAACATTCTGTGAAAACTCATTAACGAACCTTGACTTACATTATATATTAATAGAATATCAGTGCACTTTTAAAATGAAACTTACAACAGAACACTTAAAATACTAATTTAATGCCCAAGCAACAAGAGCTAGATGATTAAATTAGCCATTGATCATTATTAAAAATCATGTTCAATTAATTTAAACTGACTGTTACATAAATTTATCTGGCTTCTCAGGATTTAAAGAGTTTCAGAATGTTCTATGTTGATACCAGTTTGTTTCTTGATGGTTCTCTTCATTGGCTGCCTCTCAGCCAGAGCGGCTAAACCGATTGCTGGGTAGGGAAACAACAGCAAGTGTCCAGCAAGTGAAGAAGCCAAACGCATTGTCCAAATGTTGCCATAATTCTGTTTTCCCTGTGATTTCTATAAGCATATTTCTTTTTATATATGGAAAATTATTTACAGGTGGACCCCGGTTTAGGAACTCCCCAACCTACGACATATCGTAGTTACGAACGTGCGCTGTAATTCGGATCTAGTGCTGATGAGCATGCGCAAAATGGCTGTGGGTTCGAAATTTCCCATAGGCCCCCTGTGACGAAATGCCCTTCGCCACTTTGTCTTGGAGAGGACTTATTGCCAGTCTCCTGCCCTGCGACTATGTCCCTTGGACATATTGCCCTTTAAACACAGTATTCGGCCATACCAGAGTGTATGTCACTCATCCTGGCCCTTTAAATACACTGTGGTCATTCGGTACTTGCCCTGTGTGAGCGGTGATACCCCAGATAGCTATGCCATGGAGCCCATTCATATAATGAAAGACCATGGGAAAGACTTTAGCTACATGGCAATTGAACTGTGTGAATAGGATCTGAGCGCTATTCGGTAGTTTTGTGCGCTCAGATCCCAGCTATCTGGGGATATGTGAAATGTCTGTGTGTTATGTGTAAAAGGTGACTTTATGTATTTTAAAGTGTTTATGTCTCTTTGCAACCATGTGCTCAATGGAGTCTGCCTCTATCCCTGGATAATTGGATTACTTTCCCCATTGTCTCCAGTACAGAGGCCTCTGTAAAACCTGTTTGAGCCAGATTGCCATGCTGCCAGTAAGATACTTTTACTAACGTTTGAACCCCTGGTCTGATTCATGCCATTTTTTTATATGTTGTTCCACAATTTATGTTGTTCATAACAATGTAAGTTTACTCCCTTGAGCTTTAACTACTGAACTTTTGTTCCTGATGTACTCTCCTTGGAGGAGAGGTCTTCCCCACACGGTCCTGGATGCTGGAGATTCATACAGGGTGGAAGGAAGACGGCGCGGCTCCAGTTAAGCTATGGCGGTTGTGGAGTCTGTGGTGGTTGTGATGTCCGGTGCGGAGCTTGTAGTCCTCGGCGCAAGCTAGGACGTGTCCATCAACGGAGGTACCCAGTCGGGGTGCCAGTAGATCCGTTACACCCCCGTTCATGCTCCTCAATGCCTGTTTCTCAGATCATCATAAAGAAATGCAAAACAATTATAAATATTTGGTAATACAAATACAGTGCATATTAATTTTGAGATGTACAGGTGGAATAATGTCAATACTGTTCATCTAGGGACACTTTTCAGGATTCATATTTTCATATAGAGTAAAATTGGGTTCAACTATTTATTTATACATATTTTGTACTATTTTACAGCAGTGCGGCAGCACAACAGCAGTACAGTAGCAGTGCAGCAGCACAGCAACAGAACAGAAGCAGCACAACAACATCAGAAGCAGAGCAGCAGCACAACAGCTGGTAAAGGAAAGGGATTTGCCTCTTAGCCTTATGGACACATACATCTACAGTAGATAGGACTATTGGGGCCTGTGTGGCTCAAACCCCTAGAGCTTTAGCCTGTGTGGCTCAATAAGCACAGCAGAAGCACAACAGCTGCATCATAGATGCTACATAGTTACATAGTTACACAGTAATTGAGCTTGAAAAAATACTTTTAGTTCACCAAGGTCAACCTTTTTAGATCCCCTCTGATCTGCAATAAGCGGATTAATTGTTCCTTGTTAACTGATCTAGAGGAAGGGAAATAGAGAGAAAAAAAACAGTGAGACTTTGCCAATTGTCTCACAAGGGGAAAAAAATATAAACTTATTTCCTGACCCCAGATTGGACTCCTCCCTGGATCAATACTCCCTCTCTAAATATCCAGGATAACCCTGAATGCCCTTTTTATTTAAAAAATATATCCTTTACCTTTTTAAAGTTATCTATCGAATCCGCTGTCAACACCTCCTTTGGTAGAGAATCCCACAGATTAACCACCCTTACTATGAATAACCCTTTTCTTTCTTTAAGGTTAAATATTTGTACTTCTAATCTCAAAAGATGACCTCTTGTCAGTTGAAAAACTTTTGGCACCAAAAGCTCACTTGACAAAGCCTTGTATTGACCCTGGAAATATTTATATAGGGTAATCATATCCCCTCTTAGACGCCTTTTTTCTACAGAAAATAAGTTTAGTTTGGTTAGTCTTTCTTCATAACTTAGCCGCTCCATTCCCCTTATTAGTTTTGTTGCTCTTCTGGTTGTGACCAAAATTGTACTCCATATTCCAAATGAGGGCGTACTAGGGATTTGTATAAAGGCAGAACTACAGTGGATATAAAAAGTCTACACACCCCCTGTTAAAATGTCAGGTTTCTGTGCTGTAAAAAAATTTGACAAAGATAAATCATTTCAGAACTTTTTCCACCTTTAATGTGACCTATAAACTGTACAACTCAATTGAAAAACAAACTGAAATCTTTTAGGTAGAAGGAAGAAAAAAAATAAAAATAAAATAATATGGTTGCCTAAGTATGCACACCCTTAAACTAATACTTTGTTGAAGCACCTTTTGATTTTATTACAGCACTCACTCTTTTCGGGTATGAGTCTATCAGCATGGCACATTTTCACTTGGCACGATTTGCCCACTCTTCTTTGCAAAAACACTCCAAACCTGTCATATTGCGAGGGCATCTCCTGTGCACAGCCCTCTTCAGATCACCCCACAGATTTTCAATCGGATTCAGGTCTGGGCTCTGGCTGGGCCATTCCAAAACTTTAATCTTCTGGTAAATCCATTCCTTTGTTGATTTGGATCTATGCTTTGGGTCGTTGTCATGCTGAAAGAGGATGTTCCTCTTCATGTCCAGCTTTCTAGCAGAAGCCTGAAGGTTTTGTGCCAATATTGACTGGTATTTGGAACTGTTTATAAATCACTCTATCTTAACTAAGGCCCCAGTTCCAGCTGAAGAAAAACAGCCCCAAAGCATGATGCTGCCACCACCATGCTTCACTGTGGGTATGGTGTTCTTTTGGTGATATGCAGTGTTGTTTTTGCACCAAACATATCTTTTGGAATTATGGCCAAAAAGTTCAACCTTGGTTTCATCAGACCATAACACATTTTCCCACATGCTTTTGGGAGACTTCAGATGTGGTTTTGCAAAATGTAGCCTGGCTTGGATGTTTTTCTTCGTAAGAAAAGGCTTTCATCTTGCCACTCTACCCCATAGCACAGACATATGAAGAATACAGGAGATTGTTGTCACATGTACCACACAGCCAGTACTTGTCAGATATTCCTGCAGCTCCTTTAATGTTGCTGTAGGCCTCTTGGCAGCCTCCCAGACCAGTTTTCTTCTCGTCTTTTCATCAATTTTGGAGAGAGCTCCAGTTCTTGGTAATGTCACTGTTGTGTCATATTTTCTCCACTTGATGATGACTGTGTGTCTTCACTGTGTCCGTGGTATATCTAATGCCTTGGAAATTCTTTTGTACCCTTCTCCTGACTGATACCTTTTAACAATGAGATCCCTCTGATGCTTTGGAAGCTCTCTGTGGACCATGGCTTTTGCTGTGGGATGCGACTAAGAAAATTTCAGGAAAGACCAACTAGAGCAGCTGAACTTTATTTGGGGTTAATCAGAGGCACTTTAAATGATGGCAGGTGTATGCTGACTCCTATTTAACACGATTTGGAATGTGATTGCTTAATTCTGAACACAGCTCCATCCCCAGTTATAAGAGGGTGTGCAGACTTATGCAACCACATTATTTTTATTTTTTATTTTTATTCCCTCCACCTAAAAGATTTCAGTTTGTTTTTCAATTGAGTTGCACAGTTTATAGGTCATATTAAAGGTGGAAAAAGTTCTGAAATGATTTATCTTTGTCTAGTTTTTTTACAGCACAGAAACCTGACATTTTAACAGGGGTGTGTAGACTTTTTATATCCACTGTATAGTTGCTTCCCTTGCTTCTATACCCTTCTTAATACATGCTAATATTTTATTTGCCTTTGCAGATGCTGCTTGGCATTGAGCTCTGTTACCTAGGTGGTTGTCCACAAGAACTACTAAATCCCTTTTAATATCTGATACCCCTAGATTTGCTCCATTAAGAATATAATTGCATGGCTATTTTTCCTTCCCAGATTCATAACTTTACATTCATTTTACTTTCATATACTACCTCTAAGTTATTAATAAATATGTTTAAAAGGAGAGGACCTAATACGGAACCTTGAGGAACAACACTTACCTTATTAGATGCAATCTGAGTATTTTGCATTTACAACAACCCTTTGATTCCTGTCTTTTAGCCAGATCTCAATCCATGAGAAGATATTTACTGCAATTCCTGTATCCCTTAGTTTGATCAATAGTCTCCCATGTGGCACTGTATCAAAAGCCTTTGCATAATCCAAAAATACTACATCCACTGAGTTGCCTTGATCCAAGTTCCTACTAACCTCCTCATATAAACTAATTAGGTTTGTTTGACATGACATATCCCTCATAAATGCGTGTTGATTCCCACTTATAATCTTATTCGTATTCCATCAGGACCCGGGGCTTTATTAACATTTATTCTTTCAAACCTCTTTTGGATTCCTTCCTGCAATAACCAATTATTATGTAGTGTAGCACCATTTTGTTGCAGTGACCCAAACACTGGTACCGCCCTTGTGTATACCGAAGAAAATAACTTATTTAGCTCATCTTCCTTTTCCTGGTCACTAATTGTCAGAGAGCCTGTGTCACAATGTAATGTTCCTTTAGCTGGTCTTCTTCCCATTAATATATTTAAAAAATATTTTAGGGTTAGTCTTATTCTGCTTTGCAACTAACTTTTCGTTTTCTATTTTAGCCAGTCTAATAGCCCTTTTGCAAGCCTTATTGACTTCCTTGTACTCACATAAAGCAGTCTCTGTCCCCTCTTGTTTGTATAATTTAAAGTCCTTATTTTTAAGTCATTGTTAAGCCACATGGGTTGTGATTTACTCCTTCTACTTTTATTTCCACATGGTATATGGTGATAAGTATGTATATTTAGTAAGGATTTAAATGTTGCCCATTTATGTTCCGTGTTTTTACCTATCAGTTCTCTGTCCCAGTCTATACTTTGTATTGCTGCCCTTTAGACCGGTAAATTTGCCCTTTTAAAATTAAGAGTTTTTATTGTCCATTTACAGTTTTCTTTTGTTTTTTAATTAAATCACTAAGGAGACTGTGTTGTGATCACTGTTTCCCAAAGGTTGCCCTATTTCAACATTTGATACAATATCAATATTATTTGTGATGAATAAATCCAAGATGGCCTCATTTCTAGTAGGTTCTTGTATAACCTGGGCCAGATAATGATCCATGAGTGTACTCAAGAACCTACTCCCGTTAGATGAACTGCTGGTCTCATTCATCCAGTTTATTTCAGGGTTGTTAAAATCTCCCATTATTAGAACTTGCCCATGCTTAGCTGCATTTCCAATCTGTAACAATAATTGTATTTCCTTGCTTTCAGCTATATTTGGGGATTTATAGCATACTCCAACTAATATTATTTTAGAATTTGCTGCTCCGCTTTTTAACTCTACCCACAAACATTCAACATTATCATTAGTTCTACCATAAATAGCTTCTATGAATTTAGGCTTAAATTCAGGCTTAACATACAGACAAATCCCTCCTCCTCAGTTACCATTGCCTCTGTCTTTCCGAAATAGGTTATAATCATCTAGATTAACAGACCAGTCATGAGATTCATCCCACCATGTTTCAGTAATATTAAATACCATTTCTCATTAACTGCTAATAATTCAAACCCTCCCATTTTTCCTGGCAAACTTCTGGCATTAGCAAGCATGCACCTTCTGTTATGAGTCTGTAGTTCTGAAGTGCCTGTACTGTACTTGAGCTCCTTAACAATACCTCCCTATTGACTATACTAACCCTCCCCCATCTCCTCCCCCTTGACTAGTTAATTTGTTTCGTACCCCCACTACACTTTCTAGCCCATTACTTCTATCTTGTACCTCCTCCCCACCTAATAGTTTAAAAATGCCCCCAGCCATTCTACCATCTTTTACACTAACACACCAGTTCCCTCTTCATTAAGGCGCAATCCATTGCTGCTATAGAGATTGTACCCAAGTGAGAAGTAAGCCCAGTGCTCTAAAAACCCAAACCCCTCCTTAATGCACAACTTTTTTGCCACACATTAACCTCCCTAAGCTCCTTCTGTCTCCCTGGACTAACACATGGCACTGGTAGTATCTTGGAAAATACTACCTGGGAGGTCCTTGCCTTCAGCTTATTACCTAGTTCTATAAAATCATTCTTTAGTACTCTCCATCTTCCACTAACTTTGTCACTGGTACTAACATATACCAAGACCGCTGGTTTATTTCCAGCCCCTCCCAGTAATGTATCTACCCGATCCACAACATGCCATACCCGAGCACCCGGGAGACAGCAAACTGATCGATTGCTGGGATCTGTGTGACAAATCACCAGTGACGGCTGGTGACTTTTCAAGTTGGAGGGGCGACAGGGCGAAACATAGCCACTCCCCCTTTTTCAAACCACACCCATTTTATAACTCCTCCCCTTGACGTCATGATGACCTTTATAAGCCCCGCCCAATGACCTTATACTTGTAAAGCCCATTGAAATACATGATCACCAATGCAGAAATGTCAAGAAGTAAAGTAACAATGTGTTAAATTCATTGGTATACAATATAGATTGAAAAAACTCATGTGACAAGACTACAGCAATATCATAATTGCACCTATACGCATTAACAGAAAAATTAAAGGAGTGACACCTACCATTAGTCGGGTCTTCTTCTCAGGGTATTCACGTTCAGTAAGTTGACCAACGAGTAGAAACAAATCTGCAGCCACATAGGGTTTGCACCTGGGGTTGAAAGAAAACAAGCAAATCAATCAGACCATTCAAGAACAAAACCATACTTAAAAAACATTAAACGACCAAGTGGAACCATATAGGCCCCAAACATACCTTAGAAGACCAAGTGGAACCATATAGGCCCCAAACATACCTTAGAAGACCAAGTGGAACCATATAGGCCTCAAACATACCTTAGAAGACCAAGTGTGACCATAGGCCCCAAACATACCTTAGAAGACCAAGTGTGACCATATAGGCCTCAAACATACCTTAGAAGACCAAGTGTGACCATAGGCCCCAAACATACCTTAGAAGACCAAGTGGGACCATATAGGCCTCAAACATACCTTAGAAGACCAATCAGCACTGCATAGGCCCAAACCAGTGGATCTTGGGATTCAAGAAAACAACAACATTTAACTTCTGTTTAGACAACACAATAATCAATGTCAAACAAACACGTTGAATTAGCATATGGATAACCATATGAGCAGTAGCGCCACGCCAAGGCTTCAACAATTGTTACTGACCATTCACACACCTTTCATAGCTCCTTCAATATGCACACCCACACACCATTCATACTTTACTTACCACTAGTTATTTTTGGTAGTGAGGTGGTGCCATTTCTGAGAACTTTACGTACCCTTGAAGGTACCTCCAATTCCTTCAAACCAATGCATTTAACCGCTACAGGGCCATGGTGCTTTTTAATTACTTTTTTGATCCTCTTCAATGTGGAGAAGCATCTTTCTGGTTCTTTAGTAGTCTTCGTTGTTGTAAGCAGGATTCCTTATAGCTTCACTCACTCTGTTAAATTATGTAGATTAAATTGATGCTAAAGTTGCTGCAGAGCAACAGCACTTGTACAGACATGGAATTCTTGCTTCCCGTACACAAGTGACAGCTACCCTTGGAAGTGCCTCCAATTCCTTCAAACCACGCCAAGGCTTCAACAATTGTTACTGACCAAGCACACACCTTTCATAGCTCCTTCCATATGGACACCCACACACCGTTCATACTTTACTTACCACTAGTTATGTTTGGTAGTGTGAGGTGGTGCTGCTTAACGCAGTTTATCTTTGCACACCTTGGGGGTATGCATTCTTCTTTGCTTCAATCACTTGTATCTTAATTTTGCACGGCGATCTTTCAAAGAACAAAACTTCTCAATGGTTTTTTCATTGAAGTCTGGGATCTCGGAAATCAGTTGCTTTTCCATTGAGAGCATCGCCAATGCATTCAACCGCTCCAGGGACATGGTGCTTCTTAAAAAGGTTTTTATCCTCTTCAATGTGGAGAAGCATCTTTCTGATTCTGCAGTGGTCATCGGTGTTGTAATCAGGATTCTTAATAATTTTACTGTCTCTGTGAAATCATTCTGCAGATTAAATTGATGGAAAAGTTTGTGCAGTGCAACAGCACTTGTACAAGTATGAAAATCTGTCTTCCCATACAGAAGTGACAGCTCAGTGCGTAATTGTTCCTTCTTCAGTATTGGATATGCTTGCACGGTGTCTTCCAGAGCTTGGGTTGGAAAGCAAGTGTCATGGGTTTTATACAAGTCACTTTGAACAAGTTTGGCACTGACTAGGTGATTTGAAAATGAAAAACGTTCTTTTGCATGAACCACCACTATGTCACATACCTCTCTTGAAAGTTGTCTCAAGGTTGAGATCTCCGCACTTCGTCTGTTGACTGTTACATCGCTCGGCAAACTTGCTTCTATCTCTTCAACAGAATTACTGATTTTCTGGATGCTGGCGACAAAGTCTTCTGTGACTTTTTTGATATAAACAGTATCCGTGTCTCGCTTCTGAAGCTGACTATAGAGGATGTCAACATGTGGCATTATTAAATGAAATAATTTAAGGAAGTAAAGGAACTCCCTGTCTTCCAGCATTCCAATGAAACCTGCGGCTTCACGTATAGATGTTGGATCAAAGTTTAGACATGCTTCAATTGTCTGGAAACACTCAAGTAGCGCATCTCTGTTCTCGTAGATCACGTTCACGGTCCTAACGTTGAAGTTCCATCGTGTCGGTGCACCTCTTGGAAGTCTTCTACCAACTACCTCATCCAGAACTCCAGTCCTTTTTGGAGAGAGTGAAAAAAAAGATGGTATGCCGCCTATGTTGGAAAAAAAAACTCGAACTCTTCCAATCCTTGAAACTGCTTTCTCCATTATTAGGTTCAGTTGGTGAGCATAGCAATGGACGTAGTGTGCGTTCGGGTACACGTCTTTTATTTTTCTTTGAACTCCTCCTTGATCTCCACGCATCACACTGGCACCATCGTAGCTTTGAGCTATGAGTTTCTTCTTGTCTTCTGGCTCTGGGAGAACAGTATTCAGTGTTTCCAGCACAACAGCAGCAATCGAGTCTGCATCCGTTGATTTCATTTCCGTGAAGCCATCAAATCTTTCCACCACTTGATGCTTCTTGTCAATGTAGCGATAGACTACAACGCACTATGTCCTAGCGGAAATATCGGTTGTTTCATCCGCTTGGATTGCCACAAACTGGGCTTCCTTAAGCTCTTGGTGAATCACTTCCTTAATAACTTCATGCATGCAGTCCAGTAGCTCATTCTACACGGTTTTGGACGTGCCCTTAAACACAGTTGCAGTCTTCAAATGCTGTTGCATTGCACTATCGATACTGCCAACCAAATCCACCAGGCCTCTAAACACTCCTAGATTTAGCGATGTTTCACTCTCGTCGTGTCCTCTTAATGCCAGTTCAAAAGCGCCACAAAAGCGAACACAATCAATTATCTTGGAAAGGATGTACCGGTTCTTAGCCACTTCTTCGTTGTGTTTTTGAATGCTGACTTGGTATCCTTGGTCCAGTCGAACAACAATGTTCGCCTGTCCAAGCATCTCAAACTTGATCCTGTTATCCAAGTGAGCTTTAGAACTTTTGTGTTTCGCCAATTTATCAGCTAGATGTTTGACGTCAGTCACTCCAGTTTTGGTCCAAGCAGCGTCACCACCAAATAGGATGCATGGGAAACAATATAAGGACTTCCTAGAAACGCTTCCAGAAAGCCAGTCGTTCTTCTTGTACCATTCAGTATTGAAATTACGGATATATTGCTTCCCTCTATCTCTTGCGATTTGCTGCAGATTTATCTCTGGTTGGTCAGCTCCTAACCGTTTTACTTCCACCTTCTCCTCATAGGTTAGGGTGCCGAAAGGCTTCACAAGTAGAGAGTCAATAGTATTCATTTCTGATACCAATAGAAGAAAGAGATCACGGTATATTAATTTATATTATGTCACAAAATTACTTTAAAATAACAGTGTGTTGATTTCATTGGTATACATTACAGATTGCAAACCCTCATGTGACAAGACTACATCAACATCAAATTTGCACCTATACGCATGGACAGAAAATTAAAGGCAATGATACTCACCTACAGTTGACTCTCCTTCTCGGGGTATTCACGTCCAGTAAGTCAACCAACGAGTCCAAACAAATCTGCTTCCACAGATAGTTTGCACCTGGGAAGTGATAGAAAGAAAAAAAAAAAAACATTAGAACGTTCAAGACCCAAACCTTAACTTTTAAAACCTTGAAAGACCAAGTGTGACCATATAGGCCCCAACCGCACCTTAAAAACCCTAAATAACAAATTGGGACCATATAGGCCCCAACCGCACCTTAAAAACCCTAAATAACAAATTGGGACCATATAGGCCCCAACCGCACCTTAAAAACCCTAAATAACAAATTGGGACCAAATA
Organism: Discoglossus pictus; assembly: GCA_027410445.1. Taxonomy (NCBI): domain Eukaryota; kingdom Metazoa; phylum Chordata; class Amphibia; order Anura; family Alytidae; genus Discoglossus; species Discoglossus pictus. Next base: position 454,557,967 of record CM050164.1, on the reverse strand, counting down.
GGCCCCAACCGCACCTTAAAAAGCCTAAATAACAAATTGGGACCATATAGGCCCCAACCGCACCTTAAAAACCCTAAATAACAAATTGGGACCAAATAGGCCCCAACCGCACCTTAAAAACCCTAAATAACAAATTGGGACCAAATAGGCCCCAACCGCACCTTAAAAACCCTAAATAACAAATTAGGACCATATAGGCCCCAACCGCACCTTAAAAACCCTAAATAACAAATTGGGACCAAATAGGCCCCAACCGCACCTTAAAAACCCTAAATAACAAATTGGGACCATATAGGCCCCAACCGCACCTTAAAAACCCTAAATAACAAATTGGGACCATATAGGCCCCAACCGCACCTTAAAAACCCTAAATAACAAATTGGGACCAAATAGGCCCCAACCGCACCTTAAAAACCCTAAATAACAAATTGGGACCAAATAGGCCCCAACCGCACCTTAAAAACCCTAAATAACAAATTGGGACCATATAGGCCCCAACCGCACCTTAAAAACCCTAAATAACAAATTGGGACCATATAGGCCCCAACCGCACCTTAAAAACCCTAAATAACAAATTGGGACCAAATAGGCCCCAACCGCACCTTAAAAACCCTAAATAACAAATTGGGACCATATAGGCCCCAACCACACCTTAAAAACCCTAAATAACAAATTGGGACCAAATAGGCCCCAACCGCACCTTAAAAACCCTAAATAACAAATTGGGACCAAATAGGCCCCAACCGCACCTTAAAAACCCTAAATAACAAATTGGGACCAAATAGGCCCCAACCGCACCTTAAAAACCCTAAATAACAAATTGGGACAAAATAGGCCCCAACCGCACCTAAAAACCCTAAATAACAAATTGGGACCATATAGGCCCCAACCGCACCTTAAAAACCCTAAATAACAAATTGGGACAAAATAGGCCCCAACCGCACCTTAAAAACCCTAAATAACAAATTGGGACCATATAGGCCCCAACCGCACCTTAAAAATCCTAAATAACAAATTGGGACCAAATAGGCCCCAACCGCACCTTAAAAACCATAAATAACAAATTGGGACCATATAGGCCCCAACCGCACCTTAAAAACCCTAAATAACAAATTGGGACCAAATAGGCCCCAACCGCACCTTAAAAACCCTAAATAACAAATTGGGACCATATAGGCCCCAACCGCACCTTAAAAACCCTAAATAACAAATTGGGACCAAATAGGCCCCAACTGCACCTTAAAAACCCTAAGTAACAAATTGGGACCATATAGGCCCCAACCGCACCTTAAAAACCCTAAATAACAAACTGGGACCATATAGGCCCCAACCGCACCTTAAAAACCCTAAATAACAAATTGGGACAAAATAGGCCCCAACCGCACCTTAAAAACCCTAAATAACAAATTGGGACCATATAGGCCCCAACCGCACCTTAAAAACCCTAAATAACAAATTGGGACCAAATAGGCCCCAACCGCACCTTAAAAACCATAAATAACAAATTGGGACCATATAGGCCCCAACCGCACCTTAAAAACCCTAAATAACAAATTGGGACCAAATAGGCCCCAACCGCACCTTAAAAACCCTAAATAACAAATTGGGACCATATAGGCCCCAACCGCACCTTAAAAACCCTAAATAACAAATTGGGACCAAATAGGCCCCAACTGCACCTTAAAAACCCTAAGTAACAAATTGGGACCATATAGGCCCCAACCGCACCTTAAAAACCCTAAATAACAAACTGGGACCATATAGGCCCCAACCGCACCTTAAAAACCCTAAATAACAAATTGGGACAAAATAGGCCCCAACCGCACCTTAAAAACCCTAAATAACAAATTGGGACCATATAGGCCCCAACCGCACCTTAAAAACCCTAAATAACAAATTGGGACCAAATAGGCCCCAACCGCACCTTAAAAACCCTAAATAACAAATTGGGACCATATAGGCCCCAACCGCACCTTAAAAACCCTAAATAACAAATTGGGACCAAATAGGCCCCAACCGCACCTTAAAAACCCTAAATAACAAATTGGGACCATATAGGCCCAAATTGTAAAAAAAAAAAAAAGTATATATATATATATATATATATATATATATATATATATATATATATATATATATATATATCTATATATATATCTATCAATTGATATCAATATATCACAATAAATAAATATATATATATATATCAATCAATATATCTATCAATCAATATATATATATATATATATATTATATATATAAATATATATATATATATATAAATATATATACATATATATATATATCTCAATCAATATACAAATATATATATACGCATAAAAAATACACATAAATATACATAAACATATACATAAAACAATATATATTAATTGATATTTATTATTTGATTAATTGATGTTCTTTATTACTTATTATATTATATTGTTCATGCATTTCTATTACACATTATTTTTTATACATATTACAGTGCTATTTTTTGGCTATACATGTTACAGGATATTAGGCCAGGTGATCAGGGGTGGCACAGGCCTCATCAAGGGGGTGATCCGATCACCCCCATGTGGGCCTGTGCTACCTCGCTCACCACCCGACTACCCCGATCCCGTGATCGGGGTAATCGGGCGGTGGCATGATGGCATCGCATAGGGCAGGCCTGATCGTGGGTGGCACAGGCCACATGGGGGTGATGGCTGGGGGTGGCACCAGGCATTGCAGGCCTAGGGTCGTCGGTGGTAGTTGGTGGGTGGCTGGGTAGGTGGCAGGCCAGGCAGGCATAGTGGGGTAACTGGTCACCCCTAACTTTTATTAGGGGCGGGGCAGGGCAGGTGCCAGGTAGGCTTACTGTGTTAGGCAGGCAGCAGAGCAGATGTGAGTAGATTCAGCCAGGGAGGTCTCTCAGTCTCAGCGTGACCAGGGTCAGGAAAAAGAAAGAGGGAAGGGACAGGCAACTGGTGGTTTTATTGACTGTATCAGTCAATCAAAATTTAAACTCGAGGCCCTATTTGCTGGCGGGCGCTCAGGGCTAACGGTCTGGGTGGGTTTAGATTGTTCTCTTAGTAACTGTACAACCTTCCATCATCGATTGGTCAATGATGGAAGACTGTCAGTCATTAATTGATACATTTATGACCGCCCATGCATATCGTCACTGTGATGGTGGGCGGCATGCATTAACGGTCAGGGGGCCAGGCCAGGCCTCATTGAAGAGTCTAAAGGTTAGTGTACTAGTGTAATATGATCACATAGGGTGCAGGGGGCTACAATATAGATACACAGCATTAGTTAATGTAGCGCAAGGGTTATCTTAAAGTGACAGTGTCCATGGGAATATTTTACTAACTTTACTTCATTTTAATACTGTATTGAGACTTGAATGATGATGTACACCTTATATTTAATTGTTTTTGGGTTATTACTAATACATTGTTGTGTTTTTTTATTGCAGGGTGAAGAAAATATTTGGGGGGGCGTTTGCCCTGACGCCCCAATGGACGGGCCGCCCCTGCAAATCACCCTGTCTACATTCCTAATAATAGATTCCCCTACCACCAACACCTTTCTCTTGCTCTGCCTATGTTGCCTTCCTCAATAATTCTTCCAGTACTCTCTGCATCCCTACTAGATACAACAGCAGTAGCACAAGAGCAGCCACAAGAAAGCAGCACAACAACAGCAGCACAGCTGCTTATGACCATGACTCAGGTTCAGGTGAGTCTACAAAGAGAAAAGGGAATAAAAACGAAACAAGAGTAGGAATAATTAAGCATTAGGAGAAATATCAGATGCCAACAGTCCTTGGGAAAGCATTAGGCTTCAGTTGCTCCACTATTGGAACAATTCTAGAGAATAATGGAAGATTTGAAAGGCAGTGCTCCAATGAAAGCATCAGTCATTATTAAAGTAAAAAGGAGCGCAGCCAGTGCCGATATTGCTGCAGCAACTGATTTTCCGGGAATGTTGAAGAAAATTATTAAGGAGGGCGGTTATTTGCCAGAACAAATATTTAACATAGGTGAAAGTGGATTTTTCTGGAAAAAGATACTCTAAAGAATTTTAAGCTCAATACTTTTTTACTGCTTCGAAATTCCAAGAATACTTTGCTGCATTATTAATGCAGCTCTTCTCAGTATTTGAAAGTCAAATGTAGGGGCCTGGGTCACACATGTTATGTTTGAAGATTGGTTTTTGAAGTATTTTATTCCTCCAATGGAACATTATTGCTTTGAAAAGAAAATTCCTTTTAAAATGTTGCTTTTGCTGGACAATGCTCCTGGACATCCAACATCTTTAGATGACCTTCAGCCTAATAAAGGTTGTATTTTTACCACCCAACACTGCATCGTTACTACAGTCAATGGACACGGGAGTTATTTATACATTTAAGGCTTATTACTTACGGTGTACATTCTCGCAAGCAGTCAGGGCTACAGAAGATGATGTGATGACCTGGATAGAGTCCTGGAAGAATTAAATTATCTATGATGCCAAAAACATTGCTGATTCTTGGGAGGAAGTGAAGCAATCAACAATGAAGGGAGTTTGGAACAAATTGTGGCCTTAATTTAGTGATGAATATCTTGGCTTCACAGAAGAACAGATTGCCCAAGCCAGACACGCTGTGGTGGATTGTGGCACTGCAATTGGACATTGATGAAAATCATGTCATCAACTTACTAGAGTCAGCAATGAAGATAGAGAAGCTGCTGATAGAAGCGCAAGAACACGAAGAATCAGAAGATCCAAAGCTAAGAAAGTTTATGACCAAACAATTAGCTGAAGCCTTTCATCTACGAATTTACTAAGCTTGATCAGCAAGATCATAACATTAAGCGGTTTACAAAGGTTTACCATGGAGTTAGTGAGAACATCAGTTGCTAAAAGGCCATTTATGAGAAAAAAAGACTGTGCAAGAAACCCTAGATACCCTTTTCAAGAAACAAATGAAATGTTAAGCTCCCCTTCACCAGCGAATCCGGATCCTACATCATCATCTTCCAATGTAATATTTTTCTGACCAAAACTATCTAAAATAAATTAATAGACAAATGGCACACCTGATGGACTCTGAGAGTTGAACCCAGTGGGCTGCATGATACGTTGAAACATTATCTGAGACCTGTGTGGCTCAAAGCTCCTGAAGACTTAGGCCCCTATTTAATTGTCAAAATCGCAATTACTGAAGCCAATAATGTAGCCCGTAAAAGTTGCTGATATTTAATTGGCTTCTTTTAGCTACCCGCAGTCGATGTACGAGTTAAAGGCTCAAAATCCCTGCGGTTGTCGAAAACGTAACTCCGTCCTATCTCCTTCTTTGATGTTTCAAGGCCGCAATTGTTACCAGTGCTAAAGACACAAATTCATTATTTAATTACAACAATTCAGCAAGCCCTCAATTGCCTTCAAACCCGTATCAAAAATCCTATGAGTACTAGACCTGCAAGTGGGTTCGTAACACTGTAAAAGGAAATAAAACCACAATACTGTAGTTAAAATACTGGGAAAGCAATGAAAAGCATTAGAATTATTCGCACAATAGTCTCAAGCTCTCAATTCTGCACTAAAAAATATTATTTTAATGTTTTCTTTCCGTGTTATACTGATCACAGGAATCAAGGAGTTAATACATATCAGGCCACGCACATGGACTAGAACAGTTTCTTCATTCATTTTTATTGATTTCACTATGTTGCATTATGCAATGCATCTAGCATTCACATTATCACAATTTCATTGTATCATTTGTGCTGCATAATTATTTCTTTACAATTGAAAGATGATAATCACATATATAGTTGTGAGCAGAAAAATGTTGGTAAAAGGCGCTCATCGCGTGGCCAATGATGATCGCCAAAAGCATTCATTGCAAGCCCAGTAAAGTAGAGGGGGGAGAGGCTTGCAATGTGTTGCAAACAGCAATGCCAGGCTTCAAATTTTATTGCAGTCATTTTTGACGAGCAAGTCGCTAGTATTATTAATAAGAGTTAAATATATATTATTGTAGCTTAGAAAAAAAACTCACATTCTTGTGGACTAAGTAACAAACACAAAGAATATTAACAGTTGTATAAGCCAGGAAGGTCAAAAAAACATTTTTAGACACAATCTTAATTTTTGCAGAGTCAGTTTATAAAAAGCTTCCATCTTGTCTGACTTATGACTGATAGCTTTGCTCAGGAAGGCATCTACTGAACAGTGGAGTAAGTAGTGGGAAGAAGAAGGGGGAAAGGGGAGGAATATTTGTCAAATTAGTGGCCTGCTGTCTGCTTCCCCTGCTCATGCACAGAAGCGGACAGCTTGCAAACATAACTGCAAGACCTGGTCATGCAATAATCTAAACACTCCTTATTTTTGCAACTTTCACTAGTAGAGGCAAAAAAAAAAATAATTCTAACTAAAAACAAGATTAATGGTATTTTCCTATCTAATGCTCTTAGTCAAACTCTTTTTCAAATATATATATATATATATATATGTCATACAGTGGTGCATTATAAACAAAATTATGAAATCTGACGGTAGAAGAGAAGTGAATATCTACATATGATGCTGGTTCATCGCATACATATACATATCTACATTTTGGAAAATGGGCATGTTTTTTGATTAATGCTCATGTTTTCTCTATCGTCTCTAAACTATATTTAAAACTTGGCATATCATCAACCATCCCTGACATTTGATCATTGATCATCATTGATTATCATGTTTATTTTCAAAACAATTCCCATATCATAGTATGAAATCACACTAACTGTGACAATATGCAGCCCATCCATCTGCTCTATGTTTATATGACTTATCATTTTTCTACATTTTAGTTTTTTGTCATTATAATGCCTTACATTCTATAAACTTCCACGTGAAGTCCACCTGAAAGCAGTCTAAGACACTTTTAAAAGCATACTGCAAAGAAACATCTCCCATCAGAAGTCCACCTGAAAGCAGTCTAAGACACTTTTAAAAGCATACTGCAAAGAAACATCTCCCATCAGAAGTCCACCTGAAAGCAGTCTAAGACACTTTTAAAAGCATACTGCAAAGAAACATCTCCCATCAGAAGTCCACCTGAAAGCAGTCTAAGGTAATTTCAGAAGAACAGATGCTCACCAGATCCATATCAACGTTTACAAAGGACTATTTATTATAATTAATGTCTGTGTTATGATAATTGCTGAGATAGACTTTTTACTGTCAGATTGTTCTACTATTGTCATAATATACTATTTCTTATCTGTAAACCAGAAATGCTCTGTGTTCACTGATCCATTTTACTGCTCCAATGTACCCTCCCCCTGAAATATCTCCTTGTTCTGTCTTATAGACACTTTTAAAAGCATACTGCAAAGAAACATCTCCCATCAGAAGTCCACCTGAAAGCAGTCTAAGACACTTTTAAAAGCATACTGCAAAGAAACATCTCCCATCAGAAGTCCACCTGAAAGCAGTCTAAGACACTTTTAAAAGCATACTGCAAAGAAACATCTCCCATCAGAAGTCCACCTGAAAGCAGTCTAAGACACTTTTAAAAGCATACTGCAAAGAAACATCTCCCATCAGAAGTCCACCTGAAAGCAGTCTAAGACACTTTTAAAAGCATACTGCAAAGAAACATCTCCCATCAGAAGTCCACCTGAAAGCAGTCTAAGACACTTTTAAAAGCATACTGCAAAGAAACATCTCCCATCAGAAGTCCACCTGAAAGCAGTCTAAGACACTTTTAAAAGCATACTGCAAAGAAACATCTCCCATCAGAAGTCCACCTGAAAGCAGTCTAAGACACTTTTAAAAGCATACTGCAAAGAAACATCTCCCATCAGAAGTCCACCTGAAAGCAGTCTAAGACACTTTTAAAAGCATACTGCAAAGAAACATCTCCCATCAGAAGTCCACCTGAAAGCAGTCTAAGGTAATTTCAGAAGAACAGATGCTCACCAGATCCATATCAACGTTTACAAAGGACTATTTATTATAATTAATGTCTGTGTTATGATAATTGCTGAGATAGACTTTTTACTGTCAGATTGTTCTACTATTGTCATAATATACTATTTCTTATCTGTAAACCAGAAATGCTCTGTGTTCACTGATCCATTTTACTGCTCCAATGTACCCTCCCCCTGAAATATCTCCTTGTTCTGTCTTATAGACACTTTTAAAAGCATACTGCAAAGAAACATCTCCCATCAGAAGTCCACCTGAAAGCAGTCTAAGGTAATTTCAGAAGAACAGATGCTCACCAGATCCATATCAACGTTTACAAAGGACTATTTATTATAATTAATATCTGTGTTATGATAATTGCTGAGATAGACTTTTTACTGTCAGATTGTTCTACTATTGTCATAATATACTATTTATTATCTGTAAACCAGAAATGCTCTGTGTTCACTGATCCATTTTACTGCTCCAATGTACCCTCCCCCTGAAATATCTCCTTGTTCTGTCTTATAGACACTTTTAAAAGCATACTGCAAATAAACATCTCCCATCAGAAGTCCACCTGAAAGCAGTCCCCTCCCACCCTTGTTTACACTTAATATATTGAGGCATACTAATTACCTGCACATGGTTAATCAGTGACATCTGATTATCACCTCTAACCACTCCCTACAAGAATACTTGCTTACACAGTGCCACTATGTTTCCTCACACCACCTTCCTTATTATAACCTCCTGCCTCTTTCTCAGACTCTTTTATACTGTCTATACAAATCATGTCTCCAATAATATAACTATCTCACCTTCCCTGCTTTCATCTCCTCTTCTCTGCTCCCATGAGCTCTTCTCCTTCCTCCAGTCACTATCTCATCCCCCCCCTAAAGGTGAAAAGCGGAAATGCTCCTGTAAGTCCTATTCCCATCTCCTTTTACTCTCTCTCCTTCTTCTGATGGCTTGTGGGGATATATCCCCTAACCCAGGCCCATCACTCATTCCCACCTGCTGTCAGCCACGCAGAGTCCCCAGGGCAGCAAATGCCCAAAACACCCATAATCTAATACCCATCACTTGTCACAAACCATCTACTTTGCCCTTCGCCTGTGCCCTCTGGAATGCAAGGTCTGTTTGCAATAAACTTACCTTCATTCATGATCTCTTCATTTCCAACTCCCTCAATTTACTGGCTATCACGGAAACCTGGCTCACTCCATCTGACTCTGCCTCCCCTGCTGCACTCTCTTATGGTGGTCTACACTTCAGCCACACTCCTAGACCTGAGAACAAACAAGGTGGAGGTGTGGGCATACTGCTATCCTCTCGCTGCACTTTTCGCTGCATACCCCCTGTTCCCTCCCTTCAATTCTCATCTTTTGAAGTCCACACTATCCGCATCTTCTCTCCCATCCCTCTGCGAGTAGCTGTGATCTATCGCCCGCCTGGATCACCCTCTCAATTTCTGGACAACTTTGCCGCCTGGCTCCCTCACTTTCTCTCCTCCAATATACCTTCACTCATTCTTGGCGATTTCAACATTGCCACTGACACCCCCACCTCCCCAACAACTGCAAAATTACTTGCACTCACCTCTTCCCTTGGCCTCTCACAATGGACAGATTCCGCAACTCACAGTGGTGGACACTCTATTGACCTTATTTTTACTAATCTCTGCACTATCTCCAACCTTGACATCTCCTCACTTCCCCTATCTGACCACCACCTGCTAACTTGCAACCTCACCTCATCCTCCGCTCACCGCCCTTCTTCAAATCCTGCCATCAGAACACGCAGAAACCTGCAAGCACTCAACCCACAACAATTTTCAAATGTATTAACACCCCTTCTCAGCCCCCTCACCACCCTTGCCTGCCCTGACGTCGCCACTTCACAATACAACACATTTCGCTAACCTCCACCCTTGACTCTCTTGCCCCCATAATCACAAGTAAACGCCCTCGCTCTCACCCACAACCATGGCACACCACACAAAACACGCTATCTACAGAGATGCTCACGTACTGCAGAACGATTATGGAGGAAATCTCGCACTTCAGCAGACTTTCTCCACTACAAGTTTACCTTGCGCTCCTACTTCTCTGCCCTCAATCTTGCCAAACAACACTACTTCTCATCACTAATATCAAACCTGTCCTCCAACCCTAAACGTTTATTTGCTACATTCAACACCCTCCTCCGCCCACCCCCACCTCCTGCCCCTTCCTCTCTCACTGCTGATGACTTTGCCAGCCATTTTAAAAATAAAATCGATACCATCCGAAACGAGCTCTCCTCCCAGCTTGGCCCTACCCCACCACCCTCTCCCCAAACCGACAACACCCAGCCCTTACCCTTCCCCAATCCCACCTCCACTATGGACTCCTTTGACCCTGTAACCGAGGATGAAGTATCTACTTTACTATCAACCTCTCACCTTACCACATGTCCTCATGATCCTATTCCATCACAGCTAATCCCTCCCCTATCCACCACACTTATCCCAGCTCTCACACATCTATTCAACCTCTCCCTAAACACTGGCAAGTTTCCATCCTCCTTAAAACATGCCACAGTTACACCCATTCTCAAGAAGCCCTCTTCTGACCCAGCTTCTGCCTCCAACTATCGCCCTATCTCACTACTTCCCCTTGCGTCTAAACTCCTTGAGCGGCTTGTTTACAATCGCCTCACTCAATTTATTTCCTCCAATTCCCTACTTGACCCCTTCCAATCTGGCTTCCGGTCCCAACACTCTACAGAAACAGCCCTTACAAAAGTCACTAATGACTTGCTAACCGCCAAATCAAAGGGTCACTACTCTATTCTAATTCTCCTGGATCTCTCTGCTGCCTTCGATACAGTTGACCACCCTCTTCTAATCCAAACGCTTCGCTCTTTTGGCATCCAGGACACAGCTCTTTCATGGTTCACATCCTATCTTAAAGATCGTACATTTAGTGTCTCCTTCTCTGGCACCTCTTCTTCACCTCTCCCTCTGTCTGTTGGCGTTCCCCAAGGTTCTGTCCTAGGCCCCCTCCTCTTCTCCATCTACACCTCCTCCCTTGGCACCCTTATAAAATCCTTTGGATTTCAGTATCATCTCTATGCAGATGATACTCAAATCTACCTCTCTGCACCCGATCTATCCCCCTCTCTTTTAGCTCAAGGTTCCAACTGCCTCTCTAGCATATCCTCCTGGATGTCCACCCGTCAACTCAAACTCAACATGTCTAAAACTGAACTTCTAATCTTTCCACCCTCTACTACAGCTTCCACACCTCAAATATCTCTCACTGTTGACAACACCATCATCGCCCCTACCTCCCAGGCCCGTTGTCTTGGGGTTCTACTGGATCCCGCCCTCTCTTTTATTCCTCACATCCAAGCAATAACAAAATCATGTCAGTTTCACCTAAAAAACATCTCCAAAATTCGTCATTATCTTACAGAAGACACAGCTAAAATTCTAATTCACTCTCTCATCATCTCTCGACTTGACTACTGCAATTCCCTCCTTGCTGGCCTCCCCATCTCTCGTCTGTCTCCCCTCCAATCCATAATGAACGCCTCCGCTAGACTCATCTTCAATACCAAACGATCAGTGTCGGCAGCCCCTCTCTGTCAATCACTCCACTGGCTTCCCATAGCTTCCCGAATCAAATTTAAAATCATGACCCTAACACATAAAGCCCTCAACAACAGTGCACCCCCTTATATCTCTGCTCTTGTTTCAAAATACTCTCCCAACCGGCCCCTTCGTTCTGCTAACGACCTTCTTCTTTCCTCCTCTCTCATCACCTCCTCTCACTCCCGTCTTCAAGACTTTTCTCGTGCTTCCCCATCCATTTGGAACTCCTTGCCCCGCTCCATTAGATTATCTTCCTGCCTCAAAACCTTTAAGAAATTATTAAAAACACACCTGTTTAAAAAATCTTATCATCTTCAGCCTTAACATGTACAACTGAACATTCCACAGCTTAATAACACTCACACCCACAATCTACAGTACAACACACAGACCCCTCCACTTTACTGAACCAATTGCTTTCAATTGTATTTGTCACCCTCTTGTATCACACCTAAACCCTTAGATTGTAAGTTTGCGAGTTTTCAATCTTGTGTCAGGCCTTGGAAACAAGCTCTATGTACATTTGATTTTATGCTCAAAAACAGGGCCCTCCATTCTTTACAAGGTGTTTAATTTGTTTTCTGCTATGTACTCAACCCCTGTACAGCGCTACGGAATATGTTGGCGCGATATAAATAAAGATAATAATAATAATAATAATAAGTCATTTCTAGAAAAAGGATATTTTATAGGTAGAAAAGATTCAGACGGATTTCAAGTAGCTAATAGAATATGTGGCAATATTAAGAGTGATTTTAAGTGTGTATAAATTTCCGAATTGGGAGATAGAATAGGGCCCATTGTCTGGAAGTGTGTTAAATAGGTTTACCTTGGTGAGGACACCAGCTTGTGTCTCACCATTTTGGACTATTTCCCAGACAGAGATGTTCCCACGCCTTGAACTGGAGGTGTGCAAACTGATTCTTGAAAAGCGAGTTTCATCAAATCCATATTCAGTTTTTTAGAAATGCATACTTAATTATTAAAGTTCTATGCCTAATTAAAACACCTATCTCCTGTTGTTAGGACATTACAATGGGATCCTAAGGGCATAATCACCAATTAAAAAGAGGAGTATTAAAAATTACAAACATTTTTGTTGGCAGGAAAGCTTAGTATTGTAAGTGTGAACATATATTTTTTTAAATCCATGAACAAATTGTATTTGGAGTAAATTCAGCAATGTCTTGACTAGTGCAGTGCACTGACACACCCTAATTAGAGGGTCCTGATTTTGTTCCAAAATGAATTAATCAAAATACATTTTTAACCCTTGCAGCAATTCTTTGTCATTCAAACAAAAACTAAAGTTTAAAATCTGCTTAGAGAAAAAAGAGAAGTAATAATTATTCACAGTAAGGGCAGTAAAAATGTAGAATTCCCTACCCGATGAGTTTGGGAAAGAAAATTCAGTAGATAACTTTAAAAAAAAAGTTGTGTATATTTTTGAATATGGATATGGATCCATCAAATAATGCAACTGCCAGTATATGGGTAAGGAAGGAATTTATTTTCCATAAAATTAGACAATTGGCAATGTTTCAATGGCTTTTTGTTTGCCTACCTCGGGTCAATTCATATATTACTAAGATCAGAGGAGGATCTAAAATAATGATAGATGTCATAGGTGTCATACAAAAAAGTGACCATGGTAAACTTGCAATAAAAATAAAGATTTAAATTGTTTGTTTAATTGAAAGCACATGTGTCACGATCTGCTTCTTCTAGGGGGCTTGATATGAACCTAGTTCAAACCTACCCCAGCAGAATCATGTAGTTCCTGTTCTCTGTGGCACAAAAGATGGCCTCTGAAGGGGGGAAGGCCCAACAGCTACAGACAGAGAATACTGGATCCAGGTTACTTAGTGGCCCATAGCAAGACCACTCCCCAAGTCAGGATACAACACACAGACATAGTCTCACACCTTGTTTATGTGAAAACTATCTCTTAACAACCTTTATTTTGGAAAACACCATCTTTTAAACATGCATACAAAATTACCAGGAGGGGCTACCTTTAGCCAGCCCCTAACTGCCTCTGGCCAATCAGGCAGGGTCCATACGTGGGACCCATGAGACTCCTCCCAGGTCCGCCCACTAGGTGTGGCTACCTAATTAATTTGGTCTATGGCTTTCAAGGGAGAAACATCTCCCTGCCCTCTGGACTTTGCCCTGATTCTCTGAGTGGGAATCCCTGTAGACCCCCTGGGGTTATGGTGCCTCTGTGTCTGTGGAGATCCCTTTGTTCCTAACTACTATCATTTCAAGTGTTTACCTTCAGGGCCATATGGGCAACTCCTGACTGAGAGTTTATACAATGGGGGAGGGTTGACTAATCAAAACATAGCTATCACTCCATAATACAATATACAATATAATACTAACATATTATAACCCATAACATATTTCCCCATTAATATATTATACCTAGGATACATAATAACCATGTACAGGCAACATATAACCACACAATAACACATAATCCCAATGCAACAATGTCATGCTCCCTTGGACATACTCACAAACCACTGACAATATGAGTCCTTAAACAATTAAATCATGACAACTTGCACAAAGGAACACAAATCTACATTAGTATCAGCTGGGACATTATCTTTAAGGTCCCTTCATAGATGACAAAATATGTCATTCAAGCGAAGCAGTGATTACCCCACTAGAGCATCATTGCATATAAGTTGATAAAGGCATTATTTATTTATTTATATTCTTCCTAAAAATATTTAGCTTATTCTCAAGTCTAATTCTTTAAAAGAGTGGTCATTAAGTAAAAGTGTTAACTTACCAGCTCCCTGCTTTTTATTATCATTATTATTATTATTATTATTATTATTATTATTATTATTATTATTAAATCTTATTTGTAACGCACCAACATATTCTGTAGGGGTGTACAGGGGAAAAGGAAAAATACATTATTAACAACTGCAGAAAATGAAGGACCCTGTTTTGAGCTTACATTTTTTGTAGAAATTGTTTTTTTTCCAAAGCACCCTACAAGATTGTAAACTCGCTACTTACAATCTATAGGGAATGGAAGAGGCATGGAAGAAAAGATAAGAAATAGTAAGGGTAGGAGGAATTGAAAGTTTGCTTAGGTAGGAGGATGTGCAGAGTTAGAAAGGTTTTATGTTTTTGGAGAGGGAAGGGGTTTCTGATATATAGTAAGTGTGAGGTAGATGGCTCTAGTAAGTAATATATTATCTGCCGCTAGTGGTCAGATAATATAACCTGCAAATGGGAAATGGTATCTTGATTCAGGAATAAGATAGTAATGGTAGAGTTATTGTATTAGATTCAGGAAGAAGATGGTTATGGCCGGGTTCTTGTAGTAAGTTCAGGAATAAGATAGTAATGATAGAGTTCTTGTAGTAGATTTTGGAAGAAGGTGGTTATGGCAGGGTTCTTGTAGTAAGTTCAGGAATAAGATAGTAATGGTAGAGTTCTTGTAGTAGATTTAGGAAGAAGATGGTTATGGCAGGGTTCTTGTAGTAAGTTCAGGAATAAGATAGTAATGATAGAGTTCTTGTAGTAGATTCAGCAAGAAGATGGTCATGGCAGGGTTATTGTAGTAAGTTCAGGAATAAGATAGTAATGGTAGAGTTCTTGTAGTAGATTTAGGAAGAAGATGGTTATGGCAGGGTTCTTGTAGTAAGTTCAGGAATAAGATAGTAATGGTAGAGTTATTGTATTAGATTCAGGAAGAAGATGGTTTTGGCAGGGTTCTTGTAGTAAGTTCAGGAATAAGATAGTAATGGTAGATTTCTTATAGTAGATTCAGAAAAAAGATGGTTATGGCAGGGTTCTTGTAGTAAGTTCAGGAATAAGATAGTAATGGTAGATTTCTTATAGTAGATTCAGAAAGAAGATGGTTATGGCAGGGTTCTTGTAGTAAGTTCAGGAATAAGATAGTAATGGTAGAGTTTGCGTAGTAGATTCATAAAGAAGATGGTTATGGCAGGGTTCTTGTAGTAAGTTCAGGAATAAGATAGTAATGGTAGAGTTCTTATAGTAGATTCAGAAAGAAGATGGCTATGGCAGGGTTCTTGTAGTAAGTTCAGGAATAAGATAGTAATGGTAGAGTTCTTGTAGTAGATTCAGGAAGAAGATGGTTATGGCAGGGTTCTTGTAGTAAGTTCAGGAATAAGATAGTAATGGTAGAGTTCTTATAGTAGATTCAGAAAGAAGATGGTTATGACAGGGTTCTTGTAGTAAGTTCAGGAATAAGATAGTAATGGTAGAGTTATTGTTGTAGATTTAGGAAGAAGATGGTTATGGAAGGGTTCTTGTAGTTAGTTCAGGAATAAGATAGTAATGGTAGAGTTATTGTATTAGAATCAGGAAGAAGATGGTTATGGCAGGGTTCTTGTTGTAAGTTCAAGAATAAGATTGTAATGGTAGAGTGTTTGTAGTAGATTCAGGAACAAGATGGTTATGGCAGGGATCTTGTAGTAAGTTCAGGAATAAGATAATAATGGTAGAGTTCTTGTAGTAGATTCAGGAAGAAGATGGTTATGGCAGGGTTCTTGTAGTAAGTTCAAGAATAAGATAGTATTGGTAGAGTTATTGTAGTAGATTTAGGAAGAAGATGGTTATGGAAGGGTTCTTGTAGTAAGTTCAAGAATAAGATAGTAATGGTAGAGTTCTTGTAGTAGATTTAGGAAGAAGATGATTATGGCAGGGTTATTGTAGTAAGTTCAAGAATAAGATAGTAATGGTAGAGTTCTTATAGTAGATTCAGGAAGAAGATGGTTATGGCAGGGTTCTTGTAGTAAGTTCAGGAATAAGATAGTAATGGTAGAGTTCTTGTAGTAGATTTAGGAAGAAGATGGTTATGGCAGGGTTCTTTTAGTAAGTTCAAGAATAAGATAGTAATAGTAGAGTTCTTGTAGTAGATTTAGGAAGAAGATGGTTATGGCAGGGTTCTTGTAGTAAGTTCAGGAATAAGATAGTAATGGTAGAGTTCTTGTAGTAGATTCAGAAAGAAGATGGTTATGACAGGGTTCTTGAAGTAAGTTCAGGAATAAGATAGTAATGGTAGAGTTATTGTATTAAATTCAGGAAGAAGATGGTTATGGCACGTTCTTGTAGTGAGTTCAGGAATAAGATAGTAATGGTCGAGTTCTTGTAGTAGATTCAGGAAGAAGATCGTTATGGCAGGGTTCTTGTAGTAAGTTCAGGAATAAGATATTACTAGTAGAGTTCTTCTGGTAGATTCAGACAGAAGATGGTTATGGCAGGGTTCTTGTTGTAAGATCAGGAATAAGATAGTAATGGTAGAGTTCTTGTAGTAGATTCAGGAAGAAGATGGTTATGGCAGGGTTCTTGTAGTAAGTTCAAGAATAAGATAGTATTGGTAGAGTTATTGTAGTAGATTTAGGAAGAAGATGGTTATGGAAGGGTTCTTGTAGTAAATTCAAGAATAAGATAGGAATGGTAGAGTTATTGTATTAAATTCAGGAAGAAGATGGTTATGGCACGTTCTTGTAGTGAGTTCAAGAATAAGATAGTAATGGTCGAGTTCTTGTAGTAGATTCAGGAAGAAGATAGTTATGGCAGGGTTCTTGTAGTAAGTTCAGGAATAAGATAGTAATGGTAGAGTTCTTATATTAGATTTAGAAAGAAGATGGTTATGGCAGGGTTCTTGTAGTAAGTTCAGGAATAAGATAGTACTAGTAGAGTTCTTCTGGTAGATTCAGACAGAAGATGGTTATGGCAGGGTTCTTGTAGTAAGTTCAGGAATAAGATAGTAATGATAGAGTTCTTGTAGTAGATTCAGCAAGAAGATGGTCATGGCAGGGTTATTGTAGTAAGTTCAGGAATAAGATAGTAATGGTAGAGTTATTGTATTAAATTCAGGAAGAAGATGGTTATGGCACGTTCTTGTAGTGAGTTCAAGAATAAGATAGTAATGGTAGAGTTCTTGTAGTAGATTTAGGAAGAAGATGATTATGGCAGGGTTCTTGTAGTAAGTTCAAGAATAAGATAGTAATGGTAGAGTTCTTGTAGTAGATTTAGGAAGAAGATGGTTATGGCAGGGTTCTTTTAGTAAGTTCAAGAATAAGATAGTAATGGTAGAGTTCTTGTAGTAGATTCAGAAAGAAGATGGTTATGACAGGGTTCTTGAAGTAAGTTCAGGAATAAGATAGTAATGGTAGAGTTATTGTATTAAATTCAGGAAGAAGATGGTTATGGCACGTTCTTGTAGTGAGTTCAGGAATAAGATAGTAATGGTCGAGTTCTTGTAGTAGATTAAGGAAGAAGATCGTTATGGCAGGGTTCTTGTAGTAAGTTCAGGAATAAGATAGCAATAGTAGAGTTCTTGTAGTAGATTCAGGAAGAAGATAGTTATGGCAGGGTTTTTGTAGTAAGTTCAGGAATAAGATAGTAATGGTAGAGTTCTTATATTAGATTTAGAAAGAAGATGGTTATGGCAGGGTTCTTGTAGTAAGTTCAGGAATAAGATAGTAATGGTAGAGTTCTTGTAGTAGATTCAGGAAGAAGATGGTTATGGCAGGGTTCTTGTAGTAAGTTCAAGAATAAGATAGTATTGGTAGAGTTATTGTAGTAGATTTAGGAAGAAGATGGTTATGGAAGGGTTCTTGTAGTAAATTCAAGAATAAGATAGGAATGGTAGAGTTCTTGTAGTAGATTTTGGAAGAAGATGGTCATGAAAGGGTTCTTGTAGTAAGTTCAAGAATAAGATAGTAATGGTAGAGTTCTTATAGCAGATTCAGAAAGAAAATGGCTATGGCAGGGTTCTTGTAGTAAGTTCAGGAATAAGATAGTAATGGTAGAGTTCTTGTAGTAGATTTAGGGAGAAGATGATTATGGCAGGGTTCTTGTAGTAAGTTCAAGAAAAAGATAGTAATGGTAGAGTTCTTGTAGTAGATTTAGGAAGAAGATGGTTATGGCAGGGTTCTTTTAGTAAGTTCAAGAATAAGATAGTAATAGTAGAGTTCTTGTAGTAGATTCAGAAAGAAGATGGTTATGACAGGGTTCTTGAAGTAAGTTCAGGAATAAGATAGTAATGGTAGAGTTATTGTATTAAATTCAGGAAGAAGATGGTTATGGCAGGGTTCTTGTAGTGAGTTCAGGAATAAGATAGTAATGGTCGAGTTCTTGTAGTAGATTCAGGAAGAAGATAGTTATGGCAGGGTTCTTGTAGTAAGTTCAGGAATAAGATAGTAATGGTAGAGTTCTTATATTAGATTTAGAAAGAAGATGGTTATGGCAGGGTTCTTGTAGTAAGTTCAGGAATAAGATAGTACTAGTAGAATTCTTCTGGTAGATTCAGACAGAAGATGGTTATGGCAGGGTTCTTGTTGTAAGATCAGGAATAAGATAGTAATGGTAGAGTTATCGTAGTAGATTCAGGAAGAAGATGGTTAAGGCACGGTATCACCACATTACTACAAATGCACATGACCCACATATAACACTAAGCCTCCCCCCTACCTTTCTCTGTATGCAGACAAGTAAAAAGTTTCTACTCCTGACATCAAAGTAGACGACGACTTGAAACATTGGGATAGTTTCTCTTAATTTAGCAGCAGTAAACAAGAATGATTTGCAGTCTAGTTTTGCTCATTTCAACTAGGTCCATAACAGTATTCACAAGACCCAATCATTAAAATGAGACCAGAAATGTGCTGTGAAGGTCTAGTAGATCTCCACCTACTAAATCTCCCCTTTCTTGCTGAAGTTGTTCTTAGGAGTTTAGCAAATCAGATAAAGTATATATTTTTTTCATTATTTAATCTAAATGGCTACATATTAGCCATCAGAGAAGAATTTTATCTCCTTCCATAATTTGCCAACATGTTCTTCAAATTAGCATACTGTAAATATGAAACTACAGCGGTCCTTCAAGAAAAACAGAAACACACAGTTTTAAACATATCTTAATCAGACTAAAATATATCTAGGACAACATTGGGTATGACTAAATGCATAATTAAGCATACAATATTTTGTAAAGCTATTATAATAAAAGTGTTGGTGCCTTCTCTGGTCTCTGGAGAAATCCATGATACTTTGGGAAATGTTACATGTGTCATAGGGGCAATTACTTATTTGCAGGAGTAGGCTTGCAGTATATTTTGCAGCTGCCTGCTTCTGAGTAAAAATGGTAGGTACCAATAGTGGTGGAGCTAGTGAACGGAGGGTCCCGGTGCAAAATCATTTTGTGGGGCCTTTTTGCAACTTAGTAGGGGTCTATGAGGTCATTAAAAAGCAATCAAACAGAACTAATGTTCCACCTCTTATACAACTACAGTAGGTAAGATCATCTACAAACCCTAGGCAGAAATCAGAACTCCACCCAGTATGCTCGCAGTCTCATATGAATGTGAGAAAACTCAAGATAAAAATTTACCTTAAAAGTAAACAATATGCCATAAAAATAGCTTTATCTACAGGAATAAAAATAACTCAGCATATTGCTGAAAAAGGTTTGGAACTTTTTAAAGGGTACCTTCGGTTAAACTTTATTATGTGGAAATAGTGTTTAGTAACTCTGTGTTAAGTCCATAGCTGTTTGGGATGGAACTTGTCATGGTGTGTATTTAATTTTATACTGCAACAGTTACACAAAACATTATGAATATTGTAATGGTCACCATCTGGCTCTGTAAATATTACCTGCCAAAAAATGAAAATGCGAACAATAGCAAAATTAGTGTAATTCATAACCAGCGGTTGCCTGAGACCTCTTAGTGTGATACATACCAATTAAGCAAACTAATTAGTATTCTATAGACCCCCATTGTGTTTAATGCAAGGAAAACATGTAAAGTTCTTCATCACAAAACATGTATTTGTAGAATACCGAAGAACAGTTTAATTAGAGGGGCAGAAAGTGTACTGAAGCATTCAGCACATCAGAATGCATTTAATTAAATCTACATTTACACAATGCATTTAGATCCATTGCCAAACACCATCAAAAACATGAATTCAGATGCAAGTTTCCCTAGAAAGCTTTCAGGAATATAATTTTATTCTTCACACTAATGTTTATACTTAAAACCACGAGCAACTTCTCAGTGCCTGGATTCTACTAGCAATTATAATAAATAAATGCCAGGAAGGAAGGTGTTGGTTATACCATCAGGTTTACAAGCCACAACACAGGAGCAGCTCTTTGTCTTGTTTTGGGAATCATCTTAAAGATATAAGAGCGACCAACTGAGTACATGGCCATACCATCTTATTTCCTAGAAATCTATCTTATGAACTCCACATGACTGGAGAGATGTGTCATAGTGTATAAGGGGTAAAAAAATACCAATATGACCAAGTGGGCACTTTATATAACTTTTCAATACGGTATTTGGACAACAAAATGCTCTCATAGATTGTTATAACATTTATTTGGTGAAGGCAGCTTTTTAAGTATATATTTTCAACTCTGTAATACTATTCAAATTGTATTTTCAGTCAATGATGATATTTAATAAGCTATGTTTTGATTAACTCTTTCATCCACCAACACACTTTTAGCCAATATTTGTGGAGTCTTAGTCATGGCTCAGTTTCCTCAATTAAGGGAGGTCTATCAAACGGGGATACCTGCAGATCCTGTTGATGTTTTATAGAAATAAGTAATTAAAGCCCAAGTATATCATTAAAAAATATATCAATAGTTTACCAAGCTAAGAAACTTCTGTAGTTTCAGGACTTTTCATCATCATGCTTGTAGCTAGTTGAGTTCTTGGATGCCTATTCAGCAAATCTCAAAATATATAACAATAGTATAACTTCTATTCAGTGGAAACTGAATATTTATTTTTATTTGAGGCCAAACTTTTAGATTTGCGAGTACAGGGAGAGGAGGAAACTTTCAACGTAGTTGCGGAATAACAAAACTCATAAGCCAGGAGGAATTTAATTGGTATTATGTATTACGAATGGTCAAGAACAGTGGGCAAGTTCTGTGCTGGAAAGTCAAAGGCCAGGATTTGTGAGTATCCCTGTTGCGTACAGTCAAGACTATGACTTCTTCAGTTATTCTGATTGACTCACCTATGCACAGAAAGGAAATCTTCAAATACAGCCCTGTTTGTGGTTCTCCAGGACTAAACTTGCGTAACCCTGGCCTAGAATATTTAATTTAGCTTATGTGTTATTTGTTACTAATAGCTTAATAGTATTAATTACTTCTTCTATTTTCAGCCATATTTTCCTATCGAACAATTCTACCAAATATGCAAATATGACTCTTATTGTCTATCAGCCCTATTAAATTCCCTGAACATGTAAAACCATAGCCCGTAATGTAGCCCATAACATTTCCTTGCGGGGTAAGGGCAAAAAAAAACCTACGGGATGTTGAAAGTGGAACTCTGCGGCTGCAAAACCCGCAAATGGAGCCAAAAAGACAATAAGTACTAGAGAGGACAAGCTAGGGGGTTAAAGTCCTATCCGTAGTACTGTAAATGCAAATATACACACACTACTCTACTTATAAGTAAACGGAAAGTGATGTTAGGTATTAAAAATAGCTGAACATTCTCAAGCTCGCAAATCTGCAATATAAAATACTTTTTTTAATGTTTAATTCTCTGTTATATCGATCCCGGCAATCAATGTGTTAATTATTACTATTATTATTATAGTTCATTTATAACGCGCCAATATATTCCGTAGCGCTGTACATAAGTTAAGTTCAGACAAAAAAAAATACAAATTAACCTATAGCAAAGCAAGGAGGGCCCTGTCTTTGAGCTAGGAATCCAATGTCCATGGTGAATTCCCGAAGTACTTAGGATAGAAACTCGCAGACTTACAATCTAAGGTATAGTGAGTGGTAAAAGAGGGAGAGAGAGGTGATAAGTGTGTTAGGGTGGAAGGTGATACGCTTCTTTAAAGAGATGCGTTTTAATTGAGGTTTTAAATGTTTTGAGGCAAAAGGATAATCTGGGGGAGCGAGGCAAGGAGTTCCAGAGACTAGGGGCAGCACAAGAAAAGTCCTGGAGGCGGGAGTGAGAGGAGGTGGCAAGAGTTCTAGAAAGAAGGTCATTAGCAGAACGAAGAGGGCGGGTGGGTGAGTATTTGGAGATGAGAGCAGAGATGTATGGGGGAGCATTATTGTTGAGGGCTTTGTAAGTTAGGGTCATGATTTGTAATTTTATTCTTGAGGCTAAGGGAAGCCAGTGGAGTGATTGACAGAGAGGAGATGACGAAACTGAATGTTGTGTATGGAAGATGAGTCTGGCAGAGGCATTCATAATGGATTGAAGTGGAGATAGTCGGGTGGTGGGTAGGCCAACAAGAAGCGAGTTGCAGTAGTCTAGTCGAGAGATGATGAGAGAGTCTATAAGGATTTTAGTTGTGTCTTGTGTAAGATAGTGAAGAATTCTGGAGATGTTTTTTAGATGGAGAAGACAAGATTTAGTTAGTGATTATATGTGAGGGATGAAAGACAGAGCGGGGTCCAATAGAACTCCAAGACAACGGGCTTGGGAGGAGGGGTGATGATGTAATTGTTGATAGAGAGAGAGATGTGAGGAATTGACGCTGTGGGAGAGGGAGGGAAGATTAGGAGTTCAGTTTTAGACATGTTGAGTTTGAGATGGTGGGTGGACATCAAAGAGGATATACTAGAGAGGCAGTTGGAGACGTGTGTTAGAAGAGAGGGGGGTAGATCTGGTGCGGAGAGGTAGATTTGGGTGTCATCTGCATAGAGATGATAATGAAGCCCAAAAGAGTTTATGAGGTTACAAAGTGAGGAAGTGTATATTGAGAAGAGGAGGGGGCCTAGGTCTGATCATTGGGGTATGCCAACAGACATGGGGTAAGGAGAAGAAGAGGTGTCGGAAAAGGAGATACTGAATGATCGATTTTGTAGGTATGATGAGAACCACGAGAGAGCAGTGTCTCGAATACTGAGGGAGAAGAGGATATGAAGTAGAAGTGGATGGTTGACAGTGTCAAAGGCATCTGAGAGATCTAGAAGAAGAAGAATTGAAAAGTGACCCTTTGACTTGGCGGTAAGCAGGTCATTGGTGACTTTAGTGAGAGCTGTCTCAGTGGAGTGTTGTGGCCGAAAGCCGGATTGTTACATAGTTACATAGTTACATAGTAATTAAGGTTCAAAAAAGACTTTCAGTCCATCAAGTTCAACCTGTTAAGATCTCCTCTGATCTGCAATATGCGGATTAGTTATTAATTAAATTATTGATTAAATAATTATTAATAGTATAGTATTGGAGGATGAATAAAGAGTTAGTCCATCAAGTTCAACCTTTTTAGATCTCTATTGATCTTTTTAATGTGGACTATTTATTATTATTGTTAATTGTTAATTGATCCAGAGGAAGGCAAACAGAAAAAAAAAAACCATTGAAACTTTGCCAATTGTCTCATAAGGGGAAAAAAAGCAAAATTCCTTCCTGACCCCAGAAACTGGCGATCAAATTTCTCCCTGGATAAATATTCCTTGCTAGTTATCTAGGATAGCCTTGAATGCCCTCTTTATTCAAAAATATATCTAACCCCCTTTTGAAGTTGTCTATCGAATTCGCTGTCACCACCTCCTTTGGTAGAGAATTCCACAGTTTAACCACCCTAACTGTGAAGAACCCTTTTCTTTGTTTAAGGTGAAATCTTTTTTCCTCTAACCTCAAAGGATGTCCTCTTGTCAGTTGATAATCTCTTGCTACAAAAAGTTCACTTGACAAAGCCTTATATTGACCCTGGATGTATTTATATAACGTAATCATATCTCCTCTTAGATGCCTTTTTTCTAGCGAAAATAAGTTTAATTTTGTTAGTCTTTCTTCATAACTTAGCCCCTCCATTCCCCTTATTCGTTTTGTAGCCCTTCTCTGTACTTTTTCCAGCTCTAAAATGTCTTTTTTATGAGGTGGTGCCCAAAATTGTACTCCATATTCCAAATGAGGGCGTACTAGAGATTTGTATAGTGGCAGAATTATATCTTCTTCCCTGGCTTCTATACCCTTCCTAATACATGCTAATATTTTATTTGCCTTTGCAGCCGCTGCTTGGCTTTGAGCGCTGTTACCTAGGTGGTTGTCCACTAGTACTCCCAAATCCCTTTCAATATCTGATACCCCTAGATTTGCTCCATTAAGATTATAGATTGCTTGGCTATTGTTCCTTCCCAAATGCATAACCTTACATTTATTTGTATTAAATCTCATCTGCCATTTAGCCGCCCATTTCTCTAATTTATGCAAATCCTTTTGTAGGGAAAGTACATCATTATCTGATTTTATTACCTTGCACAACTTAGTGTCATCAGCAAAAATGGAGACACTACATTCGAGTCCTACCTCAACGTCATTAATAAATATGTTAAAAAGGAGAGGACCTATTACTGAACCTTGAGGAACCCCACTTATACAACAACCCTTTGCTTCCTGTCTTTTAGCCAACTCTCGTTCCATGAGCAGATATTTACTGCAATTCCTGTATCCCTTAGTTTGCTCACTAGTCTTCCATGTGGCACTGTATCAAATGCCTTTGAAAAATCTAAAAAGACTACATCCACTGAGTTGCCCTGATCCAAGTTCCTACTAACCTCCTCATAAAAACTACGGTAATTAGATTGGTCTGACACGACCTTTCCTTCATAAATCCATGTTGACTGCTACCTATGATCCTGTTCAAATAGACATATTCTTGTATTCTGTCCCTTATTAACCCTTCTAAAAGTTTCCCAATTACAGAAGTGAGGCTCACTGGTCTATAATTCCCCGGATTTGCTCTAGATCCCTTCTTAAATATAGGTATCACCTCTGCTTTTCTCCAGTCATCTGGTAGAGACCCTGTAGTGAGTGAGTCTTGAAAGGTTAGATATAATGGTTTGGCTATTACAGACCCCAGCTCCCTCAGTACCCTTGGATGTATTCCATCAGGACCTGGGGCTTTATTAACATTTATTTTCTCCAACCTCTTTTGTATTTCTTCCTGCGTTAACCAATTATTTAGTAAAGGTAGTGTAGCCCCATTATGTTGCGGTGTCCCAACCACTGGTACCTCCCTTGTGTAAACCGACGAAAAGAACCTATTTAGCTCATCTGCCTTTTCCTGGTCACTAATTATCAGATGGCCTGTGTCACATTGTAATGGTCCTATCGATTCCTTCCTGGCCTTCTTCCCATTAATATATTTAAAAAATATTTTAGGGTTAGTCTTACTTTCCATTGCAACTGACTTCTCATTTTCTATTTTAGCCAGTCTAATAGCCCTTTTGCAAGACTTGTTGATTTCCTTATAGTCACATAAAACTGCCTCTGTTCCCTCCTTCTTGTATAATTTAAATGCATATTTCTTTTTCCTCATCATGATCTTTAAGTAATTGTTAAGCCACATGGGATGTGATTTACTCCTATTCATTTTATTTCCACATGGTACATGCTGATGAGTATGTTTATTTAGTAAGGATTTGAATGTTGTCCATTTATTTTCAGTATTGTTCCCTGTAAGTTCTTTGTCCCAGTCTATATGTAGTATTGCTGCCCGTAGCCCATTAAAGTTAGCCCTTTTAAAATTTAGAGTTTTTGTTGGCCCCTTACAACTCTGTTTTTTGTATTCAATCTCAAATGAGACTGTGTTGTGATCACTGTTCCCCAAGGGTTCCCCTATTTTTACATTTGATATTATATCAATATTACTTGTGATGACTAAATCCAAGATGGCCTCATTTCTAGTAGGTTCTTGTATTACCTGGGCCAGATAATGATCCCTGAGTGTACTCAAGAACCTGCTCCCCTTAGCTGAGCTGCTGGTCTCGTTTATCCAGTTTATATCATGGTAATTAAAGTCTCCCATTATTAGAACTTGCCCATGGTTAGCTGCATTTCCAATCTGTAACAATAATTGTATTTCCTCACTTTCAGCTATATTTGGGGGTTTATAGCATACTCCCACCAATATGCGTTTCGAATTAGCTCCTCCACTATTTAGCTCAACCCACAAGGATTCAATGATGCTGTTAGTGCCAGCATAAATATCTTCTCTGACTATAGGTTTAAATTCAGGCTTAACATAAAGACAGATCCCTCCTCCTCTTTTACCATTTCCCCTATCTTTCCTAAATAGGTTATAACCATCCAGATTAACAGTCCAGTCATGAGATTCATCCCACCATGTTTCCGTAATGCCTATTAAGCCCCATTTTTCTTGTACTGCTAATATTTCTAGCTCATCCATTTTCCCAGGCAAACTTCTTGCGTTAGCAATCATACACTTTATGTTGCTATGGCTCTGCTGTTGTGAAGTGCCTGCCACTGTATTTGAGGCCCCTATTAATACCTCCCTACTTTCTATTGTAACCCTCCCCCTTCTCCTCCCCCATGGGTAACTAATTCATCCCTTTCCCTCTCTACCCTATTTACCCCAATACTTCTATATAGTCCCTCCCCCCCACCTACTAGTTTAAAAACTCCCCCAGCCGTTCTACCATCCTATCCCCTAGCACAAAAGCGCCCTCATCATTAAGGTGCAATCCATCCCTGCTATAGAGATTGTACCCAAGTGAGAAGACAGCCCAGTGCTCTAAAAACCCAAAACCCTCTGCACTGCACCACTTTTTTAGCCACGCATTAACCTCCCTAAGCTCCTTCTGCCTCCCTGGGCTAGCACGTGGCACTGGTAGTATCTCAGAAAATACTACCTTGGAGGTCCTTGCTTTAAGCTTATTCCCTAATTCTCTAAAATCATTCTTTAGGACGCTCCATCTTCCACTAACTTTGTCATTGGTACCAATGTGTACCAAGACCGCCGGTTCATTACCAGCCCCTCCCAATAATTTATCCACCCGATCCACAACATGCCGAACCCGAGCACCAGGGAGACAGCAAACTGTTCGATTGCTGGGATCTGGGTGACAAATTACCCTGTCTACCTTCCTAATAATTGAGTCCCCTACCACCAAAACATGTCTGTTGCTCTGCCTATTCTGCCCTCCCTCTCCTCCAGTAGAGCTGTTCTCCCGGCTGTTAGAGGGAACAGCTCTATCTGGCATTGCCATTCCTGAATGAACATCCCCAACAGTTTCACTCAATCTGGCAAATCTGTTGGTGTTTGCCAACTCAGAACTGGCCTGCCTCCTCCTGTTCCCCCTGATTCCCCTTCTAACTGTAACCCAGCTACCTCCCTGGCCATCTTCACTAGCCCCAGCTCCTCCCTCCATACTAGGCCCAGCTAAACTGTGCTCCGTGAGCACCAACTCCCTTTCCAGTTTAGCAATATCACTAAGTGCTGCAATTCTCCTCTCCAGATCTTCAATTTGAGCTTTCAAAGAGGCAACATGCTCTCACCTGTCACAGAGGTATGGACCCTGGATCATCTGTTCCAGTAGTGCATACATTTGGCAGGATGTACACTGAGTGAGGATTGGAAGGTGTCAAGAAGGGAGTTAGAGGAAATAAAGCTGGAAAGGGGGTTATAGACGAGCCGCTCCAGCAGTTTCTAAGCCAGGGGAAGGAGAGAGATAGGGCGGTAGTTAGATGCAACGTCAGAGTCAGATGAGGGTTTTTCGAGGGTGGGTATAACTATGGCATGTTTTAGAGAAGATGGAAACATGCCAGTAGTTAGGGAGAGTTGAAAATATGTGTGAGAGCTGGGATTAGTGTGGTAGAGAGGGGAGGGATGAGCTGAGATGGAATAGGATCCTGAGGACATGTAATGAGGCGAGTAGATGATAGCAGTTTGGAGACTTCATCCTCTGTAGCCGGATCAAAGCAGTTAAAAGTGGCTGTGGTATTGGAGAAGGGAGAAGACTGGTTGTTGTTGGTTGGTTTAGATGGTGGAGTGTGAGAGCCACTATGAGATAAGAGTTCATTGCGGATGTTTTGAATTTTATGAATAAAATGCTTAGCAAAGTGGGCAGAGGAGAGTATTAAAAGTGGCAAACAGACGCTTGGGGTTAGAGGACAGAGTTGATATTAGTGATATAAAGTACTGCTGTTTGGCAAGGTTGAGGGCAGAGGAATAGGAACGTAACATAAATTTGTAGGGGGGGAAATCTGCTGAAGTGAGTGATTTCCTCCATAGTCGTTCAGCAGTGCGGGACCACCTCTGGATGTATCGTGTTTGTGTAGTATGCCATTGCTGTGGATGAGAGCGAGGGCATCTGCATGTGGTTATGGGGGCCAAAGTTTCAAGGGTGGAAGAGAGCGTAGAGTTGTAGAGTGAGGTGGCAGTTGAGGTTGGTGATGGGGTTGCAAAGGGGTTGGATAATAGTGGAGAGCTGAGCAGGGTCAAGTGGTCGAAGGTTTCTGTTCGCGATTGTGGCAGGGGTTGGGGAGGGGGTGATGAGAGGAAGATGTGGTGAGGTTGAAGGTAAGGAAGTGGTGGTCACATAGAGGGAGTGGACGGATGACTGGGTAGGAAGTTGTGCTGAGATTGGTGAAGATAAGGTCAAGAGAATGTCCAGCATGATGAGTAGAAGAATCTGTTAGTTGTGAGAGTCCAAGGGAAGAGGTGAGTGCAAGCAGTTTGGCTGCTGCTGGGGAAGTGGGAGTGTCAACAGCAATGTTAAAATCTCCAAGTACCAGTGAATGAACATTGGAGGAGAGAAAGTGAAGGAGCCAGGCAGAAAAGTTATTAAGAAATTGAGAGGGAGTATCTGAGGGGCGATAGATCACAGCTACACGTAGAGAGATAGGTGAGAAGAAGGGGGTTGTATGAACTTCAAAGGATGAGAATTGGATGGATGGGACAGGGGGTATGATGTGAAATGTACAGCGAGTGGAAAGCAAAATACCCACACCACCACCTTGTTTGTTCTCAGGTCTAGGTGTGTGGCTGAGGTGAAAACCACCATGAGAAAGTGCTGCAGGGGAGGCAGTGTCTAAGGATGAGAGCCAGGTTTCAGTGAGAGCCAGTAGATTGAGGGAGTTGGTAGTGAATAGGTCACGAGTGAATGTGACTTTATTGCAGATAGATTGTGCGTTCCAGAGGGCGCAGGAGAGAGGTAGAGTTGAAGGTTTGTGACGTGATGGATATCAGCCTGGGTTAGGGGATATATCTCCCTCAGCCAGGAGAAGGAGGAGTGAAAGGAAGAGAAGATGGGACTGGGACTTACAGTTCTGTTTCTGCTTGTGAGTGCTAGGGAGGGGATGATATTGTGACTGGAGGAGGGAGAGGAGCTCATGGGAGCAGAGAAGAGGAGAGGAGAGCAAGGAAGGTAAGATGGTAATATTATTGTAGACGTGATATGGAGATGCTGCAAAGGAAAGTCTGAGAGAGAGGCAGTAGGTTATAAGAAAGAGGAAAGTATGAGAGAGCATTGTGACCGTGTGTAGGATTAGGAAAATAGGTTAGAAGATTGAGGGGGAATAATTATTATCCTGAGATATGGTAGTAGATTAAGGAGCAGGGAAAATAGTGTGATAAGGTTTATCACAATGGCTGTGGTAGGTGAGTAACTAAGAGACTTATGACAATTTTTTTTTAGCAGTTGGTGTTGATTGAGCGCGTTTGAAGACAGAGAGCAGTTGCAAGTTGCACCCTTCGTTGAAGGGAATTGCTATGAACGAAAATGGAGGCTGTTGCTTTGGAGAGCAATTGCAAGTTGCAAACTTCAGTGAAGGGAATTGCTATGAACTAAGATGGAGGCTGTTGCTTTGGAGGGCAGTTGCAAGTTACAAACATCAGGGAAGGGAATTTCTATGAACTAAGATGGAGGCTGTTGCTCTGTAGAGCAGTTGCAAGTTGCAAACTTCAGGGAAGGGAATTGCTATGAACTAAGATGGAGGCTGTTGCTTTGGAGAGCAATTGCAAGTTGCAAACTTCCGCGAAGGGAATTGCTATGAACTAAGATGGAGGCTGTTGCTTTGGAGGGCAGTTGCAAGTTACAAACTTCCGCGAAGGGAATTGCTATGAACTAAGATGGAGCTGTTGCTTTGGAGATCAGTTGCGAGTTGTAAATGTCAGGGAAGGCAATTGCTATGAAATAAGATGGAGGCTGTTGCTTTGTACAGCAATTGCAAATTGAAAAAGTCAGCGAAGGGAATTGCTATGAACTAAGATGGAGGCTGTTGCTCTGGAGAGCAGTTGCAAGCTGCAAACTTCAGGGAAGGAAATTGCTATAAACTAAGATGGAGGCTGTTGCTTTGTAGGGCAGTTACAAGTTGCAATCTTCAGGGAAGGGAATTGCTATGAACTAAAATAGAGGCGGTTACTTTGGAAGGCAATTGCAAGTTGCAAACTTCAGGGAAGGGGATTGCTATGAACTAAAATGGAGGCTGTTGCTTTGGAGAGCAGTTGCAAGTTGCAAACTTCAGGGAAGGCAATTGCTATGAAATAAGATGGAGGCTGTTGCTTTGTACAGCAATTGCAAATTGAAAAAGTCAGCGAAGGGAATTGCTATGAACTAAGATGGAGGCTGTTGCTCTGGAGAGCAGTTGCAAGCTGCAAACTTCAGGGAAGGAAATTGCTATGAACTAAGATGGAGGCTGTTGCTTTGTAGGGCAGTTACAAGTTGCAAACTTCAGGGAAGGGAATTGCTATGAACTAAAATAGAGGCGGTTACTTTGGAGGGCAATTGCAAGTTGCAAACTTCAGGGAAGGAAATTGCTATGAACTAAGATGGAGGCTGTTGCTCTGGAGAGCAGTTGCAAGCGGCAAACTTCAGGGAAGGGAATTGCTATGAACTAAGGTGGAGGCTGTTGCTTTGGAGGGCAATTGCAAGTTGCAAACTTCTGGGAACGGAATTGCTATGAACTAAGATGGAGGCTGTTGCTAGAAAGAGAGGAACAGATGAGATCGGAACCAGTGAATATGAGCAGAACAAATTTGAGAGGTGTGTGGGAGGGGTATGAGAGGTGGGATAAAACACAGACTAGTACAATACAAAGATAATGAAATTAACACGGTTTCAATTAAGTTTTTATATGCCCAAAAATTATATAAAATTTGAAAAATAATAATTGAATTTATAGTCTTAGAAGTAATGTAGTGATGAATCTTTAAGTGGCTGTATATACCTTTGGAGAGCAGTTGCAAACGTCAGGGAAGGGAATTGCTATGAACTAAGATGGAGGCTGTTGCTTTGAAGGGCAGTTGCAAGTTACAAACATCAGGGAAGGGAATTGCTATGAACTAAGATGGAGGCTGTTGCTCTGTAGAGCAGTTGTAAGTTGCAAATGTCAGGGAAGGGAATTGCTATGTAATAAGATGGAGGCTGTTGCTTTGGAGAGCAGTTGCAAATTGCAAATGTCAGCGAAGGGAATTGCTATGAACTAAGATGGAGGCTGTTGCTTTGGAGAGTAGTTGCAAGTTGCAAACTTCTGGGAAGGGAATTGCTATGAACTAAGGTGTAGGCTGTTGCTTTGGAGATCAGTTACAAGTTGCAAATGTCAGGGAAGGGAATTGCTATGAACTAAGATGGAGGCTGTTGCTTTGTAGGGCAGTTACAAGTTGCCAACTTCAGGGAAGGGAATTGCTATGAACTAAAATGGAGGCTGTTGCTTCGGAGGGCAGTTACAAGTTGCCAACTTCAGGGAAGGGAATTGGTATAAACTAAGATGTAGGCTGTTGCTTTGGAGAGCAGATGCAAGTGGAAATCTTCAGGGAAGGAAATTGCTATGAACTAAGATGGAGGCTGTTGCTTTGGAGATCAGTTGCAAGTTGCACACTTCAGGGAAGGGAATTGCTATGAACTAAGATGGAGGCTGTTGCTTTGGAGAACAGATGCAAGTTGCAAACTTCAGGGAAGGGAATTGCTATGAACTAAGATGGAGGCTGTTGCTTTGGAGAACAGTTGCAAGTTGCAAACTTCAGGGAAGGGAATTGCTATGAACTAAGATGGAGGCTGTTGCTTTGGAGAACAGTTGCAAGTTGCAAACTTCAGGGAAGGGAATTGCTATGAACTAAGATGGAGACTGTGGCTTTGGAGAGCGGTTGCAAGTTGCAAACTTCAGGGAAGGGAATTGCTATGAACTAAGATGGAGGCTGGAAAGAGAGGAACAGATGAGATCCGAACCAGTGATTGTGAGCAGAACAACAGCCTTATTAAATTGTGATTCTGTAAATTTAAAAGGGCTCTATATAAGCACACAGCATATTTTATTTACAGAAGTTTTTAGTTAGTGAAGACCTTGCTTTTGGATAGAAGTTCACCAACTAAAAACTTCTGTAAAAAAAATATGCGGTGTGCTTAAACAGAGCCCTTTTAAATTTACCAAATCGCAATTTAATAAGGCTGCAAATTTGTTAAAAACAACTGAGAGGTGTGTGGGAGGGGTATGAGAGGTGGGATGAAACACAGACTAGTACAATACAAAGATAATTAAATTAACACGGTTTTTATGTGCCTAAAAATTATATATCATTTGAAAAATAATAATTGAATTTATAGTATTAGAAGTAATGTAGTGATGAATCTTTACGTGGCTGTATATACCTTTGGAGAGCAGTTGCAAACGTCAGGGAAGGGAATTGCTATGAACTAAGATGGAGGCTGTTGCTTTGGAGGGCAGTTGCAAGTTACAAATATCAGGGAAGGGAATTGCTATGAACTAAGATGGAGGCTGTTGCTCTGTAGAGCAGTTGTAAGTTGCAAACGTCAGGGAAGGGAATTGCTATGTAATAAGATGGAGGCTGTTGCTTTGGAGAGCAGTTGCAAGTTACAAATGTCAGGGAAGAGAGTTGCTATGAACTAAGATAGAGGCTGTTGCTTTGGAGGGCAGATGCAAGTTGCAAACTTCAGGGAAGGAAATTGCTATGAACTAAGATGGAGGCTGTTGCTTTGTAGGGCAGTTTAAGTTGCAAACTTCTGGGAAGGGAATTGCTATGAACTAAGATAGAGGCTGTTGCTCCTGAGAGCAGTTGCAAGTTGCAAATGTCAGGGAAGGGAATTGCTATGAAATAAGATGGAGGCTTTTGCTTTGGAGAACAGTTACAAGTTGCAAATGTCAGGGAATGGAATTGCTATGAACTAAGATGGAGGCTGTTGCTCTGGAGAGCAGTTGCAAGTTGCAAACTTCAGAGAAGGGAATTGCTATTAACTAAGATGGAGGCTGTTGCTTTGGAGGCAGTTGCAAGTTGCAAATTTCAGGGAAGGGAATTGCTATGAACTAAGATGGAGGCTGTTGCTTTGGAGAGCAGTTGCAAGTTGCAAACTTCAGGGAAGGAAATTGCTATGAACTAAGATAGAGGCTTTTGCTTTGGAGGGCAATTGCAAGTTGCAGACTTCAGGGAAGGGAATTGCTATGAACTAAGATGGAGGCTGTTGCTTTGGAGGGCAATTGCAAGTTGCAAACTTCAGGGAAGGGAATTGCTATTAACTAAGTTGGAGGCTGTTGCTTTGGAGAACAGATGCAAGTTGCAAACTTCTGGAAGAAAACTGCTATGAACTAAGATAGAGACTGTGGCTTTGGAGAGCGGTTGCAAGTTGCAAACTTCAGGGAAGGGAGCTGCTATGAACTAAGATGGAGGCTGGAAAGAGAGGAACAGATGAGATCCGAACCAGTGATTATGAGCAGAACAAATTTGTTAAAAACAACTGAGAGGTGTGTGGGAGGGGTATGAGAGGTGGGATGAAACACAGACTAGTACAATACAAAGATAATTAAATTAACACGGTTTTAATAACGTTTTTATGTGCCCAAAAATTATATATCATTTGAAAAATAATAATTGAATTTATAGTATTAGAAGTAATGTAGTGATGAATCTTTACGTGGCTGTATATACCTTTGGAGAGCAGTTGCAAACGTCAGGGAAGGGAATTGCTATGAACTAAGATGGAGGCTGTTGCTTTGAAGGGCAGTTGCAAGTTACAAATATCAGGGAAGGAAATTGCTATGAACTAAGATGGAGGCTGTTGCTTTGTAGGGCAGTTATAAGTTGCAAACTTCTGGGAAGGGAATTGCTATGAACTAAGAAAGAGGCTGTTGCTTTGGAGATCAGTTACAAGTTGCAAATGTCAGGGAAGGGAATTGCTATGAACTAAGATGGAGGCTGTTGCTTTGTAGGGCAGTTACAAGTTGCCAACTTCAGGGAAGGGAATTGCTATGAACTAAAATGGAGGCTGTTGCTTCGGAGGGCAGTTACAAGTTGCCAACTTCAGAGAAGGGAATTGCTATTAACTAAGATGGAGGCTGTTGCTTTGGAGGGCAGTTGCAAGTTGCAAATTTCAGGGAAGGGAATTGCTATGAACTAAGATGGAGGCTGTTGCTTTGGAGATCAGTTGCAAATTGCAAACTTCTGGGAAGGGAATTGCTATGAACTAAGATGTAGGCTGTTGCTTTGGAGAGCAGTTGCAAGTTGCAAACTTCAGGGAAGGAAATTGCTATGAACTAAGATAGAGGCTTTTGCTTTGGAGGGCAATTGCAAGTTGCAAACTTCAGGGAAGGGAATTGCTATGAACTAAGATGGAGGCTGTTGCTTTGGAGAGCAGATGCAAGTTGCAAACTTCAGGGAAGGAAATTGCTATGAACTAAGATGGAGGCTGTTGCTTTGGAGAACAGTTGCAAGTTGCACACTTCAGGGAAGGGAATTGGTATAAACTAAGATGGAGGCTGTTGCTTTGGAGAACAGATGCAAGTTGCAAACTTCTGGAAGAAAATTGCTATGAACTAAGATAGAGACTGTGGCTTTGGAGAGCGGTTGCAAGTTGCAAACTTCAGGGAAGGGAGCTGCTATGAACTAAGATGGAGGCTGGAAAGAGAGGAACAGATGAGATCCGAACCAGTGATTATGAGCAGAACAAATTTGTTAAAAACAACTGAGAGGTGTGTGGGAGGGGTATGAGAGGTGGGATGAAACACAGACTAGTACAATACAAAGATAATTAAATTAACACGGTTTTAATAACGTTTTTATGTGCCCAAAAATTATATATCATTTGAAAAATAATAATTGAATTTATAGTATTAGAAGTAATGTAGTGATGAATCTTTACGTGGCTGTATATACCTTTGGAGAGCAGTTGCAAACGTCAGGGAAGGGAATTGCTATGAACTAAGATGGAGGCTGTTGCTCTGTAGAGCAGTTGTAAGTTGCAAACGTCAGGGAAGGGAATTGCTATGAACTAAGATGGAGGCTGTTGCTTTGGAGAGTAGTTGCAAGTTGCAAATTCTGAGAAGGGAATTGCTATGAACTAAGATAGAGGCTGTTGCTTTGGAGGGCAGATGCAAGTTGCAAACTTCAGGGAAGGAAATTGCTATGAACTAAGATGGAGGCTGTTGCTTTGGAGAGCAATTGCAAGTTACAAACTTCAGGGAAGGGAATTGCTATGAACTAAGATGTAAGCTGTTGCTTTGGAGAGCAGATGCAAGTTGCAAACTTCAGGGAAGGAAATTGCTATGAACTAAGATGGAGGCTGTTGCTTTGGAGATCAGTTGCAAGTTGCAAATGTCAGGGAAGGGAATTGCTATGAACTAAGATAGAGGCTGTTGCTCCTGAGAGCAGTTGCAAGTTGCAAATGTCAGGGAAGGGAATTGCTATGAAATAAGATGGAGGCTGTTGCTTTGGAGAACAGTTACAAGTTGCAAATGTCAGGGAATGGAATTGCTATGAACTAAGATGGAGGCTGTTGCTCTGGAGAGCAGTTGCAAGTTGCAAACTTCAGAGAAGGGAATTGCTATGAACTAAGATGGAGGCTGTTGCTTTGTACGGCAGTTACAAGTTGCCAACTTCAGAGAAGGGAATTGCTATGAACTAAGATAGAGGCTGTTGCTCTGGAGAGCAGTTGCAAGTTGCAAATGTCAGGGAAGGGAATTGCTATGAACTAAGATGGAGGCTGTTGCTCTGGAGAGCAGTTGCAAGTTGCAAACTTCATAGAAGGGAATTACTATTAACTAAGATGGAGGCTGTTGCTTTGGAGGGCAATTGCAAGTTGCAAACTTCAGGGAAGGGAATTGCTATGAACTAAGATGGAGGCTGTTGCTTTGGAGAGCAGATGCAAGTTGCAAACTTCAGGGAAGGAAATTGCTATGAACTAAGATGGAGGCTGTTGCTTTGGAGAGCAGATGCAAGTTGCAAACTTCAGGGAAGGAAATTGCTATGAACTAAGATGGAGGCTGTTGCTTTGGAGATCAGTTGCAAATTGCAAACTTCTGGGAAGGGAATTGCTATGAATTAAGATGGAGGCTGTTGCTTTGGAGAGCAAATGCAAGTTGCAAACTTCAGGGAAGGAAATTGCTATGAACTAAGATGGAGGCTGTTGCTTTGGAGATCAGTTGCAAATTGCAAACTTCTGGGAATGGAATTGCTATGAACTAAGATGTAGGCTGTTGCTTTGGAGAGCAAATGCAAGTTGCAAACTTCAGGGAAGGAAATTGCTATGAACTAAGATGGAGGCTGTTGTTTTGAAGCGCAATTGCAAGTTACAAACTTCAGGGAAGGGAATTGCTATGAACTAAGATGTAAGCTGTTGCTTTGGAGAGCAGATGCAAGTTGCAAACTTCAGGGAAGGAAATTGCTATGAACTAAGATGGAGGCTGTTGCTCTGGAGAGCAGTTGCAAGTTGCAAACTTCAGAGAAGGGAATTGCTATGAACTAAGATAGAGGCTGTTGCTTTGGAGAGCAGTTGCCGATCGAAATTTATAATCGAAACCCGTTAGGCTTTGAAATCTAACCTCCATTTTTCAGTGACTAAATGATGACAATCTCATTTGCCATTGGCTCTGTCAAAACCCGTAACTACAGTTTAGACTAATTCATCATGTTCACTGCCGCACATTCATCGTGCAAAAAATGGTTTACGGGCTTGGGTCTCTGGCCCGTAACTCGTTGCATGGTCTAATTTAATAGCTCTGTAACGCAGCCGAATTTCATTTTGCGGGCTTGCCAATGCCGCTAAGGGCTTAACATTTAATGGGGCTGTATATCTTGTAAGGCAACTGATTTTTTTATATTTATTGTAATTGTGTTGATACCAAATACATTCTATGAGTCACTTTAAGACTTTTTTCTAATAAAGCATAATTTCTACAACTCTTACTTTGAAAAGCTAGACTTTTATCCCAATCCCTATTATCTATATTGATGTGCAGTTCATTTCCCATCTTCTTTTTTAATTTTTGGAATTTTTATTTCCCAATCAATGTACAATAGACTCTCAGGTAGCCATAACTCAAGCAACCATAACTCACAAGCAACCAGAAAAAAAGTATTAAATACTGGTTGTCATGCCACAAAATGCTCACAGGCACCTAGATTTCATCCACTGTATGTCTCTGCAATGCAATTTTCATTGGTAGCAGACAGGCATGAGTGACTGAGCCAGAGCAGTATTGGGGTTACATTCCCCAGGGTCAGCACCGCACCCTCCAGCCGAATGCACCTGTGTGTAAGTGAGGAGTGAAAGCTGCTGCTGCTGCTAGAACAGCCTAGTATCCCTTTAACATATTGGTATTGATAAAGAACAAAATCATTTAGCATTTCCCGTAAAATGTCAGTTTTGATTGTTGCTACATGGCCTAGTAATAGTTAAGTGTCATTTATTCCATATATGAAATGATTTTGCTACGTGTGGTATGTTTTTATAGGTTATTCTATTTAAATGTTCTATTTGTGCTGGAATTTGTATTCCTAATTATTTTATATGTGAGTTCTGCCAAGCAACATGAAAATACGGCAGAAGTTGGAGCAGGAATTAAATGCAACTGATTTATCAGTATTTATTTTTAACACTGATGCATTTTTTGTTAAAGTTGTTAATGTATTGTGATTGTCAAAATAACATTGGGCCCTATTCTATTCCCTTTTTCTTGAATTTTATACACTTTAAATCACTCTTAATATTGCCACATATTCTATTAGCTACTCTCAATCCGCGTTACCCACCCACAATCACTACGGGCCGCCAAAGATGCAAATTCTAGCTTAGGACTCCACTGGATTTAGCAAAGCTCAAATATCATGAGCTCTAAATAATTAAAGTCAAAAATCAATATTCTATTCTATTATCGCTAGCTTGCAAATAAAGTCTGGCCCTCAAAGGAAAAAAGTATCCTGTTTTTTTCAAATATATTACAAATACTAAATAGGACTCACAAGGGCTTTATCAAACCCTTATTAGAGCTGTAGCAGCAATTAATCACACAATACTGTACTTTAAAAGCATGGGAAGGCACAGAAAGACATTAGAATTAATTGCAGAACAAACCTAAAGTCTCAAACACCACAAATATGCAATTAAAAATTATTATTTTTTAACTGTTATTTCTGAATAATATCGATCCCGGGACTCAAGGGGTTAATACATATCATGAAACCCACATGGACTAAAACAGATGATCTCATGCATTTATAGAATGTTAGAGTGCTAGATTGCGGGCCTGATTGGCAAATATTACTTACTAGCGACTTGCCCGTCAAACATGACGGGGCAATACAATTTCAAGGCATGGGAATGCTGTTTGACACAGAATGTAAACCATTTTGGACTGTGAGACTCATCGCATGCCTGGCAAGGAGCGCCTTCGGCGCTCATTGTGAGCCTCTCCTGTCGTGTACATTCGGTCCTCTGAGAGAGATATATATTTCTATGTATATGTAGTTAAGTAATAATTAATGATTTATTAAATAAATTATTCTACTTCAATTATTTATAACTAGCGACTTGCCTGTCAAAAATGACGGGGCAATAAAATTGTAAGGCAGGTAATGCTGTTTGCCACAGACATTAATTTTTTGGGTGGTCTGAGATCCTTCGGCGCTCATTGCAAGCCTTGCGTTGAGCGCCTTCGGCGCTCATTGTGAGGCTGTTGGTTGCTGCATTTTTTTTTGGGATAGGCGCTTTTGCTGTTATTGTTTGGTCGGCACTGATCTGCTTTTTGCGCTTATTGCAAGGCTTTGTGTGCTATGAGCAGCGTTGGCGCTCGTTGTGAGGCACGCAGTGAATGGCTTTTGTGTTTATTGTGATACTGTTTTTTTTTGTGTATATGTACTTTTGTATGCTAATTAAATAATTAATACATTTATAAATTAATATACTTTACCTATTTGGAAGTAATACATGCAGGAACATTGTGCTGAAGAGCTGACAATCTGTTTTGATATTCCTGCAGCATACAATGTTGGTTTGCAGTGTTGTGGAGCTAAGGTGTAAGTGTCAGCAATGTTTGCAGTGTGTAGTGTAAATAGGCTGCATGTGCAAGGGAAAGCCGTGTACTTCCGCATTGTATAAGTTAGTGGTGTAAAATGGCGATGAATGTGTTTGTGGTACGCGTGTTTGGATGATTTAGTGTCCTTGCTAATAATGTATCTTGTACCTCGTACGTCATTTTGGAAAAGCCGTATGTGCTTGGTGGTGTTTTGCGTCTTTAGGGTCCTGTAGCCTCGTTTTCGTTTTTCAGCGGCCATTTTTTCTCTTGCTTAGGAGATTTTAGTTTGTCTAAACTCTTGAATTTGGACTTAAATTGATGTGTAACTTCACTTTCAGAGGTGCCGGGTGCCCACCCTTGCTGTGGGAAAGCTTTTTATGTCTTTTTTGTGTGTATTTATTGTGTGTTTAATGTTTTCAGGTGCGAGCGGCTCTGACGTTAAGGTCGTATTTTTGCGAGTTCGTAATGTTTTTTTTTCTAAGTCCCGCGGTTCGTATTTTTTTCTGTAAGTCCATCTTTAGTGATTGCGTGTTAGATGTATTTTGGTAAAGTGCCGCTTGTGTGGGTGTTTGTAACCGCGTGTGAGGCGCTGTAGAGCCTCCACCTCCGCAAATGCGGCCCCTCGCTTCGTGAGGGTCCGCATTTGCGGCCTGCAATGAGCCTTTAGCTCAATGCTGCCGACGTTGGAGCCTCCACCTTCTGCAAATGCGGCCCCTCACTTTGCGATGGACGCAGTTCTTGTAAGCTCGCTTTGCGAGCTCAGAAAGCGTGACTACGATTCGTAGTTTGACAACTATTATATGTGATTCATATATGCAGCGAGCAATAGGCTGAAGAGCTACCAATCCCGCACTTTGTAGTGGCTTCACCGGCTAAGTCCTACGCTGTAACAGTTAGCCTCCCTTCGCGAGGCTCGCAGCGATGAGCGCCTTCGGCGCTCATCG
Organism: Discoglossus pictus; assembly: GCA_027410445.1. Classification (NCBI taxonomy): domain Eukaryota; kingdom Metazoa; phylum Chordata; class Amphibia; order Anura; family Alytidae; genus Discoglossus; species Discoglossus pictus. The sequence continues at coordinate 454,517,393 of CM050164.1, read as the reverse complement.
GCTAAGTCTTACGCTTTAACGGCTCACCTCGATTCCCTAGCAAAGCGTGACGAAGTCTCGCAGTTTGACAACTATTATATATGATTGGCATGAAATAATTTGTAGCTTACAATTGCAGATTACATGTTTTACTCACATTATGATGATGGTCTCATTTACTATTGGCTCATTTACTATTTTATTAATATCTAAAAATCCCTCTAATGATTATGTTGACAACACCAGGGGTGTCTAAATAGGCATCTGATCCCCCCAATCAGCATGTAGCAACCGGGGAGCAATATTAACTCACTATTTACTTGCTCTTGCTTGCTCTGCCAACGCTCGTTGCAGCTTCCTCCTTGCAGTTTCCTGTCACATATCAGTGATACACTACATTTCACAGGCTGCTTTGCTACATATCCCATGCTGCTTTGCACCACAGCCAGGAACCTAGAGTTAATTCAAGAGTTTCAGCGAACTTAATTGGCCAAGACAAATCATTTTAAATTTGAGGTTTGGAGGATGTTAAACCTTGATTTCAGAAATTACTAAAATCAGAAATTACTATTATTGCTAAACACTTACTCTGTATGCACAGGAAGGAAATGATGAAAAATAAGTTCATGAAAACATGTGACTTCCCACAGCAGGGAGAACTCAGGTGAAGCATTCCAAAACAATATGGATACCATGCTGCCTGTTATTGGTCAAACTGAATATGACTATTATGCTAATTTAGAAGAGATTGGCTGGAGGTGTCAACTTTGAAAGCCAACTGTTTGCAAATGCAAGCAATTCAGCTGACTTCAAGGTGAGTGTTTAAATGTATATTTGGGAATATTTTAATGCAAACTTTTTTTTACACACTATTGATTCTCCTCCATCAGATGCATTCATAATCCAGCAAACTTAGATATCCCTTTAAGGAGGTTAAATTGAGAGTTGGAGTCAATAGAATACATCTAAACACTGAGGGCCTCATTCAATTGAGATTTTGCCAATTGAATAGGCATCTAAATAAGCAGATAGCATATGTTTTTAAATAAGTTTTTAGTTAGTGAACTTCTATCCAAAAGCAATGTCTTTACTAACTAATAACTTATTTAAAAAAGTATGCTATGTGCTTATTTAGAGCCCTATTCAATTGGCCAAATCTCAATTGAATGAGGCCATGAGAGAGAAAAACATCTGCAGTTAAAATTACGGATTAGAGGGATTTTCAGGCTTCTAATAGAATAATGCTCTTTGTCTGCAAAGAGGCTAATCTTATATTTGCATTAGCCAACTTTTATCCCATTGATATTACTGCTTTCTCTGATAGTGGCTGCAAGAGGTTCCATGGTATAACAAATAATAATGCTGGAGGAAATTTGCAACTCTAATGTTTACATCTTGAACCCCTGTTGATGGACCAGGACATTTTATAGATGCTTTTGAGTTATTGTAAATTATTTTCATTGATTCCATTTGATGGAATGACCTATTTGTAACATTTAAATATATAGGTATAAATAGATAATTTATGGAAGCAAACGCCTTTTGCATATCCAGTGATCATAAATAAGAGTGTATTTTATTCTCTTTTGAATAATGTATCAAATTTGCCTATCTCCCTGCGATGAACCCTACCTGTTCCAAATGATCTATTTAATCTATCTCACATAAATTTAGTTAATCTTTTCATGTCTACATTAATTAATTATATTGGTCTATAATTTTTGACATTTAATAAATCTCTATCTGGTTTTGAGATTTTTGCTATCTCAGCTTTAAGCATCTCACTAAGTAATGTGAGAACTAAATTGAATAAGATATGATGTTAATATATCTATGAATTTCTTATGATATTCTATTATTATTATGGTAGGTTTATATTTTAACTTACCACAATGTAGTTTAATATATAAAAGTGTATACTGAGAATCTTATTTAATTTATTGGGTGTTTCATTCCGTAACCTAGGGAATAAGACCTCCATTCCATGACTCCAAGTAAGAACTCCAGTAGGGCGGACTTGCAGCTACAGGAGTTTTGAAAAGTAAATTTGTGGCTCCTACAAAAAAGAATCCTGGTAACATTTACTGACTCACACCCAGGGAGTTTAGCCCAGTGATCTCTAGCTGTAATGTGTACTCGCAGCCTGCTCTCAGGAAACTCCAAGTGTAAATCCCAATAGTCTTCATAGAACTTACTAAACTCACCCTAACATCCTCTCATATCCCTGTATGTCTATATAAACCCCTTCCCATGGCAGCTAATGATATAAATAATAATAAAAACTAGTGCAGGGGTTTATGACCCCTCCGCCTCTGACCTGCTACTCCCTCTTAATACTCGCTACCCCATGAGCCTGCATATAGCCTGGGATTCACCCCAAATTCCCGCTACCTCTATGAGTCCTGGTATACCCAAAGCTTTTCCCAACTAAAATATAAACAAGGGGTCCTATTGCACCAACTATTAACCAAATAGTATGGGGGTCCCTAGGGACCTGATGGTAAACTAAAGTCTAACAATGAGTGTCCCTATGGACCATAATGACAACTAATATTAAACCCTATACCATGAGGGTCCCTACAGACCCCCATGGTATACTAAACTATAACCATGGGAAGCCTTATGGATCTTCTAAGCACACAAAGTTAACCCCTATATCATGAAAGAACCCGCATGGCACTATTGCTACCATCCCAGAGAACCATATTGGTCCCCCTGCACCCCAAACCCAGATGGGGGGCTATAAGGATCTCCATAGTGCTTAACACTAAATACATAAAAAAATACTACATTAAATTTAAAAAATTACATCTATAATGGGGAAGATACATATTACCTTTCCTTTTGACGTCCTCCATTTTCATTTTCATTAGTGTGAAAAAATATATGAACCTATAACAGACGATGTGGAGGCAGGCATCACTTCTTTATAAGGTGCAGGTTTAAGAAAACTGGGATTTGACGAACGAGAGGAACTTAATGCTCCAATTGATGAACTTAAAGTTATAAATGCTATAAAATATCTTAGACCATATGGGTTTGTTGCAGAATTTTATAAAATATTGTCACCTTTTATTTTATTATTACTGAATGACTTATTTAATAGTATTACAAGGCAACCTTCGTCCAAGACATTTTAACAAAGCTAGAATTATTGTTATATTGTTATTGATTCTACCAAAGACGATAGGGAGCCAATGCTAGTTTCATCTTATAGACCAATAGCTTTACTAAACCAAGATCTTAAACTTTTATCTAAAATAATAGCTGAATAGGTCAATATCAAAATCACCACTTGCCTTTAGCTGTAAAAACTCAATAATTAATGTAAAAAAAAGTTTTGGGCGCAGAGAGAATTAATCAAAAAATATCATATTTAGTTATGATGAGGATAAGGCTTTGGATCAGTGGCTTGGGCAGATGTTGAATGTATAATTACATTTCAGCATTTTGGGAGAGAGTTTTTGAATTTACTTAGAGCACTGTAATATTACCCTAAATCATATATAACAGAGATTAACTTGAATATTTAGCCATTTAAAGTATTCATTGATATGCATTAAGGATGTCCAATTTAACTCAGTAATCAATCCATTGTTAAGAGCTATTAAAAATTCAAGTGATATTTATTCTGGCAAATTAAAACTTAAAAAGGAAGCATCTGCTGATGATTAGCTTGTATTCCTGTCAATCCCTATTCAAATTTTGCTTAAACTAACAGCCCTATTAAATTTGAAGCCCGTAGAGGAAAAGGCTGCGGGCTTGAAATTCTGCTGCATTATAGAGCTATTAAATTAAACCATGCCGCGAGATACGGGCCATAGATGCAAGCCCGTAAACCATTATTGCCACATTGAATGTGCGGCCGTGAACATGATCAATTAGTCAAACCCGTAGTTATAGGTTATAGGTTATAGGTTTAGATGGAGCCAATGGCAAAAAAGATTGTCATCATTAAGTCACTGAAAAATGGAGGTTAGATATCAAAGCCTTACGGGCTTCAATTGCGAGTTTCGATCCGACCCGCATTGCAGAAATAATGCAATATTAATAAATCAGTAAATATGATATTCTAGTCTATGCGAGTTCCATTATATGTATTAACACATTGATTGCTGGGATCGATATAACATGGAAATTTAACATAATTAAATGTATTTTATATTGCAGATTTGCCGGCTTGAGAATGTTGTGCTATTAATTGTAATACCTAACATCACTTTCACTTTAATTATAAGTACAATAGTGTGTTGATATTTGCATTTACAGTGCTACGGATAGGACTTTAACCCCCTTGCGGCTCCTCTCTGGTACCCGTTGGCTTTTTGGCTCCATTTGCGGGTCGCCGGTTTGAACGCCAGTAAATTTGTTGGAATTTAATAGCGTGATCGATTTGTCAAACCCATAACTGTTACGTTCCAAAGGATTTGTGGGCACGCAGTTCAAATTTCCACGTCCCGTAGCCTTTTTTCACCCTTACCGCTCAAGTGGTTGGAGGGTTGCTTTACGGGGCCAATTTAATAGCCGCAAATCTTACGGGCTACTGTTTTACACATTGAGGGAAATTAATAGGGCTGGAAGATATTTAAATGATATTTAAAACAGCAGCCCTTGTCATTAATAAACATGCAAGGCGTCATTCAACATATGAGTTTTCTTCTAAGTGGGCAAAGAGTTCTTTAAAATATTTAGGTTTTAAAATTCCTTCTAATTTAAATTATTTGCATAACTTAAATATCAAGCCAATAGTGACTAGGGTTATTGAGTTATTGAAGTCCTGGAAGCTTTTTGAGAAAGAGAGGATTTAATTTCCAAGGTTGATTTATCCATTACAAATGCTGCCACTTTTGTTTAAAGAAAAATATGTTAAAAGCTTTCATAAAGCATTTCAAATGTTTATCTGGAATGGGTAAAAACAGAGAGCTTCTACACTTAAAAAAGCAATAGGTGCAAGCAAAGAGGGCCAACATAATGGATTATAGCTTTACTGTACCTTATAGGCAGGTTGTTAATTGTTTAGAGGCAACTGATCTCCCTATATCCATGAGAAAAATACACAAAGCAGGTCTTAAAACGCTTAAAGTCTTTGAATTGGGATAATGGTCAAGATCAGGGGTGGGCAAGTTCGGTCCCGCATACAGGCCTGGATTTGAATATTTTCTTTCTGTGCCCAGGTGAGTCAATCAGGATGACTGAAGAAGTGATTGACTCGCCTGTGTGTAGCAGGGATATCATCAAATCCAGGCCTGTATGTGGCCCCTCTTGCCCACCCCTGGTCTAGATGGTTTCATTAATTCCTCTTGTGACCTACACAGCATGTCAAAGATTTATTCAATCATTTGCTTGGGTCTAGACATATCAAAGTTCAACTAACTGTGTTACTTTCAGCAATTGGGAACAGAAAGAATTTAAACATTTTATAAAGATACTAATAATATTTTTTTTAATCTAGCTCATGTGGAGATATGATATTTAAGGTTTTGCACTATTCATAAATTACATAGAGGTTGAGAAATAAATATGATCCTTCAATTAGCGCTGACTACTTACCGTATATACTCGAGTATAAGCTGACCTGAGTATAAGCCGAGGCACCTAATTTTACCACAAAAAACTGTGAAACTTATTGACTCGAGTATAAGTCGAGGGTGGAAAAGAGGGTCATTCCCCCTGATAATCCTCCTCCTTCCCCCCATTATCATCGTCCTCCTTTCCCCCATTATTATCCTCCTCCTCCTTCCCCCCTTATCCTCCTCCCCCCTTATCATCATCTTCTTTTCCCCATAACTGCACCCTCTCCAATTCCTATCCCCCCTCTCCTTACTTGCCTTTGCGCCCCCTTATCATCCTCCTCCTTCCCCCATTTATCATCCTCCTCCTTTCCCCCCTTATCATCCTCCTCCTTCCCCCTTTATCATCCTCCTCCTCCTCCCTTATCCTCCTCCTCCCCCCCCCCCCCTTATCATCATCTTCTTTTCCCCATAACTGTACCCTCTCCTTACTTGTTCTATGCTCCGACGCATATGACGTCACGTCATTAGCATATGCCGGTACGGAAGACGTGCTGCAGAGTCAGAATCGGCATCAGCTCATCGGAGCAAAGTAGCAAGTAAGGAAAGAGGGGGATAGGGATTGGAGAGGGTGCAGTAAGGAGGAGGTTATGGGGGAAAGAAGATGATGATAAGGGGGGGAGGAGGAGGATGATAACGGGGGAGGAGGAGGAGGATGATAAGGGGGGAATGAGGAGGGTAAGGGTGGGAAAGCGGAAAAAGAGGAGGATTTTTTGCCGCCACTAAAACAGGAGATCAGGTAAGTTGGACCTTGATTCGAGTATAAGCCGAGGGGGCTTTTTCAGCTAAAAAAATTTGCTGAAAAAGTCGGCTCAAGTATATACGGTACTCTCTCAAGCAAAATCAGTTGATCTGTTTCAATGTTTATAGTCATGCACAGTTGTCAAGATATTTTTTTATTTGATGTATAGAGGTGGTAGATTGGTTGATAATATGTATAAATAAAGCAATACTTTTTTTTTGCAATCCTCATCATGTGGTTTCTTATTGGACAAAGAAAGTGAATTGTAGTAGGGAATGCTACTGAAAATAAAGTTACGACTGGTTAGTGCCAGACGTAAGCACATTTGCTTGCATACAATCATAAATAATATTACCTTGCAACTAAATATAAAAAAATATAAAAAAATGCTTTGTGCTTATATAGAGCCCTATTCAATTGGCCGAGTCGCAATTTAATAAGGCTGATATTTACTAACCACTAGGGTCCTCAACCATTTTATATAAGAAGCCTCCATAAATACATTAACACTGTAATGTTATTAGAAACAAGCTTTGAAAAGTATGATAGCTACATGTTTTCTGTACTTAACTTTGACATCAAACTATATACTAAATTTCTGGCCAGTCATCTAAAACAGCTATTAACAATTCTTTTTGGCCAAGGTTATGCAGGATTCAAACCATAAAACGAGTCCTAGAACAATGAATGTAAATGAAAAGGGCACAAATAAATACAGACTATTCTCCTGAGTACCAACATGGAGAAGGCTTTTAATTAGGTAAATTGGCCTTTTTTGTTTTTTTAAGGCTTGATCCAATTATGAGAAAAAAAAGAGAGAGAAATGGCCAAACGTAAAATGTTGCCTCCATTCAATCGGTAAAAAAAAATGTTAAAGAGATAGGATACCTTTTAATGAAGCAGTAACACGTGCAACCACCTACAATACTATCATACACCAGTGATTGTTACTATTTTGTGAAATAATCATCTTGAATACTCTATTTTATCAAAAACAAAATCCAATCTGTCAGATACTAAATTATATTGTACATTGTGGCATTAACAGCCATGTTTGTGTATTTTTTTGAGAAATATAACATAAGGGGATTCATATACTTATTCCAGATTTGTCCTATAGCACTAACTCTTACAAGCAGATGACAACTTGAATGGCCTTGGTAGGGTATTATACCAGGAAGGATTACACTGCCTGGTGATCTAACTCAAAATGTATAAGATAACAATGAAATAGATAACTGCAAGTAGGGATGAGTGGGTGGCTTACCATCATTACCACAGCCTAGACTCTTTCTATAGAAAAACGGTGAACAAAATGGGGGTCTGGCCCCTGTTAGTGGGATTAACCATGAGACATGAAAGAATCGAAAAATGAGAAATAGTGAGCCATCAAACTACTACAATTTATATATTAAACAGGGAAAAGAGAGCAGGAATAGGGATGATACCAAAGTTAGGGGAAAAAGAGCACCAGTCCAAGGAGGACATAAAAGTACCATATGCATATATATGTTTAAAAATATGATAATGTTTTAGCTAGAAATAAAATAAATTGTTGATGCATCTGCTGGTCAAAGGTGCATAGGTCCTTTCCAGGTGTAATCTTCCATTTGTAGTGGAACTTATTGAGGAATTTGAGGAAAGATGGAAAGATCTTAGATTACAGATTCTTTAGAGCAAGCCTTGAGTACCTCAAAGAGTAGAGAGATTTTGGACATGAGGAGCTCACGTGGGTACTCACTTCCGAGGTGCATGCTCTGGACTTTGTTGGGAAGTTCTATCATTTACAGCCATCAAAGCCTTCTTGGGACCGTCCGGAATAGGACACTGGTTACTACAACAATATAAAAAGGCAGTGTTTGTATTGGTTTACATTTTCATCTAAGGATTTGTTTTAGGAAGAGAGGTATGTCATTTATAATCTAAAAGGAAAAAAAGGTAAGAAGTCTGCTGAGGTTGTGATTTCCTCCATAGCCTTTCAGCTTAGTAGGCAATTTCTTTGTAGCTATTTTTGATGTGGCATGATTGAGGCCCTATCTACTAACTACTCTTCCTCTCCTTTTGGAAAAACTTAATTGCAGGATTACTACAGATAGATAGATAGATAGATAGATAAGCAGAGATATATAGATAGGAAGAAACATAAGTGTACTTATGTATATGTACTGTAAGTTAAAAGTGTTATCACAGGTGGAGCTACTGCCAGTGCAATCGGTGGAATGTGCGGGGGGGCTCTTCTATGGAGCAGTGCTGTCGCCCTACCCCCTCACCCCAGTCAAAGCCCCATTGCCCCCCCCCCCCCCATCCCCTCGTGCCCCCTCAGCCTCACTGCATCGCCCTCTAGAGGACATCCTATTACTCCTCTGCTGTTGCTTCTTCTCGTCTGGTTTGGGAGTCCCTAACCCAGCAAGAACAATCTCTGGCAAAGGAGGAAGACAGAGAAATATATGTGCTAATAAATACACTATTCCTTACTGCATCCTGAAAATCTGTTGATTATTACATGTAGCTTATTGATCTAGGAAGAAATATAGCACTGCTTGAGAATGGAAACCCAGGAGGATATTACATGATTATAAATGGTACATTTTTATAAATATTAAAATTAATTTTTATTTTTATTATACAAATTCACCATAATAAAAACTGTCAGCATCAATTTTGGCAGGTGTGTATCTTTTCTTTTTAAGATTTATTTTGGTTCAGAAGTTACTTATAATGTAATAGTTTAACTGAACACATGAGGGCAGTAAAAGACAGTTTATCATGCACACTTTATTTAATCTGGTTTTATTTTGTTTTGTTTTTATATTTTTTATTGTGAAAAATGAGATTACAAATAAACAACACCAGTGTTGTAAATGCACTTCAATATAAATGATAACAGTAAAAGAAAACATGATTACATTGTTATAATATACATTTTTTCTATTACTATATCTTTTTACTGTGATTCTTTTCTCCTTGTTTCTTTTTTCACCTTTTCCTAATTCTAACAATAACAAATCTATAATTTGAAACATTTTATGTAGTAAATTTATCTTTTTCTGTTTTTTATATGTCAGATATTTTACATAGCAAATAAAAATATTAAGTCTAATATTGTAAACATTTTATATAGTAAGTAAATAACATATTACTCATATAAACCTTTTTTATTCTCCTTCTTCTTATCTGATTATGTTTATAACCAGATTTATAGTTTAATAATATTTGTATTTTGTGAGAGTTATTAAACTCTCTAATTTACTTTAGCTTTTATAATATTGAAATAATAACATCAGCTGAGAGGAGAGCAATCACTGTCCACTTTTTTGTATCCTAAAATAAAGAGGTGGTTTACCTGATTAGCGTATGGACCATTTAGCGCATAGAAAAAATAAAGAAGGATAAAACAACATTTTTTAAAGTAATGGCATAAGAATATTGTTAACAGTTTTATATGAGGCACATGTTTATCTCAGCTTGTTGCTTATAAGAGTCTGTGAGGTTTTCTGCACATTCTATTTCGATTGCGGTGTGGGATTTTCTTCTTCATTTACTTCTGATGTGGTTTCTCTTCTGTTTTTGAGTATGGATGGTCTCTTGGTCTGCTTTGTCTTAGGGAACTTTGTTTTTATCCCAGGTTGTTTGGAATTGGTAAGTTCAACAAATGGAGCATTGCTTCACCTTCCTCGGGAGCATGGATTGTGTGATGTCTCCCTTCTTTTGATATGTTCAGTCTAAAAGGAAAACCTCAAGTATGCTTGTATCTATGCTTTACAACCACCTCTACAAAGGGTTTCAGAAGTTTCCGTTTGTATAAGGTAGTGTATGACATGTTCGAGAAGATAGCTGGTTGACCTCCTTCAGTTCCAGGAACACCATATCTAGCTGCTTTCATGAATAAGGCTTTTGTAGAAAAATAATGAAATCGGATGATCACATCTCTTGGTCTCTCATTGGAGGATTGTGGCGCTCTTAGAACTCTATGAATCCTGTCCATTCTAAGTTCTTCTTCACTTTGATCTGGTAGGAGAATGGCACATACATCTTTCATGTATAGAGGTAGATCTTGTACTAACTGATAAATTACGAATTCTAATGTTTGACATCTGATATTTCTTTTCTATATAGTCTTGTATGATTTTAAGTTGTTTTTGTTCCTCCTTAAGCTCAATCATATCCTTTTCCATTTCTGTGTGTGACTTAAGGAGGTTATTATATCTGTCTTCTAATTAGAGAACTTTGGTGTTCAATGCTTTTACTTCTGCTTTTAATTCCACAGAGACTCTTTGTATCTCAGCTGTAATTCATAATCTGAAAGAGGAGATTAATTCCTTCAAGTCTTAAATATCTGCTTTAGTGCTGGGTGCAAAAGTCTCCACTTGTTGGTAATTGTTTATCTGGATTAGCGAGGTGTTGGGAAGAATGCACCGTTTTTGTAGTGCTATAGTCATGAATCTTTTTTGAAGAATTTCTCTTAGAGGCTACAGCCATCTATTTTTTTGAAGATGTTAAAATTGCAGTTGGCAACTAGATGGCAGTAGAGTACACAGAGAAGTTGTAAACAAAGAGATTAACTCTTACAGTGTCATCTTTTCAACAAGATAAACCGTTCTTTCACAAGTAAATATAGCCTTAGAAAGCATAAGTAGTCTGAATTAAATTTTAACAGTCTCCCACTAGTGATGTCGCGAACATCAAATTTTGGGTTCGTGAACAGCGGACGTGAACTTCATCAAATGTTCGCGAACGTGCGAACATCGCCGAACCGCCATAGACTTCAATGGGCAGGCGAATTTCAACACCCACAGGGACTCTTTCTGGCCACAATAGTGATGGGAAAGTTGTTTCAAGGGGACTAACACCTGGACTGTGGCATGCCGGAGGGGGATCTAATGCAAAACTCCCACGGAAAATTACATAGTTGATGCAGAGTCTGGTTTTATGCCATAAAGGGCATAAATCACCTAACATTCCTAAATTGTTTGGAATGTTCATCAGGTATGATGTTGTATCGATCAGGTAGTGTAAGGGTTACACCCGCTTCACAGTAAAAGACCAATCTCCCCATTTAATGCACCGCAAACAACCGCAAACAGTCCCTTTGCACAACCGCAAACTCCCCATTTGCACAAGGTTGGATACCAAGCTAGCCATGTCTCGTTCCTTGTCCTCACTGATGTAATTGAAGGTCTCTTCCTCCACCCAGCCACCAAGGGTCCCCAAAAGGTGACAACAAGCCCCCTGGAACGCCTGCTGTGTTTGGTCTTCCACCTCCTCAAAGCCACCTTCCTCCTCTAACTCCTCTTCTTCAGACTCCCAGAGTCTTGGGGCTTCCACTGCCCAGCATGGAAGATTATACACAGGTCAGAGTCTGGGGGCTTCCACTGCCCAGCATGGAAGATTATACACAGGTCAGAGTCTGGGGGCTTCCACTGCCCAGCATGGAAGATTATACACAGGTCAGAGTCTGGGGGCTTCCACTGCCCAGCATGGAAGATTATACACAGGTCAGAGTATGGGGGCTTCCACTGCCCAGCATGGAAGATTAGACACAGGTAAGAGTCTGGGGGCTTCCACTGCCCAACATGGAAGATTATACACAGGTCAGAGTCTGGGGGCTTCCACTGCCCAGCATGGAAGATTATACACAGGTCAAAGTCTGGGGGCTTCCACTGCCCAGCATGGAAGATTATACACAGGTCAAAGTCTGGGGGCTTCCACTGCCCAGCATGGAAGATTATACACAGGTCAGAGTCTGGGGGCTTCCACTGCCCAGCATGGAGAGATTATACACAGGTCAGAGTCTGGGGGCTTCCACTGCCCAGAATGGAAGATTATACACAGGTCAGAGTCTGGGGGCTTCCACTGCCCAGCATGGAAGATTATACACAGGTCAGAGTCTGGGGGCTTCCACTGCCCAGCATGGAAGATTATACACAGGTCAGAGTCTGGGGTTTCCACTGCCCAGCATGGAAGATTATGCACAGGTCAGCATCTGGGGGCTTCCACTGCACAGCATGGAAGATTATACGCGTTGCCTCTGTCTGCGTTATTATAAGGTGTGTACTGTTAAGTAGTACTATTCCTATCCCTGTTACGTCCACTATCAGGGGACGTGTATATGGCATGGATGTTTGGAAGCGGGAGATGGAAAAAGATGCTTGGTCGGTCCTCCCACTTCGAATTTGGGGCACTGCGCGTGCAATCTAAGGTGCCACCAGATATGAGTGTCACTGTGCACTGGCAAAAGTTGGCAGAGTAGATGCAATAGGCTTCACACACACGCCTGTAGGCAGGCAACTGATATTCAATTGATTACAGTCAAAAAAGTGTTGTTTTATGTCACTGTACACTACGGTTGCACCAGATATGACGTATCACTGTGCACTGGCAAAAGTTGGCAGAGTAGATGCAATAGGCTTCACACACACGCCTGTAGGCAGGCAACTGATATTCAATCAATTACAGTCAAAAAAGTTTTGTTTTATGTCACTGTACACTACGGTTGCACCAGATATGACGTATCACTGTGCACTGGCAAAAGTTGGCAGAGTAGATGCAATAGGCTTCACACACACGCCTGTAGGCAGGCAACTGATATTCAATCTATTACAGTCAAAAAAGTGTTGTTTTATTTCACTGAGCACAATATAAGCTGTTAGGTGTTAGCCTGTCACACACACACGCTGGCAGGCAGGCATATGCAATTAGATTACACAGAAAAAAATTATAAAATAAAATCAATGATGTTCTAGCCCTAAAAAGGGCTTTTTGGGTTGCTGTCCTTCAGATGGAAGGCTCTGGAAGGGAGTGTATGCTGCTGATTGGCTGGAATGTGTCTGCTGACTGTGAGGTGCAGGATCAAAGTTTCCTCAATGATAAAGAATAGGGGGCGAACCGAAAAGCCCATATGTTCGCCATTCGCTGCGAGCGCGAACATGCCAAAATCGCTGCGAATAGTCCACGGGTGAACTGTTCGCGACATCACTATCTCCCACATAAAAGGCATATGATATTCTTATTATTATATGCGATATAAGCTTCTGGGCCTTCACTTGATTTACAAAATTCACAATTATACAGCTTATTGTGGGAATAATGCAGATATTATTCAGTATTTTCAAATAGATCTCCAATAGTGTAAGGCATCTAGATTTAAACTGTATAGGTTTGATCCAGACAAGCAATGATGGGGCCTCATTCTATTATCGGCCGTAAATCGGCCGTAAGGCTGCGATTCCTTGCGGGGGTTCAGTTAACTCGCGATTCTATTATACGGCCCCGCAAGGATCTCCTTTTACGGCCGGCCGCATATCTTTGAACCGGCCGTAAGCTGTGAAATCTAAAAACTGAAAAATAAATTCAAGCCTGCACTGTATAGCTCTGTAAATGCTAGGGATCATATTGGGGGACATGAGGATTAAAAGGAACCCACTCTCAAGCTTGCACATCTGCCCAAACCCGAGTTCAAATTAACTGTTTATTTTCCGGCTGCGGCGTGGGTGTGTCTGAGGTGCTCCAAGCACTCTGGACTTTTTACATGGATATTTTACGGATATTAAAAATAAAATATTTTACGGATTTGAGTACAGGATAATTATGTGCTATTTTTTCTAACACCTAAAATCCCTTTATAATCTTCTCAAAGTGCAGGATGGCTTTATTTGAGCTATTTTTTGTGCTTAATTGGTGCTAGCGAGACCTCTTTCCTGCAAGTAAGCTGCGGCTCGCTTTTAGCCTTGCAGAGAGGTTTCCCGGAGCAATTGAATTGCAAATCTCTTGCGGCCGTTTTAGATCAAAGGCTTTCCTCCGGCGCGAGCGGCCGCAAGAGATAGCAAGGCACCGGCCGCAAGCCTGCCGGAATCCCCGGCCGTAAGGGAATAGAATAGCAGAATAGCTTGCGGCCGGTCCTTGCGGCCCCGCAACGGATGCGGCCGCTAATAGAATGAGGCCCATGGTGTTTACCAACCTTAAGTATGGATGGTGTTTATCAGAGTCTCCTTTGTTCTGGTTCAGCAGCAAATCTCAGAGGAAAAAGTTGCCACACTTGATTTTTAATGCCAGCTGGGTCCTCCTGTGAGCAATCCTGGTAATATATATGTATATATAAATATATATATATATATATATATATATATATATATATATATATATATATATATCAATTTGGTGATAGATTAGTCACTTTTGAGCTCATGCAGCACACATCCTCTTTCCTTGAATGTTTGCTCCGCCCCAAATACGTTTTTTTATAATTGAAGCATAGGATGCAACAGCTGTATTCAAACATTTTGGTATGAATATGTTACTCCATTTCTGATAAATATGAGTATTATTATCTATGAAGCAAACATACAGAAAAAAAGTAAAAAAGCTAAATAAAGCTTAAAATTGGTTAATGAATGCTGAGAGAGAAAATGTTTAAAAAAAATATATGTTTACCACAAATACATTTATACATTTGTTCACAAAAATGTTGTAGAAATGGAATTTAGACAGATATGTGCAAGATGTTTCATGTTCTAACTTTTTAATAAGGTATAAAACATATTGAGCATCATTATACTAATCATTAGTGTATTTCTGCCAAGGCCCACACAGCCCAGGTCTAGACCACCACATTTTCAGGCAGTAGCAGAATGCGGCTACCAAAGAGTATGTGCATATACACAGAAATACTTACATGTAGTGTGAAATACATTATGATATCCTTAGAGCCGCTATAAAATATCATCAGAATAACTTAGATATTCATTTATGAAATAGCACAGTGACACAAAAGTATTTTAATATCTTTCAAGTTTTTGAGTTTTGTGAATCAATGCGGCAAACTAACACTCATATGAATTCAGGCAAACAATGCTTTGATTTTGTGCTTAAAAAAGGTTTAATAGAAGAGCCACATGTTGATCTGTACTGAGCCAGATTTGGCTCTAGTGCCATAGTTTGCTGACCCCTGCCCTAGGAGGGGCCCCCTTTGAAGATGGCCCCATGCATTGCACCCACAGTAGCTCTGCATGTGATAACGCTTTTAACTTATGAGGTGCACTTCAGAGAGTGACCACGAGATGGCACTGCCAAACTCAAAAAAAATCCTCCAAGGCCTTAAATACCTAGAGCCTTATACAATTGCAAGGCCGCAACTCGCAGTATGCAGGCCGTATGTCTGCGGGCGTGCTGTGGTCTTTAACTCTGCTTCAATTATGGAGCGATTCAATTGATTAAGCCTGTAAGTTACGGGCCGAAAGCCGGAACTGTAAACCATGCAGCTGATAAATAGCGCATATAAAACATAAGAAGTGTTAATATTTAACCCCACTTATCCACATAAATAAACTCCTTTATGTCATATTTATGGTGTGTATATATTTCTATATGTATATAATCAAATTTTGGGGATTATCTTCATATATGGTTAATGTAAACTCAATAAAACACACAATAAAATGTGATTTTAATATAATATATACATATGCAAAACTAAAAAGTAAAAAAAAGGAAATGTGTACAAAAATACTATACACTAATGTGCACCTCAGTATGTTAATTTGTTACCCGATCTACAAATTGTGGCACATTCTGCTACTTTGTTTCTGTGGTAAATTGTTTAAATTAGGGTATTTGTTATTAGAGCAATAAGCTAATTGTAACATTGTACAAACTGTTTAAAATTGTGAAAGGATTTGCATAATATTCATTTTTATACGCAATCACTAATATAGTTTCTAAACTGTGTGTAAAGCTCCAGAGGGGGGGAATAGGCAGAGGGGAAAAGGGGGAAAGAGACACAGGGGAGGGAGGAGGGGGGGAAGAGGCACAAGTGAGGGAGGAAAGAGACATGGGGAGGGGGGAAAGACACAGGGGAGGGAGGAGGGGAAAGAGACAGGGGAAAGAGACAGAGGGGGAGGGAGTGGGGGTAAGAGACACAGGGAAGGGGGAGGGGGGAAAGACACGGGAGGGAGGAGAGGGCAAGAGACACAGGTGAGGGAGCAGAGACACAGGGGGGAGACATATGGGAGAGAAGGGGAGAGACATGGGGGGAAAAGATACAGGGGAGGGGGGAAGAAATAAAGGGGGAGAGAGTGGGGGGAAGAGACACAGGGGAGGGGGAGACTCAGGGGAGGGAGAGGGGGAGGAAAGAGACAGAGGGTGGAAATGGGGAGGGAAAAGACATTGAGGAGGGAGAAGGTAAAGAGATACAGGGGAAGGTGGGTGGGGGCAAAAAAATATAAAAATATTAGCCCATCATTTATGACGGGCAAACGACTAGTAAATTAATATTTGAAACATTTTTAAAATATAACCTTAATGTTAATGTAATAAAATACTTAAAATCTACTTAGTAAGCAGTTGACTTAAAACTCTGCTCTTTTGATAAGTAAGAATCAATACTTAGACCATTATTTGACCCAGTATTTGACCCAAGCATGGGCATAGGAGCCCCCAAAAATCTAGGAAGATTAATCAACACTATTCCTATTTTGATTTATTTGTATAAATTCTCATTGGCCCTACCCTCTCCCAATATAATTACAATTATATATATACTAGCAACTTGCCCGTCAAAAATGGCGGCAATAAATAGGAGCCTCTCCCCCTCTACTTTACTGGCGCTCATCACGGGCCTCGCAATGAGCGCCTTTGGCGCTCATTGCGAGTCTCTTCTTCTGTCTACTTCCTCCCTTGTGTCTCATTTCCCCCCTCCTCTCCCTCCCTTGTGTCTCCTTTACCCCTCCTCTCCCTCCCTTGTGTCTCCTCCCCCCTGTGGTTTTACCCCCTCTCCCTCCCCTGTGTCTTTACCACCTGTCCCCCCATGTCTCTCCCCCCCTCTCCCTCCCCTGTGTCTCTTTCCCCCTCTGTGTCTCTTTCCCCCATGTATCTTCCCCCTGTGTCTCTTCCCCCATTTCCCTCCCCTGTGTCTTTCCCCCCTCCCCTGTGTCTCTTCCCCCTCCTCCCCTGTGTCTCTCCCCCTCCTCTCCCTCCCCTGTGTGTCTACCCCCCTCCTCTCACATCCCTGTGTGTCCACCCCCCTCCTCTCCCTCCCCTGTGTCTCTCCCCCTCCTCTCTGTCTCCCCCCTCACCCTTCCCTGTGTGTCTCTTCCCCCTCCTCTCCCTCCCCTGTGTGTCTACCCCCCTCCTCTCACATCCCTGTGTGTCCACCCCCCTCTTCTCCCTCCCCTGTGTCTCTCCCCCTCCTCTCCGTCTCCCCCCCTCACCCTCCCCTGTGTGTCTCCCCCCCTCACCCTCCCCTGTGTGTCTCCCCCTCCTTCCCTGTGTGTCTCCCCCCTCCTCTGTGTCTCCCCACTCCTTCCCTGTGTGTCTCTTCCTCCAGTCTATTTTCCTCTTCTGGGCGCAAGCACGGGCGGCTGCTCGTGCGCGCACCTCGCTGCAATGCGCATGCGTGCACTGGCAGCCGCTCATGCGCGTGCCTCACCGCAGTGTGCATGCACCGACAGCAATCGTAGTTGTCAAACTGCGATTTGTCGCAAGCGTGATGACGAATCACATTTACACAACCATTATATGTGATATATGATATATATATATAATATAAATTATGGGTCAAAGCTTTGTTAGAAATCTCCTGTATCTAAGTTACTCTTATCCGGGATTTTGGCTGTGGGTGTTGTTTTCTCTAAATGTTTAGATGTATTCTATTGTCTCAAGCTTGCAATTGACGTCTCACAGCCTCTACACGTAAACCCTGACTTTTTAAGAAGGATTTCAGGTTTGTGATGATATGAGATGGCAATATTTAAGAAAGCCTGTAATTTACTTCTTAGACACAGCCAATAGTAAATTAGTCATCATGATGTCAGTAAAATATGGAAGTTAGACGTAACTTGCAATCGGATTAATAAGAGGCAATAAATAATATCTGCCGATGGGGCTTGCGATCAAGCAATCTACCACTCCATAAAATCCATTGGAGCATCTGTTCTAGTTTTTGTGGGTTTCGTGATATTTATTAACCCCTTGAGTACCAAGATCAATGTTACTATTATTATTTGTGAGGTTTGTGATATGTGTTACCAAGGTTATTGACCTCAGTGACCACAGGAGCTTGAACAACCGGACTCAGTCCACAAGTGCGCAGTTTCTAAAGATGCATCCTATTCTTCACAGGATTAGTTCACAATTTCAAAGAAGTAATCTAATGTGTATTTCTCTGTGTCAGGAATCCTGCTGCTTCTCTCTGTTGGACATTGTCCAAAGTAGTGTCGTAAATATGTAAAAAGACAAAAGAAGGGTGGGGGAGAGAGAAAAGCACACCAACCCTAGTGCAGGTCACTTTGACCACTCTTGCAGTAAATATATTACAAATGTCTATAGGCTAGACCCTCACCTTGTTTGACCTCAAGGTTGTGAGGTACTGTGATAGTTATTGTCAGATCCCCCAACCTGGTCAGGTGTCTGGATGGTCCTCGAGGTATAAGGAGTCTTGTTGTAAGTACACTTCTTACATGCAATCCATGGGCCTCATTCAATTTGGGGCCGTAAATCATCCGCAAGCCAGCGATTCCTTGCGATCGGGTTACGGCCCGCATAGCGTTATGTCTATGCTGCTATTCAATTGGGCGCCGCCGCAAGGAGGTCCCCTTTACGACCGATCGCAAACCATGCTATGGACAGTGAGCATTTGTTGCGAGCCTGTATCTCGTGTTTCAAGCCGGCAAACTCTGCTAAATGTAAATGCAAATCTAAATTCAAGACAGCACTGTAAAGTACTGTAAATGATGGGGAACACAATGGGGGACATGAGGATTAATAGCAAAACATTCTCAAGCTTGTACATCGCCCAAATCAAATATTTTATTTCGGGTTTATTTTCCGTCCAAAGTCCCACGGGCTTGAATGACCTCCAGGCCAGTAGCTTGTTATTCAAGCCTGTACAGGCTTGGAGGGTGAATGTCCTCCAAACCCATAGGACTGTACATGATGCTTGTGACACGAAATTGAACATGAAATAAAGTATTTTTTGGGGCCCTATTTTTATTTGCCGATTTGAGAGGAAGGTTGTGCTATTAATTCTAAGCCCTAAAATCACTTTCACTTCTAATAAAAGTACAGGATGGATTTTTTATGTGCTTAATTAGTGCTACGTTTTGTAAGTAAGACTATTGCGGGACCTCTTTGGTGTAAGTAAGCTGCAGTTCGATTGTAGCGATTTACGCACTTGACGGAAGGGTAATCGTAGCATTTGAATAGAGAACTGGGATCTCTCACGGCCGCGCAAGATCAAAGGCTTTGACGGAAGTAAGCTGCGATTGAGCAAATTGCAAGGCATCACAGCTCGAGGCTCGTAAACCAATCGGAGGCCGCAAATTGAATAGCTAAGTAGCTTGTGGCCTCCCCTTGTGGCTACTTATTCCAAAAAATGTAGCAATAGAATAAGGCCCCATGAATGGTAGATCAGTTTAAAGCAATGTGAAATAAATTAACTCTTCAAAATGGTAATCTTTAAAAGGTGGCTTTAGGACCAGATTCAGTAGTATAAATATCAGGTAAAATAAATCAAAGTCAATTCAATATGGATGGCGTAATAGGTGTTTTTCTTACTGCTTCCTCAATATTAGGGAACACCCTGATTATCCAGTTCAATCCAGTAAGAAAAGCTAAACCTATACAATTAGCTGACAAGAACTATCGCACTATCACAACCTGGAGGTCAAACAAGGTGAGGTTCTAGCCTATAGGCATTTCTAATATATTTACTGCATGATTGGTCAAAGTAGCCTGCACTAGGGTTGGTGCACTTTTCTCTCCCCCACCTTTTTCTTTTGTCTTTTTAAGGTACAGTATTGTGTGTTTAATTGCTGCTACAGCTATAAGTGTTTGAAAAGCCCTATTTAGTCCTATTTAGTATTTGTAATATTTTTGTCAGAAACTTGATACTTTTTCTAGTTGTGGGTCAGACTTAATTTGTGTGCTAGCATTTAGAATGTTTGAGCTGTGCTAAAACCAATGGAGCTCTAAGGCTGAATTTGCATTTTTGATTGACCCGTAGTGATTGTGGGCGGGGAACTTGTAATCAGAATACGAGTAGCTAATAGATTATGTGGCAACTTTAAGAGATTTTGTGAAGTGTATGTAAATTTACTATGAGCCCTATTCTATTAGCCAGATCATAATGTTACACATACTTAAAGTTGTAAGTAAAGTTGCCACATATTCTATTAGCTACTCACATCCTGATTGCGAGTTAACCGGCAACAACCACCACTACTGACAACCCAAAGACACAACTTAGGGCTAACCTCTCCATTGCTTTTTGGACATCTCAAAAGCATCTTAAGCATACTTAAATGTACACAAAATCTATATTCTATTTAAACTTTACATCTAGCTCACAAATGAAGCCAAACCCGCAAAACTAAAAACATATCAAATTTCTGAAACAAATTTTACGAGTAGTAAATAGGACACGCAAAGGGTTTTAATGTCAGTTCAGCAATTAAACACACACTACTGTACTTTAAAAGCATAGAAATGCATGGAAATACATTAGAATTAATTGCACAACGGTCTCAAACTCACAAATATACAATTAAAAAAATATTATTTATAACTGTTATTTATGTGTAATATCGATCTCGGTACTCAAGGGGACAATACATATCATGAAACCCACATGGACTAAAACAGATGATGTAATGCATTGTTGCTGGAGTGCTAGCCCAATGGACAAACATTATTGGCTCTCATTAATGCTTAGTCTCTAATTGCAAGATACGTCTATATTCTATTATTTACTGACATCATGACGATGTTAAGTTTAGGTTGGATATAATAGAATATGTCTAGAAGTTTAGAGAAAAAAGCACCTGCAGCAAAATGTATGGCTTGAAGTAATTTATGGGTTTCTAATAGAGGAGTGTTCCCTGGTGGTCCAGTGGTTAGGAATTCAGTGCTTTCACTGCACCCTGGGTTTGGTTCCAGTCAGGGAACCAAGAGGTCACACCACCCTAAAGCCATGTAGGGTTGGGCCTGGTCATTACTTGGATGGGAGACCACCTTGAAGCTGTATACTGTGGCCCACTGGAATAGGATCTGGCAACCCACTCCAGCATCTCTGCCATCAAAACCAAGTGGATCAGCATGACCATTGACATAAAGATGTACCTGGTGTGTTACGGTCCATGAGAGAGAATAGAATAGGGCTCTATGTATGGGGTCCTACTGTTTCTAGTTTACTGGGGCAGGGAGGCTGCCTAGCTTTTCAGTTTTGTTCTGTCCTTAAAAGCAGAGTCAAGTTGATTTTCTACAGGAGATGTCTCTTCGTTAGTAAACCAAAACTCAAGAACCTGCATTCTGAGTGAGCACCACCCCATAGGGCATGAAGCATGGTACCATGGGTGTAGAGACCCCCAAAAATCTGTGGGAGATAATTTAACTCTAATCCCAGGACAGGAAGCAGGGGGCGATCTCCCGGTGCTATATGATTGCCAGTTTAATTGTTAAATTAAATATTCTAACAATGAATATTAACAATAATTACAATAAAAATAGCAATACATTTCCTGGGAACCTGGTAGCCAGGGCTCCTCTATCTCTATGAATAGCGTCCGTCCAAGCTAATTAGCTACATGATTACAAACCATCTAAATAGAAAAAACATTTTGTGATGTGAATAAAGTGGTTGACATAAAGGACACAACACTGAATATCTGCATTTTTACAAATGAAACAAGTCACCTGCTAGAATATTCCAAACTAGCAATCGTACTATCATGTCTAGGGTTACATGGTTGCATCTTGAAGTTACCAGTGCAGTGCCACATATTTGAATACAGATAAGTACCAAAATGTCCCATCTGGTACGACCATTCTATCTACCTAAAATATTTGCTTAAGAAGTATACTGAATCTGAATGCACTCATCTCTGGATACTAAAAAGACTATCTGACTTCTAGAAACGTTGGCCCCCATTCAATTGAGAAATTGTTGGCTACTGGAGCTTGTAATGTAGCCTGTAAACTAATTTGCTATTCAATTGGCCTCTTTCAGCAAGCCGCAAATGATCTGCGGGTTACAGGCTGAAAATCCCTGTGGTTGTTAAAATCATAACTCCGACCCAGCTAAGCCTTTGATCCTTCAAGCCTGTAAATATTACAATCGTAAATCGCTGTTCAATTGCTACAATTCCTCGAGCCCGCAATTGTTTTCACACCCGTAAATGGCAAATGTAGAAGAAAATCCTACAGGTACCAGATAGGACTCGCAAGTGGGTTAAACACCTGATCGTAGTACTGTAAATGCAAATAAATAATCAATACTGCACTGTAAATAATGGGGAAAGCCATGAAAGACATCAGAATTAATTGCACAACAGTCTCAAGCTCGCAAATCTGCAATCAAAAATTATTTTATTTAAGTTTTATTTGTATGTTATATTGATCCCAGGATTAAAGGAGTTAATACATATCAGGCCACCCACATGGACTAGAATAGTATCATCAGTCATTTTTATTACTTTGTACATTGCCGAATTGCGAGTCTGATCGCATATCGGACTTCTAAACGCTAATTGATTGACGTGTAACCTCCATGTTTTACTGACATAATGATGGCGGTCTCATTTACTATTGGCGGTTTCTAAATTGGTGGTTACGGCCTTGCTTAATTGATCGTGATCATGCCCTGAAATGCTACTTATGGGTGCATGGTTTACTGTTTGGACTTTCGACCCGTAAATTTCATGTAATTGAATAGGAACCTCTCAGACCTAACACAAATTAATTCAAATATATATATCTATATAAACATATAGATATAGATATATGCTAGATGTGTATTATAAGTACACAGCGCAAAAGATTTAAATATCTATTTAAAAATGTGGGATATAACTTGTCCTGTTTATTAAACATAAGTCTATCAGTTTCATGGTATCATGACAATAAAGAAAACCTTATGTAATGGAATTGTGTAGCTTTGTGTCAAATCCTGTATTTTTGCCCTCCTTTTACACTTTCAACCCCACGATGACCTCACCCTGTCCAATCTGTTTTAACACAAAGTGCAGTGTTTTCATCACTGCTTCTCTAAACTGGACAAGATTTAGTCCTATTCATTTGAATGGAGCCCACGTACTAGAGACCCAGTGCTGCCTCATTAAGTATTAAATCACAATCTTTTAAGTCATTTGCTTTAAATAGCCACATTGCACATTGGTAAATTTTAATATTAAGTTTTGTGCAAATAAAAACAATTAAAATATATTATAAAAATATATTTTTTTGATACTCAATGATCTACTTTAAAAGCATGGTCAAAATAAAAAAAAATGTAAATACTATTTCAATGAAAGAAGGAATTTATTTCTATTATTACTGTCATTGAGCGTTGGCAAAAAGTTTATTCCATCAGAATATCATTTAATTTTTTGGGATAATGTTTATCGATTTTATGGATTTTCTGTATATATATTAAAGATTTAAAAAAATGATAAACAATGTTAAGCTTTCGAAGTTAGTGAATATATTAAAAAAATAAACTTTGGTTTTGTTGAAATATGTGTATTATTGAATTTAGACATTAAAGATTTTCTAAAATATATCAAGCTTTACAACAAATTCTGCATGACAAACTGTAACACCATATATTATACTGTGTAAAACAATGTATCAAACTGTATAACAATATATTACAATGTCTGAAACAATGTATTAAACTATAAACCGCCTCAATGTGCAACAATGTAACACAACTTGTGAACCAATGTTACATAGTA
This sequence comes from Discoglossus pictus, assembly GCA_027410445.1. Taxonomy (NCBI): domain Eukaryota; kingdom Metazoa; phylum Chordata; class Amphibia; order Anura; family Alytidae; genus Discoglossus; species Discoglossus pictus. Next base: position 454,493,379 of record CM050164.1, on the reverse strand, counting down.
ATGTGTTACATAGTAGTTGAGGTTGACTTTTAGGCCATCAACTTCAACGTTTTTAGATCTCCTCTGATCTGCAATATGCAAATTAAATTGTTAATTGTTAATTGATCCAGAAGAAGGCAAACAGAAAAAAATCCCAAGGGAATCTTTGCCAATTGTCTCAAAAGGGGAAAAACAGCACAATCTGTATCACAACGTGTAAGCGAATGCATCACAGGCTTTACGATAATAACCTCAGAGCATTTATATTATTTTTTTTAATGACAATGTTATTCTGTTTGTGTATTTTGGGAGTAAAAAAACATCATTATATATTTTTTAATTATTTTTTTTATTAAAAACAATCCAAATATATTTATAACTGATATACAACTTTATTGGAGCTAATTTCTGCTGTTTTCCAAACAGCCATTCGTTGGTAATGAGGAACTACATGTCATTTATTTAAGGATACAATTTATCTTAATATATAATTGTTAATATTTGCATCAGTACATTTCTTAAGTTATTAGTAATATAACATGTTTATATTTGGTTGTGAGTTTTTGTTTTCCTTTGTATGATATCTCAATGTAGCAGTATGTAATACTTATTGTGTGATAATTATATATTATATTATTGTAGCTCAAATGGTGTATGTTAGAACAAATAAATATATTACTGATAATCATATTCAAGATGAGCAGATTTTATTGGAATTATGCAAATATATTTACTAAATGACCAATGTGTCATTCAAATGTATACTTGGAGGAGCAGAAGTTTAGAGCAGAAAAGAAAACAATATGCATAGACCAATTATCGAAAAAATTAAATATTACTAATCTATCATAAGTACCTACAATGTATATTCCTCACAAGGAATTTCATTCCAACATCAAGATATTCTTCTACTACCTTTCACGTCCTATGTAAACAGTAGCATAGTAGTAATAAGAAGTAAGAGGAGGAGTCATAAACTATTATATTGCATGGACTTTCCCATCTTGTTTCCAATGTGAAAGATGATACTACCAATTAGCGCTCACACAAATGTCTATATGCATATACACTTGATGAATATACTACATATATGTGATAGACCTACAAAGGAAATTCTGTGAACTCCAAATAAAACATCTATAGATCCGTCATTTAACCTACTCGAACATCACTAAAGCTCTAAAGCTCTATGTACAATATTACCATGCCACTAACATATATGGTAAGAAATGTGTTTATGAATATATATATATATATATATATTTATATATATATATATATATATATATATATATATATATATAAATATAAATATATATATATATATATATATATATATATATATATATATATATATATATATATATATAACAACCATTTAGTGTATGGTGAGCAACAAGAGCAAGAGAATCCCTCCACCATACAGAGTAAGATGGGCTTAAAAATGTGTTATTTGTATATATATATATATATATATATATATATATATATATATATATATATTGCAATATATAGTAATACTTTTTATTAGACATTTTATTTAGAGTTGTCATCATTCTAAATAAAATGTTTGTTCAGTAAAAGGGTCATCCACTGCTACTCTAACCAAGATAGATAGATAGATAGAGAGAGAGAGAGAGAGAGAGAGAGAGAGAGAGAGAGAGAGAGAGAGAGAGAGAGAGAGAGAGAGATAGATAGATAGATAGATAGATAGAGAGAGATATATATAGAGAGAGAGAGAGAGAGAGATAGATAGATAGATAGATAGATAGATAGATAGATAGATAGATAGAGAGAGAGATATAGAGAGAGAGAGATATAGAGAGAGATAGATAGAGAGAGAGAGAGAGAGAGAGAGAGAGATAGATAGATAGATAGATAGATAGATAGATAGATAGATAGATAGATAGAAACACATTTCTTACATATTAAACATATATAAAAAGACAATTTGGGGAGAAAAATAACATTTATACTGAAACTGCCTTTTTCTGGAAATGAATGCTCTGTACATCTCTCTTTAAATGGCCTACAGAACCGAATAACCAATTCTGTTATATGCAGAGTTATAGTCATAAAACATTTGTGGTATGGAACAGTCAAGGAAACAGGGAGCAAATGATGGTAGATTATGGCAGCTGTCTTCCACCGAAGAAGAGATTGCAGAGTCTGTGTCACTTGTATAGATAGAGGCTGGCACAGAAACACTTTTAAACGTTTCATTCAGGTTTTGGCTGCAAGTTCCCACGGGACTCTTTTTAATTTGATTACATGGATTCCAAGGATCAGGATAAAGGAGCCCATTTAATAAAGGATGGGACTCATAGTGTGAATGTTCTGCTGTGACATCCTGGTGTATTCTCACTGATGCCCCTTGAATTATCTCTTGGTCAGAGATCATGTTATTGTAATCTGGGCCGAAGAGTTCGAAAAATTCTATAGCCTCTGGGTTACCTTTGTCCAGGTCCTTGAGGGTCATACCAGAGGTGGGGATGAGACCCGCAGTTGAGTTTGCAGGTTCTGTAAAAAAGGATGGGGGGAAGTTGCGGTTCCTCAAGGGCACTTTTTTACATTTTTCTCCATGGATCTCCTTGGCGTTGTCAAAAAGAGCTGCCAGACTCTTGCTCTGCAAATTGGACTGTGTGTTGTCCCTTTTCGGAGGAGGCTTACAGTGAAAACTTGGAGAGGAAATATTGCTGGGAGATATCGGTTGACCTTTAGAAGGCCCTTGGCTGCCATTCCCATTGCTTATCATACCTGTGCACCTCTTGATCTGTTTCTGTAGGTACTTCCTGTGGTTAACCTTTCTTTTAGACTTCACAGGCTTGTCTAATGCCAATTTGATGTTGCTAGAAGCAGTGTTAATGAAGCTAAGCAGGTCTCGAGTGGCTTCCTTGAACTCACCACTTTCAACAGCACCCAGAAAATCAGCTTCTTCATGGTACCCTTTTTCATAGTCCACCGCAGATCCAGGAAAATACAAAGGCATGAAGTGATGGTTCATAATTGCAGCTTGCACGGCCATCACTCTTGTTTCTTTTGTACCACCAAAGTTTATTTTTTCTAAGAAAGCAGCTAATTACTCCTTTTTAGCTCAGTTTCTCCAATCAGGTTCCTTGATTTCATATTCCAGGGCTGTTTTCAAACCCCTAAACATCTGAAGTTGTTTCCATCTCATAATTTTCAAATATTTTTTTTTTTTTTTTCAAAAAAGGATTTAGAAAAACAAATTAAAATAAATAAATGAGCAAGTGAAAAAAGTAACAAATAAAAAAAATAAAAAAAATGTCACAAGTTATGGAAAATTGAAGATCATCTGTGAATTTTAAGACCCAATCCAGGCATTGAGCTCCAAGCGATGCTGTCTCTATGTTCCTTTGCTGTCTACTATAACTTGTTCTCACAAGAAACACACAAGCTGAAAGCAATGGGAGGGTTTGGTAAGTGGGAGGTCTGGATGTCCCAATGGTATCAGCTTTCATTAAATCCAAGGGGAGGGAATGATACATGCCTGGTTTGGAATAAAGACTGCAAACTGCTGCTTGTGAACATGGAAATCACATTCCTTTTTTCATCAGTGTTAAAGGGAAGCCTAACCATGGTTTTTGCTCTTCATAAATGCCAACATTAGAGCAATATATTGCATTATTTTGGAATGCATTGTGTACTCCCTGAGTTATTCAATAGCCTGGGAACTGGTCTTTTAAAGTTAGGTATTGTTAAAAATACAAGAGGTAGTCTGTGCATTCCTCAGTTATTCACTGGAATGTAACCCAGATCACAAAAGCCAATTTATATTGGATTTTACGACTAGTAGATTTTTTTATTTAAACATACTGGTCAGAATGTGCTTGTAGTTTTATATGTATATAAAAACAATGTATTCAGCACTTTCGTTTCAGATACTTTCATTTAAAAAATATAGATAGATAGATCATCTAAATAAATATAAATACAGTATATATATATATATATATATATATATATATATAATGCATTTTAATCCATCCCATGCTATGCTTAAAGCTGTTTAATACATTGAGCAGAATCTTAAAAAGAACTATGTATATATTGGTTTTGGATTAATAGAGTGAGAATACATTGTTTTCTTATTTGCATGTCCCCGCCCAGTGCAATGACTGTATTTCTTGTAAACCTGAGCAGGAAATAGTTTTTTTTTAACACATTTAAATGTAGATATATATATATATATATATATAGAGAGAGAGAGAGAGAGAGAGAGAGAGAGAGAGAGAGAGAGAGAGAGAGAGAGAGAGAGAGAGAGAGAGAGAGAGAGAGACATATATATGTAAATAATAAGAGTATTGCAGTATATAGTGATATCTTATTTATTGGACAAACACATTCAGTGCAAAGAGAAGCTTTCAAGAGTGAAACCTTTTTTTTCAACTCAGAAGTCTTGAAAATGAGAGGTTTCACTCTCAAAAGCTTGTCTTTTTTTTTCAAAATGCTTTTCCAATGATAAAGGTATCACTATATAATGCAATAATCTGATTATTCACCCAGATTACTGGACACTCACTCCTCATTTTATATATATATATTTATATATATATATATATATATATATATATATATATAGATGTTTGATACTGCGGGCACATGCTTAACGGAAGCATGTTTGATATAGTTATGGATTGTAAGAGCGAAGCCTTTGTGGGCACATTTGCATGACCCTGCCAATGTTCCCAGAATGCAGTGTAATTACTGTATTTCTCAGAATTCTGGGCATGAAACAAGTTTTTTAACTTGTTTTAGACATTCAAATGTGAACACAAATGTACTGTTTATTTACTATATATTATATTATATTATATTATATTATATTATATTATATATATATACAAAATTATGTATATTTAAGGCTCTTGGGAAACCCTTCAAATAAATGAGGAGAGAGCAGGATCCTTTATATTGCCTGTATTCACAGTCTCCCCTGTACTTAGCACTACAGAATATGTTGGCTACTGATAAATAAATAATAATAATAATAATAGTGTACAGGAGGAAAAAATCTTCCAAAAAAAAAAGGAAGTTTTAGGTTTTTTCAGAAAAAGTAGTAGATAAAACAGCCTGCTAATGGAATGTATTAAAGCATGCCTGGGATAAGCATATGCCCATCAAAATGATTAATTAAGCTAAAATGTTTTGGTAGATAGTAATGGCAAACTATGGTTCCCTGGACGTCCAGTGGTTAGGATTCAGTGCTTTCACCACTGCGACCTGGGTTCAATTCCAGTTAGGGAACCAAGAGGTCCCACCACCCTGAAGCCAAGCAGGGTTGCGCCTGGTCAGTACTTAAGTGAGAGACCACCTAGGAATACCAGGAGCTGTGGCCCAGTGGAGAAGGAACCCACTCCAGTATCTCCGCCATGAATACCAAGTCGATGGCGTGTTACTGTCCATGAGGTCAAGGGGAGTGGGACACGACTGAACAATGCAAACTCAACACACTGTCAAACTAGATGGTCATTTGTTTCTTAACTGGCGTCAGATGAACATTCACACTTACCTATTTACCTATTATTCAAAGGCAGTAGAATGTAAACATATGCAAATCTATATAGGCATATTGGTACACAGTAAAATATGTTAAACCTACATAAATTATTAATAGAAAAGTAAACATAGAACTAGTATAAGAAAACTCCTAAAATACTATTACACTTGGAATGAGCTGAGACATTGCAATCTATTATTATATTTATATCAAGGACCAAAGAAAAAAACTCTAGCTGAACTCTGTACCCCTAAAATGCTCAACTTTCATGCTCAATTATCTAATACCTCTGCTCAAAATTGTATTTATTCATGTATATGTATTTATGTCTTATTATTATCTTTATTTATTCATTTGTGCAATAACGGAGACCTTTGCCGTGTAACTTGAAAGTAAGAATCGGGGAAGGATGCACTAAAGGTCAAAGTGGTGACCATCAAAAATTCACTCTTTATAATGAGTGTAGAGAGTATCCGCAGAACCAGCCTATATTGATCTTATAGTGAATCATATACCCAACATTATATATAATAATACATAGCCATGCAAGCCATATATTGTTGCAATATTTGTTATTGTGTAAATTCCAGTAAAAATCTTAAGGTCTTTTCATATGTGTAATCCGCAACAAGAATGTAACTTTTATATTATACTGAACATTATAAAAGAGACATAGAGGATTCTGTGATAATAGTATTATTTCCAATAGTATTAGAAATAAAATAAAATTATTACTTATTGACCCAAGGCTGGTCTACACCATTTTTATATGGCAGGGTAATCAACTAATTTTCTCCAAATTTTCCCAATATTTTTTTGTGTAAAAAGACGAAAAGTGGTCAAGACCCATAAACTTAATTTTTCTTATGAATAGGCAAAAATATTTTAATATAATGGCATTCTAAAAAGTGTAGAAAGAAAGTTTACATATTGTAGTCACAGAGAAAGATTTAAAACTAACAGTTTATATAAAAATTTGGAAACTTCTGAAGGGATAATTAGTAAAAATAATGAAGCAGCAGAGATCCAGTTGTTGAAGGTCCTGAATATGGGCCCAGGTCCACCTATTGACTACCTCTGGTCTATGGGATTGCCAACCAATATTCAATAGCTGGGAATTAAATTAAACTTATATTCCTGAATTTGTCATGTTTAGACGATACAGTGAAAAAGACCAAGCATTGTTAAATAATGACATTATCAACTGTGGGCCATATTCTATTAGCTGCTCGCAAATGCCTCAAACCTGTAATTTTGGTTGTGGGTGTCTTGTTTTAAATAAATGTTTAGATGTATTCTATTGACTCCAGCTCGCAAATTCCGACTGCAAGGCTGAATTTGTAACTCCTGACTTTTTAAGTTGGATTTCAGGGGCCATGATCATATGATCTGACAATAATTAAGCAAAGCCCGTAATTTACTTCTTAGACACAGTTAATAATAAATGAGATCGTTATCATGATGTCAGTAAAACATTTAAGTCACATGTAATCTGCAATCGGAGGCTAAGAATTAATTTGTGCCAATAAGTAATATTTGCCGAAAGGTCTCGCAGTCAAGCAATCTAGCACTCTATAAAATGCATTAGATCATGAGTTTTAGTCCATGTGGCTTTCATGATATGCATTAACCCCTTGAGTTCGAAACATTTAATTGCATCTTTGTGGGTTTGAGACTCTGGTTCAATTAATTCTAATGTCTTTCCATGCCTTCTCATGCTTTTAAAGTACAGTATTGTGTGTTTAATTGCTGTTACAGCTTTAATATGTGTTTGAGAAAGCTTTTGTGAGTCCTATTTAGTACTGGTAATATTTTTGACAGAAACTTGATACTTTTTTTGTTGCGGGTTAGACTTTATTTGCGTTCTAGCACTACGGGTCTAATAGAATATTGATTTGGTGTAACTTTAATTATTTAGAGTTCATAATATTCGAGCTGTGCTAAAACCAGTGGAGTTCTAATGCAGGTATTGCGTCTTTGGCTGGCCCATAGTGTTTGTGGGCTGGTAACCCGTAATCGGATTGTGAGTAGCTGAAAGAATATGTGGACATTTTCAGAGTGGTTTTAAGTGTGTCTAAAGTTACAAATTGGGCAATAGAATACGGCCCTGTGTTATTGCAGGAAATGCATTTAAATGATACCTTTTTATAATGTCTCTCCTCTATATAGCTTCTTCATGGACTTTCATAAACGTTCATGGACAGCTTTATATGCAATCACTTGCATAACTGAGCTTCTAGCTAGTAAATCCTTGAATAAGACTGTATCATTTAAAGGCATATTATTGGGGTGGCTCAATTTAACTCATGGAAAACATTTAGATAAGTATATTTAGTTTTTTTGTGATATACTATGGTATAAAACCAAGATTTGAAACTGTATTGTAATATTCTATGTAATGTAATGTAATATTATGAAAAATCCAATACAAATTATTAAAAAATATATATTAAAGGACACCAACAACTTCTACACTGAATATCAAGCTCAGCAAGAATTTTTTTTTTTTAATCCCATTTCAAGTATCAAGCCCCACTATCAGAACGGTCACTAGCAGGCTCACAGTAAAAAAACAACTACAACTACTTTCTCATTTTAAAACAAAATTCTCAATCTAAAAATTATATATAATTTTCAATAGTTGCATTATTTAATCAATGTGCCACTTTATAAGCAAAAGTTATTAATATATCATTTTTGTGTGTATATTTGTGCCCTTATTTAATTATACAAGTAAGCAATTCAGGGGAAATGTTTTTTTTTTTTTTTGCCCACATAATATACTATAGATGTATATCATATGAATTTTAAACAATGGCATATTAATGGCTTGATCACATTAGGCTGGTAAAATCCTCATAAAGCCCTAAACTTTGCGAGTGCAAACTTAATCCATATTCACATTAAACATTTAGTCCCTACATTACATTTTTCATAACCAGACAAACCCAAGCTAATGCATTTTAAGCATAGAAGATCATGGTAACTGAGTAACCAATCACAGCACACCAAAAACACACTGGTTAGCATAACCACATAAAAAATAAAGATTTACCTACTGACCCTAGCTAAATGACTCAAAATGCTCACTATAATTAACACCCTTTATACCAAATTAAAATAAAATAACCAGCACCCATTGATATGGTTATGGTAGGATATTTGGACCCCCTAGAAACCACCCTGTGAGATAATGAAGTGGGCAAGGTTAAAAATAAATGTTGGTGTCCATTGCTCTAAAATAACATAAAAAATGTAACCGATCTAGTCATAGAAGGAGCTCACCAAACGCACAAATAATTACAGCACATATAAACTATAATTGATCACGTTTTAGCCAATCAGATGATGGTAAATTTAATTTACCACTCTGATTGGCTGATATTAGCCATCGTTGACTGGTAGCCTGACTGTAGTTTGAGGTGGAGGGTCATCCTATGAAGCTTTACTCTGCCGTTGAGACCTATTATAAAAGGGCTATTCTGTTATTAACATTCCTCCAACTCTTCCAAAATGTCATAAATTGAAATGTAATATTTAATACTTAAAAATTAAAGGCTGTAAATATTTTTTGTGTACAACATTTTGTCCATTATAAAGTCAGTTGTTTTTTTTATAAATACTACAGTTTAGTGGTACATTAAAGAAATTCAAAAAGGTTTCAACAAAAGCAAATATTAGTATAAGCTATACCAATCAACTTTTAAATTAAAAATATGTTTTAAAAAAATGTACTCATGGGTTCGGATAACATTATTTGCAAATTGTATTAAAACCTTCCACAAAGTGATACATAAAGAGAGATTATTATTATTATCTTTTATTTGTAGCTCGCCAACATATTCCATAGCGCCGTACAGGGGTTAAGAAAAAGGAAATATACAACATTATACAAATATTATCAACTGTAGAAAATGGAGAGCCCTGTTTTGAGCTTCGAGTCTTGTAAAAGTGCTTTTTCCTAAAGCACCCTACTAGAATGGAAACTCGCTACCTACATGACAATTTACCAACAGTCTCCAAACTTTTGAAAGTGCTGGAATAACTATATTGTAAATGGTGTGCAAAAATGCCACTTTGAAATAAAATAAATTAAATGTTTGTTTGTTTTTGTTTTTTTAATTATTCAATAAACAAAAATAAATTAATAAATAAATAATTTAGAAATATAATAAGAACATATTTAAATTTGCTAGGTATGACCTCTACGTTTAAGATATATTTTTATTTAAAATTTGTATGCACAATGATAACTAAATATTATTAGTGTTAAATAAAAAGGAGATTATTCCACTGAGATAAAAATATGAGTAGAAAATCTTGCACTTTCAGTAAAAACAACTTTGCAAATACTATTTCTTATTCTTTGGTTATTGTTACGAATATTGTAGATGATTGAGTTACTAATGACAATTTAGTAGTACAATATTCAAAATGTAAACATGTAAAACATACAAATATACCCCAAAATAGTCCATATAGTAGGATTTCACAGTGAGTTTAAATCAGCTTTGCACTGTGTTCTGCATTTAGCAAAGTTTACATGGTCATTTGAGCACACTGGAAAGTAAAAGGGATATGCCCCTCTTAGAAGATAAAGGGTTAATGAGGCAGCATAATACCAAATGCAAAGTGAACAAATATCCGGTGAATCGAGAAAGAAATCCTAAAAGGGCTAGATCCTATTATTTAAGGCTGAATTAATTCAAGTAAACAGCTTAAGAAGCTCAGATACGGCTTCCTGGAAAACTTTATTGCGTACCAAAAATAGCAAAAAAAAATGTAAACAATAGCCCTGCATGCAATGTAAACTCTGCATTCATTTGTATTTAAGAAGCATTTGCATATTACAGATAGGGATTAGAGATTATCCAGGTTGCATAATGACATGTACCATGCATGGTTGCTTAAGCACTAGTGCTTGGGACATAAGTAAAAACTACTCTTCCAATACATGGAAACAAAAACGCAACATTTCAAATATTATAAGATTTTAGCAGTTGTTTAAATCTAATTTTGCTTATAAATTTAAGAGGGCATTTCAGTAATATCCAACAAGTCAGGATGCACTAGATTAAAGAGCTGTCTTTGAAAGCTTGCAGTCTATTCCAACTCAGCCAATAAAATTACTCCAATATTTTCTGTATTTATATATCTATAAACTATTATACTATAAACATCAAAGTAAAATGAAGCAGGATCGAATGTTATTCTGGGTTAAAAATACCAATATTGACTTAAATTTTAGATTTTAGAAAAATCAATTACATTTATTTAATTTCTTTTTTATTAAATATCAAAAATAAAATTGAAAAAATGTGGCCTTTTTTTTTTTTTTTTGTACATTTAATAAAGATTATATTTTATTGTTTTCTCTACACTTCCGCTCACTATTGGTAATTTGAGTTTCAACTGCTTCTTTTTATTACATCAACATTAATAGAGATATACCAGGAGAATACCAACTAAACCCTATTAAAATTTTTGGCTAACTTATTAGCCCAAATATTATTATTATTAGATTTACAAAACAATGTAAGGTGGTGCATTGTTATGTTTAAAATAGTGTTTGCGTCAAATTTTTTAAATTAAATTCAATACACAATATCCTTTTGACTTTCTATAGTCATTGCTCTTTTGCCACCCCTAAAAAAAAGTTAAAGATATCAATATATTTTTTTCGACAAGTGTGAAGATATGATACAGGCACCACGTCTTATAACATGATTAATACACTAAGCGCCCTATTAAATTCCGTCAAACGGCCCGTAAGACTGCGGGCTTGACATTTTTAGGAGTTACAGAGCGATTAAATTAGAAAAGGCTGCAACGACATGGCCGGAATCCAAATCCTTAAACCATGCTTTGGCACGTAGCATTTCTGGGCATGAACATTATAAATTATTCAAACCCGTAGCTAACGGTTTAGACGTAGTATACAATAGTAAAAGAGACATTATTACGTCACTAAAACATGGAGGTTAAATTTCAATCACTTACAGTTTTGAAGTTCGAGTTGTGATGGGACCCACATTCCAGAAATAATGCAAAAAGAAAAAAACAATATAATTTACTAGTCCATTCGAGTTCTATTATATATATTAACACATTGATTGCCGGGACTGATATAATACGGAAATTAACCATGAAAAAAATATTTTTTATTGCAGATATGTGAGCTTGAGAAAGTTGTGCTATTAATTTTAATAACTTTCATCACTTTCCCTGTTAATTAAAATATAGTAGTATGTTTATATTTGCTTTTACAGTGCTACAGACAGGGGTTTAACCCCCTTGTTGGTCCTCTCTAGTACCCGTAGGATTTTTGGCTACATTTGCAATTTACCGGTGTGAAAACAGTTGCGGGCTTGAGAACTTGTAGCAATTTGAGATTGTAACATTGTACTGATTTTGGCAACCTCTGTTCTTTCTCAGCCCGTATGTATATATGTAGGTATATTATCACATATATAGTTGTGAGCATACGAGTTGTTGCTAACGCTTGCGGGCTCGCATAGCGAGCCGCGGCCCTCACGAGGGCCTCAGTTGCTGGCATGGAGCGCCGAAGGAGCGCCCTCGCAAACTTTACGTTGTTACGCAAACAACACGACACAGCAACTGCGACCCTCGCAAACTTTACGGCGCAACGCAAACAACATACGAGACACGATACCACTCATTACGACCTCGCAAAAATCAGCCGCAACTCGCGAACATGAAAAAATTAAAAACACAATACATACACACAGCACATACATAAAAAACTTACCTACAGCAAGAGGGAGCATCCAGGACCTCAAAAAAACAACTTACACCTTCATTCAACTAAAAATAGAAGAGTTTAGAGACTAAAAAAATTATCTAAGCGAGAGAAAAAATGGCCGCCGAACAAAACGAAAACGAGGCTACAGCACTCTAAAGACGCAAAACACCACAAGAAACTCGCAAAATACCACAAAACACCTACGGATATTCCGCTAAGACGCATACCACACATTACCCGCCATTTTAGAACAATGCGGAAGTACACGACTACGCTAACGGTTTGGTCTCGCGCACGCACACTATTACACTGCACATGTTCATCACGCTTACACAGCAGCTCCACACCACTAATGCTCCAGCAACATCAAAACAGATTGCCAGCTCTTCAACACAATGCTTCAAAATAGGTAAAGTATATTCATTTATTAATGTATTATATATTTCATTATTATACACCAAACACCATTAGCTACCTTACAATTTCATTGCCGTCATTTTTTGACGGGCAATTCTCTAGTATATATATACTAGAGACTTGCCCGTCAAAAAATTACAGCAATAAGATTGTAAGGCAGGTAATGTTGTTTGTGTGCGAAATTAATTTTGTTGGTGTTTTAAGATCCTTCGGCGCTCATTGCGAGCCTCGTGCTGAGCGCCTTTGGCGCTCATTGGGAAGCTCTTGATTGTTTGTGTGCTATGAGCAGCGTTGGTGTGTTTTTTTGGTATGGCAATGAATAATTAATAAAATAAGAAATGAATATACTTTACCTATTGTGAAGTAATATATGCAGCACCGTGTTGAAGAGCTGGCAATCTGTTTTCATGTTGCTGCAGCATCAGTGCTGTGGAGCTGCTGTGTAAGCCTCATGAATGTGTGCAGTGTGTAGTGTAATAGTGTGCGTGCGCAAAGCAAATCCGTTAGGGTAGCTGTGTACTTCCGCAATGTATAAGTTATTGTTCTAAAATGGCGCCTAATGTGTGGTATGCGGCTGTGGCTGATTTTGCGTCCTTGTTTTCGGATGTCGTCCTACTTTTTCGGAAAATCCGTAGGTCTTTGGTGGTGTTTTGCGTGTTTAGGGTCCTTTAGCCTCATTTTCGTTTTATTCGGCGGCCATTTTTTCTCTCGCTTAGGTGATTTTCGGGTGTCTGAACTCCGAAATTTGGACTTAAATCGATGTATAACTTCAGTTTTCGGAAAAAAAAACACAACGCTGCTAATAGCACACAAACAACCAAGAGCCTCGCAATGAGTGCTGAAGGCGCTCAGCGCGAGGCTCGCAATGAGCGCCGAAGGATCTTCGAACACCAACAAAATTAATGTCGAACACAAACAACATTACCTGCCTTACAATCTTATTGCCGTCATTTTTTGACGGGCAAGTCGCTAGTATATATATATATATATATATATATATATATATATATATATATATATATAGTAGAAAGTCATATAAACTGTAAAAATAAAATAATTAAACATCAGAAAAATAGGAAACAAGAATATTAAAAATATATCAAAGCATCCCTCATTGATGCAACATTTATGTTGCTTATTACACCTATATACAGTGTTAAAAACCAACAATGGATATTTATTAATATGCTTTCAAGGATGAAAATCCCATTTACTTATATTGCCAATAAGGCCATAGATGTTAAGAAAAATAATATCCATATGCAAATCTGCAGACTAGGCGATGAAAAACATAATATTTAATACATAAACTTCAGGGCCCTAAGCGTTATATGTTCTTATTATACATAATAACTGATTCTAGTGAAAGCTTAGAACTAATTAGTTTCATTTCCTCTCTAGGGGATAGATATTATTGGTCTGGATACATTTCTCAGCAGGTTAATTGAAATAACATGTCCATAGACTTTGATGGACATTCCTTTTAGGTGAAACCTGCTGACAAATGTATTCAGATCAATGTCCCCTGGCTCTAGGTCACCACATAGCAAGAATTAATATACCGGTCCCCAACACTTTTAGTGGTGGACATGTGAGTCACAATAATTTGGTTTGCACCAGGGGTACCTAAAGCTTTTTTTTCCCAGGGCCACTTTCAAATTGCTGGGGTTATTGAGGTCAACATTGATTTTTCGCATTACTTGTTGCTTTGATTTTTTATTATAATTAGTCTTCTTTATTAATTTTGCTTCCATTTTTTTTAATGTAATTCCTGTTGTTCCATGGACAACAAAAAATCTTGGTTTTTAGTTCCATGGACAACCTGAAAGCAGTTCACAGGTCACTAGTGATCCTTGGGTCCCACTTTGGAACAAATGGTTTAGACTATATCAAGGCCTATTTTATTTATTGCCATTGTCATTTATATATAATTTCTTTACTTATTTGTGAATCCTTCAACAGTGCCCCAATAATGTGACGTTGCAAAAAGCAAACATGAAAACAATGTACTAAGCTGGACTGTGAAGTGGTGTACAGTGGGGGGAAAAGTATTTGATCCCCTGCTGATTTTGAATGTTTGTCCACTGACAAAGAAATGACCAGTCTATAATTGTAATGGTAGGTGTATTTTAACATTTAGTGACAGAATAACAAAAAAAAACAAGAAAACGCCTGTCAAAAAAGTTATAAATTGATTTGCAGGTCAGTGAGGGAAATAAGTATTTGATCTCCTATCAATCAGCAAGATTTCTGGCTCCCAGGTGTCTTTTATACAGGTAACGAGCTGAGACTAGGAGCAATCTCTTAAAGGGAGTGCTCCTGATCTTAGCTCATTACCTGTATAAAAGACACCTGTCCACAGAAGCTATTAATCAGATTCCAAACGTTCCACCATGGCCAAGACCAAAGATCTGTCCAAGGATGTCAGGGACAAGATTGAAGACCTACACAAAGCTGTAATGGGCTACAAGATCAGCGCCAAGCAGCTTGGTGAGAAGATGACAACAGTTGGTGCCAGTCTCCCTCGCTCTGATGCTCCATGCAAGATCTCACCTCGTGGAGTTTCAATGATCATGAGAATGGTGAGTAATGAGCCCAGAGCTACACAGAAGGATCTTGTTAATGATCTCAAGGCAGCTGGGACCATAGTCACCAAGAAAACAATTGGTAACACACTACGCCGTGAAGGACTGAAATCCTGCAGCACCCACAAGGTCCCCCTGCTCAAGAAAGCACATGTACAGATATGTCTGAAAGTTTGCCACTGCCATGTACCGTCAAATCTTGGGTGAGAACCTCCTCCCCGCAGCCAGGGCATTGAATATGGGTCGTGGAGTGGGTATTCCAGCATGACAATGACCCAAAGCACACAGCCAAGGCAACACAGGAGTGGCTCAAGAAGAAGCACATTAAGGTCCTGACGTGGCCAAGCCAGTCTCCAGACCTTAATCCCATAGAAAATCTGTGGAGGGAGCTGAAGGTTCAAGTTGCCAAACATCAACCTTGAAACCTTAATGACTTGGAGAGGATCTACAAAGAGAAGTGGGACAAAATCCCTCCTGAGGTGTGTGCAAACCTGGTGGCCAAATTCAAGAAACGTCTGACCTCTGTGATTGACAATAAGGGTTTTACCACCAAGTGCCAAGTCGAAGGGGTCAAATACTTATTCCCCCCCCCCCCCCCCCCACTGTAGATACTTTTATTATTATGCTTCACTTGAAACACGCCAACATATTCCGTAGCGCTATACTGGGGTTAAGTACAAGTCAATAACTATTTTAACACATTGCAAAAGAATGGAGGGCCCTGTTATTGAGCTTCAAATCTAACGTACATAGAGCTTTCCACAAGCACCTTGGAAACTCACAAGTTTACAGTCTAAAGGATTTCGATGTAATACAGCAGGGTGGTAGATGAGTTGTGCATATTAAGGATGAAGATGATATGCTTTGTTAAACAGATAGGGTTTTGAGGAGGGAGGGAGAGAGGAGGGAAGGAGAGAGAAGGAGAGGCAGGGAGAGAAAATGAGGGCAGGAGAGAGAAGGAGGGCAGGAGAGAGAAGGAGAGACAGGGACAGAGAAGGAGTGAAAGAGAAAGAGGAGGGAAGGAGAGAGAGGAGGGAAGGAGAGAGAGGAGGGAAGGACAGAGAGGAGGGAAGGAGAGAGAAGGAGGGCAGGAGAGAGAAGGAGAGGCAGGGAGAGAGAAGGAGTGAAGGAGAGAAGGAGGGAAGAAGAGAGAAGGAGAGACAGGGAGAGAAAAGGAGGTCAGGAGAGAGAAGGAGAGGCAGGGAGAGAGAAGGAGTGAAGGAGAAAGAGGAAGGAAGGAGAGAGAGGAGGGAAGGAGCGAGAAGGAAGGCGAGAGAGAGAGAAGGAGAGAGAGTGAGAAGGAGAGGGAGATAAAAGGAGGTAGGGAGAGAGAGAGAGGAGAGAGAGCACACAGAGAGGGTGAGCACAGACAGAAGACACAATTTATAAGACAATATTATGCCGCCTTTTTTGACGGGCAAGTCTTAATATATATGTATTTTCCTGTGAACAAAACATAAAATGTAAACTTGACTTATTTGCATAAAAATATTTGTAACTTGTCCTTTTTTTAGAAGATTTGGTGACAAAACACAGTTATGTACAACTTTAGTTACAGGATAGATCTGTTATTAATACAATTTCAACATCAAAAAGTGCATCATCTGATGTTTTTGTTTATTTGAAACATGTTGAGCCTTATCATTTTAATGTTAACTATATGGGGTATTTACAGGGGCTGCAATGGGCACCACAGAAGGCTGAAATAGATATTTCCTATTGGGAAAGGTATAATTGCAGCTTGACCCACCATATTGCAAACTCTGCAGTAGCTTAAACTGGCCCGACCACCCCAACAGAAAAATGATTTCATAGCATTAAAACTGGTTAAATATGCTAGCCTTTTTTCTCCACAACAAATCATTGCTGAGATATGCAGCATTGTTTTGCTGTTAATGTGCAGCTCAATATGTTAATTTGCAGCTCAGTGTACTTGATATGGATGGTAGATGGAATCTAACTAAATGACAATATGGGGGGGGGGCAAAATAGACACAGAGAAGCAGAATGTGACTCTAATTGGCACATCAAAGCAGCTAATTATTATTCAGAAGCTGCTCATTTACATACAAATGCAGAACATGCTGTACTGATTTTTACACAAATTATCCACTTTACAAACAATGGCTAATACAATGTATTGTCAGTATCTCATGCTCTTTAAGAATAACTTAAAAATTACTATAATTTATATATACATATTTTATGTAATATACATGGAGCCACATTAAATTCCAAGCACTTAATTACAATCAAACAGCACATGACCATGATCAATTAAGCAAATCGGTAGGTACGGGTTTAGACGGAGCCAATAGTAAAAGAGACCGTCATCATTAAGTCATATCATTAGTGTTCAGAACTCTGAGTTGCGATCGGACCCGCATTCCATAAATAATATAACATGAAAAAATCAATAAATCTACTATTCTTGTCCATGCAAGTAATAACACATTTATGCCGGGATCGATATCACACGGAAATAAAACTTTCAAAAAAATATTTTTCATTGCAGATTTGCGAGCTTGAGACTGCAATTTATTCTAAAGCCTTTCATCGCTTTCCCCGAATTTTAAAATACAGTAGTGTGTTTATATATGCTTTTACAGTGCTACGGACAGGTGTTGAACCCCCTTGCGAGTCCTCTCTAGTACCCGTATGATTTTTGGCTACATTTCGCATTTACGGTGTGAAATCAAGTGCGGGGTTGAGGAATTGTAACAATTTAATAGCAATTTGCGATGTTATCGATTGTAACTGCTGCGGGCTTGTAAGATCAACAGCTTAGCTCGGTCAGAGTTATGATTTTGACATCCGCAGGGACTTTTCAGACTGTAACCCGCAGATCGATTGCGGATAGCTAAAAGAGGCCAATTTTATAGCCGTAAATTTTGCGGGCTACGTTACAGGCTTCAGTAACTACAATTTGGGGAGTTTAATGAGGCCCATAGTTTGTCAGAACTTTCCTAAGCCACTTAAAATAAACTATAATGTTACTGTAATATGTGAATGGTGTGAGTGGGACACCTTATAGGCTTTTGCCTAGGGTGCCTCCGGTGTAAATCCAGGCTTGGGTACACTAATTTATTGTGCTTATGGTGGGCAAAAAAGTGACAAAAGACCTTTTTCCACAACCATGCCATTAATATCAACCAGCCCCACAGTGATGAGATCCAAAGGATTGAAACAGTGTAATCTGTTGGTAGTTTAACTAATTCATGCATATTTAAGTGGTGTTATGCTCAGAAGCCTAAAAGGATATTATTATATGCAATATAAGTCTTGTGTTTTTGTGCTGGGAACTGTGTTTTAGACATGTTTTAGAACATCTAAAAAAAAGTTAAAAATAAACGTATTTCCAGAAAGGAAATTGCTCTACACTCTGGGAAACTGGGCAGGGACATGCAAATGAGCCCACAAATATGTAACTCTTTAATCCAATACCATTTTAAAATATGGCTCTTTTTAAGCATATTCCTGCTGTATTACACAGCTTCAAAGCATAGCGAAGGGTGGATTATGCAGGAGACATACCTACAGTTAGCCGTTTCGATCTTAAACGGATCCCATCAGTGTGGGGCTGGTACCTAATTCCTGCTATAGAATGTTATCAACCATATATGGTGGGCAAAAGAGTGATAGAAGCCTCCACCGTACAGAGTATAGTAAATAAATAGTACTCACATTTGAACGTCTAAAATAAGTTTTAAAAAAAAAACATATTTCCTGCTCAGATATATAAATGTATAAATCATGTTGATTTAAGGAATTTAGTAAAATTTTGTTTCATTTAATATATACAGTACAATTAATACTAAGTAAAACTTTTTTAAAACGAATTTGCAAGTGTCAAGTTTCATTTATACGTATATAAAATAATATTAAGTACATTTATATCACATTAGCTCACTTATATTGATACTGCTTATTGAAATTCAAGACTCACTTGATTTAGCATTGCCCTGAAAACAAATTAGGTTTTATGTGGTTCTGCATCTTTAACAATGTTTTGGTTGCATTGGGTTTGTTTTCCTGACACAAGACGCCAAGAACGCTGTGCCAGGAAACATCAGTGAAGGCTTTTGGGAAAATCTTCTGGGAAAAAAAACTTTTTACGTAAATAGGTGTCACCATTGTGAGGCTATGGTCTCATTTCCTGATGGTGTCTTAATCTGATGGTGGAGAAGTTGGATTTCTTAAACATTCTTGTATCAGTGGGAATTTCTGCCCTTCCCTGACAAGTATTATGGGCAGCCTTTGACATACAGCCTACAGAGCCTAAATAGGCTGCTATTCTCTCCCTACACTGAAAGGGATCATTGTGCCAGGGATTCATTAAACTGCGCTGCACAGACCTTCCTAAATAGGGCTCAATAATGAACAGTCGATTTAACTGGAAAAGCCGCTGGAGCTGTTAAATTAAAGGGAAATAAAGTGCTCTCCAAGCTCAATCTGCCAGAAGAAATGTTGACCTAAAAATCTTCATTTTATTGAGCAAAGATAAATAATTTAAATATACAGGAAGTTATCGTAATACAGAGAAAGAAAAGCAGGATAACAAGAATCTGCATAAATATAGTGTATAGATATTGTATCTATCTATCTATCTATCTTGGTTGGAGTAGCTGTGCATGTCCTTTTTACAGGACAACATTATATTTAGAGTGATGCTAACTCTAAATACATGGTCCAATATATATATATATATATATATTTATGTGTGTGTATACATACAAACACATATACAAATGTCTTACTATATACAGTTGTGCTCAAAAGTTTGCATACCCTGGCAGAAATTGTGAAATTTTGGCATTTATTTTGAAAATATTATTGATCATGCAAAAAAGAAGTATTTTATTGAAGGATAGTGACCATATGAAGCCATTTATTATCACATGTTTTTTGGCTCATTTTTAAATCATAGTGATAACAGAAATCAACCAAATGGCCCTGATCAAAATTTACAAAATCTTCAATGTTTGGCCTTGTTACAGACACACAAGGTGACACACACACACGTTAAAATGGCAATCAAAGGTTAATTTCCCAACCGGTGGCTTTTTAAATTGCAATTAGTGTCTGTGTATAAATAGTCAATGAGTTTGTTAGCTCTCATGTGGATGCACTGAGCAGGCTAGATACTGAGCCATGGGGAGCAGAAAAGAACTGTCTAAAGACCAGCGTAACAAGGTAATGGAATTTCATAAAGGTGGAAAAGGATATAAAAAGATATCCAAAGCCTTGAAAATACCAAGCAGTACTTTTCAATCAATTATTAAGAAGTGGAAAATTCAGGGATCTCTTGATACCAAGCCAAGGTCAGGTAGACCAAGAAAGATTTCAGCCACAACTGTCAGAAGAATTGTTTGGAATACAAAAAAAAAAAAACAGGTAACCTCTGGAGAAATACAGGCTGCTCGGGAAAAAGACGGCGTGGTTGTTTCAAGGAGCACAATATGACAATACTTGAACAAAAATGAGCTGCATGGTCGAGTTGCCAGAAGCCTTTACTGCGCCAATGCCACAAAAAAGCCTGGTAACAATATGCCCGACAACACCTTGACACGCTTCTGGCACACTGTAATTTGGAGTCACGAGCCCAAAATAGAGCTTTATGGCCACAATCATAAGCGCTATGTTTCAAACGGGGTCAACAAGGCCTATAATGAAAAGAATACCATTCTCACTGTGAAGCATGGTGGGGCTCACTGATGTTTTGGGGGTGTGAGCTCTAAAGGCACGGAGAATCTTGTGAAAATTGATGGCAAGATGAATGCAGCATGTTATCAGAAAATACTGGCAGACAATTTGCTTTCTTCTGCATGAAGGCTGCACATGGGACGCTCTTGGACTTTCCAGCATGACAATGACCCTAAGCACAAGGCCAAGTTGACCCTCCAGTGGTTACAGCAGAAAAAGTGAAGGTTCTGGAGTGGCCATCACAGTTTCCTGACCTTAACATTTTTGAGCCACTCTGGGGAGATCTCAAACGTGCGGTTAATGCAAGACGACCAAAGAATCTGCATTGCCTGGAGGCAATTTGCTAAGACGAATGGGCAGCTATAACACCTGCAAGAATTAGGGGCCTCATAGACAACTTTTACAAAAGACTGCACGCTGCCATTGATGCTAAAGGGGGCAATACACTGTATTAACTAAGGGTATGCAAACTTTTGATTGGGGCCATTTGGGTGATTTCTGTTATCATTATGATTTAAAAAGGAGCCAAACAACTATGTGATAATAAATGGCTTCATATGATCACTATCCTTTAATAAAATATATATTTTTTGCATGATCAGTCATATTTTTAAAATAAATGCCCAAATTTAACAATTTCTGCCAGGGTATGCAAACTTTTGAGCACAACTGTACTTTGGTGGCATGTTAATGTTGTACATAGAGCTTTGGTACTAGCATTGGATGCAAAGGAACTGGTCTATCATAAAATATTAGTGATGTTTGAGTAGATGTAATATGTCGGATGTATAGATGTTTTATTTGGAGGCCGCAGAATTCCTTTGTAATGCTATCACACATATATATATGTATTGTAAGCATCAATTTCATATATAAACATTTGCGTGAGTGTTATGTGGTAGTATTGTCTATCTATCTATCTATCATCTATCTATTAAATTGTACAGTAAAATCCTGACTGTATGCCTAACCTAATAATTGTGCAATATTATTATTATTATTATATTTCCTTAGTATAATAATTCCAGCAGATTCTGTAGAGCTAGGGGTATAATAAACCTTTGAATACAATTTGTTCAGACATTATGAAGACAATGATAAGCACATTTGAAGAAGACTCAAGGGTTCTGCTCTCAGGAATGTTCCCAATCTAAGAGGTATTTGGGGTGGTCATGAGGTGAGGGGACCGGTTGGTTGATAGATTGAAGTTATAACATGACAGAGGGTGAGGTGTGAACCATCAGAATATATGGCCATGAGGTGTAAGACCCTTACTGTATATGGCCTTTAGATTGTAAGTAGAGAGTTTCTAGTCTTGTAGGTTGCTTTGGAAAAAAGCACTTTCTGCAAAGATCCTAAGGTCAAAACAAGGCCATTCAATTTCTGAATTTGGTAATATTGTATTTCCCTTGTTCTTATCCCCTGTACAGCACTACAGAATAATAAAAAAGTTAATAATAATGGCCATGTTTGAAGTTGTGGTAAGTGGTCTTCTTCTCTAAACAGGTGAGTAGTTTATAATATGTCATCCCTGTGGCTTCTATTAAAATAAGAATTACACCTTAGATGGTGAATATAACTCAATATTAATTATATTCATATTTGTATTATCATTTTGTTTGTTCTTCTAATTGTTGTATTGATATTAATGAGGTAGTGGTGTGCTTCCCTGAACAGAAGGCTATTCAGAAAATGTTTGAATATCTAAAGACTAGAGGATAGATGTAGGGTATTCCAAAGAGTTTGACCTGCTTGAGAAAAGTCTTCTATGTATGAATGGGAGAGGTAATGATTCAATGGGAAATCATGGGCAGAGTGGAAGGGTTAGAGAGTATTTGGAGACAACAAAAAGGAGCAGTGCTATTGAGGACTTTGTATGTTATACTTAGAATTGTAAAGTTTATGTTTGATGAATTAGAGATCCTGTGTAGAGAGGTGAAAATGGTAACTGATAAGATCTAGAGGATGAAGGAGATGGCGGAGACAAAAATTACAGCAAAACAACAGACTTAGGAAGTTAGGGTGGTGTCTTCTACAGAAATGGAAATTTAAGGTTTATTGGGGGAAAAGGATGAAGAATAACCAATAACTGTCTTGGAGATTTTAATTTTTATATTCCTGCCATGCAGTAGTAAATGGAAAATAGACATGACAGATAGACATATGGTGACATGCGCTAGTTTGGAGGAGGTGTGGAGAGATTATTTATATGAACAGTGTAGTTGTTTGACTTACTTCATTTTAAAAACATTTTATTAACAGATGGCTTAATTTTTGACAATATACAAATACATTTCTTGATCTAACAATTGTGCGCTAGAGACACACATTCCTTTACCCGGACCTTACACCTACCCTTTACATTGTTCTGTGGTCTTTGAATATATTTGGATGTTTTGATTTCATATGTCTTCTCTTAGCTTTCATATAAACTATACTAAGGTGGTTAAGTAATATTTCCCTTATCCCTTTTTATAACCATTGTTTAAACAGTCTCCAAATGAATTTATAGCAAATGTGTAAGAAAAGTTGCAGTTCATCCCTCATGTACCATTCATTATAAACCACACATATCATCCTGATACAACCCAAAAGGGCAATCTGGAATGACAATGATAGTCTCCCAGCCATTATCAAAATATATATTTTTTTAGGTTTACAGTGGTCCTCTAAATTGCAAAAAATATATAGAGTTTCACTCTTCCTATAATTCCTTACATCATTCACGTAACCAAAAACTGTTCCATCATTTATTCCATACTTGATTATTTTGCCACTTAAAACCCAACAGACGTTCCCACAATGCAATGTCCCAGGCACACACCCTCTACTTCCACTTTTACTCCAAACTGATGGGCTTGTATTCACTCTGAAGCTTTCTCATTGCATATTTCTACTTCACTGTTTTAAGCACTACTTATCTTCACAAATAAACACTAGTATCCCATTCAAGTAGACGTTTCTCTGTTTTTAGATCCCTTATTCATCCATTTACTCATTCATTTCAGTCCAACACTCTTCTCACATCTTTCCGACCACTTCAACCGTAGAGTGGACACCATACACATGGAGGCGTCTTTATGTATTTTGTCTGTATCACTTGAATTAGAAACGTGTTGTTGTCTTGACTTCTAGTTTACTTAGTTGTGTTTCTTCTAACCTTATTAGATGCACTCCACAGTGTGTACTGAGAACTGCATTGTTTGTTTTAAAGCAACAAAGACCATCCTCTTGTCAGTCATTGGAGAGTCAACTGGAAAGGCAGTAAAAGAGTGGTAAGATAAAGTGCCTTCTATGCACAAGATAATATCATAAACATTTCAGTATGTGTTACCTAATAAGTAAATCGGGCAATGCTTGGGGGCTGATAGCTAACAAAATAACAATGCTTCTTGTTTTTATTTTACTACAGAATATACAGCCTTATTAAATTGCGATTCGGCCAATTGAATTGGGCTCTATATAAGCACAGAGCATATTTATTTTACAGAAGTTTTTATTCAGTGAACTTCTATCCAAAAGCAAGCCCTATTCAATTGGGCAAATCGCAATTTAATAAGGCTGCCTATGTTTCTACAACCGGTATAATGTGATATGTCAGAAACCTGAACAGATTTATAAAAAATATAATAAGTTCTTATGATCCTCTTTTTCTGAACTTTATTAGACCCTTTAATATATTTGCATGTTTCTGTTATATCTCCCTCTCCCTTCTGTCCTATAAGCTAAACATATTACTTATTTGTGCATACACAGTAATATTCAGTAATACAGTATAAATAAAGCAATTTATGCATTATGTGATATATGCTTGTGGATGTACAAGTATAGACAGTCCAATATTAGCTCTTTATTGGTGTTCATTCATTATTAAGCGTGTTAAGGTGTAGTATAGTGGTTAATTGAATAGACTTGCACCTGTGGGTTCAAATCCTATCACATACTTTTTTTAGACATTTTATTGATGGTTTTGTGTAAATCTAAAACAAATAAATACATCATTTTATATATATATATATATATATATATATATACAGTATCTCACAAATGTGAGTACACCCCTCAAATTTTTTGTACATATTTTATTATATCTTTTCATGTGACAACACTGAAGAAATGACACTCTGCTACAATGTAAAGTAGTAAGTGTACAGCCTGTATAACAGTGTAAATGCTGTCCCCTCAAAATAACTCAACACACAGCCATTAATGTCTAAACCGTTGGCAACAAAAGTGTGTACACCCCTAAGTGGAAATGTCCAAATTGGGCCCAAAGTGTCAATATTTTGTGTGGCCACCATTATTTTCAGCACTGCCTTAACCCTCATGGGCATGGAGTCCACCAGAGCTTCACAGGTTGCCACTGGAGTCCTCTTTCACTCCTCCATGATGACATCACGGAGCTGGTGAATGTTAGAGACCTTGCGCTCCCCCACCTTCCATTTGAGGATGACCCACAGATGCTCAATAGGGTTTAGGTCTGGTGACATGCTTAGCCAGTCCATCACATTTACCTTCAGCTTCTTTAGCAAGGCAGTGGTCATCTTGGAGGTATGTTTGGGGGCGTTATCATGTTGGAATAGTGCCCTGCGGCCCAGTCTCTGAAGGGAGGGGCTCATGCTCTGCTTCAGTATGTCACAGTACATGTTGGAATTCATGGTTCCCTCATTGAACTGTAGCTCCTCAGCACCGGCAGCACTCATGCAGGCCCAGAGACCAAACATATATACACGTATGTCTATATGTATATATATATATACAGTATATGTTGTGTTTATTCCCCCTATATTAATTTACCTGATGATGTCAGATGCTGCCTCCACTCTCTCTGCATCACTGTTTACGTTCAAACTGAGGCTTTCATTTCATATCAGCATTTTTGTGCTCTTTGTTCCTTATCCATTTATCTGTCATTTAGGGATTATGTCAACAACCTTTCCTCAGTATAAATGTATACTTTTGGTGGTGGGAGTGTCATGGTCTGGGTCTGCATGAGTGCTGCCGGCACTGGGGAGCATTGAGGGAACCATGAATGCCAACATGTACTGTGACATACAGAAGTAGAGTATGATCCCCTCCCTTCAGAGACTGGGCCGCAGGGCAGTATTACAACATGATAACACCCCCAAACACCTCCAAGACAACCACTGCCTTGCTAAAGAAGCTGAAGGTAAAGGTGATGGACTGGCCAAGCATGTCTCCAGACCTAAACCCTATTGAGCATCTGTGGGGCATCCTGAAACGGAAGGTGGGGGAGTGCAAGGTCTCTAACATCCACCAGCTCTATGATGTCATCATGGAGGAGAGGAAGAGGACTCCAGTGGCAACCTGTGAAGCTCTGGTGCACAATAGCCCCAGAGGGTTAAGGAAGTGCTGGAAAATAATAGTGGCCACACAAAATATTGATACTTTGGGCCCAACTCTGACATTTCCACTTAGGGGTGTACTCACTTTTGTTGCAAACGGTTTAGACATTAATGACTGTGTGTTGAGTTATTTTGAGGGGACAGCAAATTTACGCTGTTATACAGGCTGTACACTTACTACTTCACATTGTAGCAGAGTGTCATTTCCTCAGTGTTGTCACATGAAAAGATGTAATAAAATATTTACAAAAAAATGTGAGGGGTGTACTCACTTTTGTGATATATATATATATATATATATATATATATATATATATATATATATATATATATTGTGATCAGGATGGCCGCGTATAGCGGTGGTTTCTTGAAATGAGGGCTGATACGGCTTGGAAGTGCAGCAAATTGGTTTATTTACAGAAAAGAAAATAACGGCTGTAGCAGTAGCTCTGCTTAAATTAACGGAAAACAAACAATTATGTCTCCGTGAGGTGGGAGAATGCCACCTTGTGGCCAGGTATATACAGTCCTTTAAACTTGGGAGTAGTGCCACCTTGTGGTCAGGAAGTAAACAGTCTCTTTACTGGGGTAGTGCCACCTTGTGGCCAGGAAATAAACAGTCTCTTTACAGGTGAGGGTCCCAGCGAGATTAGGTCGCCCTCTTCAGCAACCTCTGGGACCCCGCTCCACTCTGGGTCACAGCTCCGCTCTGTGGGACACAGCTCTCCTCTCTAGCTCCTCACTCTGTGGGACACAGCTCTCCTCTCGGGGACACAGCGCTCCTCTCTGGGACACAGCGCTCCTCTCTGGGACACAGCGCTCCTCTCTGGGACACAGCGCTCCTCTCTCGGACACAGCGCTCCTCTCTCGGACACAGCGCTCCTCTCTCGGACACAGCGCTCCTCTCTCGGACACAGCGCTCCTCTCTCGGACACAGCGCTTCCTCTCTCGGACACAGCGCTCCTCTCTCGGACACAGCGCTCCTCTCTCGGACTCAGCGCTCCTCCCTCGGACTCAGCGCTCCTCCCTCGGACTCAGCGCTCCTCCCTCGGACACAGCGCTCCTCTCTCGGACTCAGCGCTCCTCTCTCGGACTCAGCGCTCCTCTCTCGGACTCAGCGCTCCTCTCTCGGACACAGCGCTCCTCTCTCGGACACAGCGCTCCTCTCTCGGACACAACGCTCCTCTCTGGGACACAGCGCTCCTCTCTGGGACACAGCTCTCCTCTCTGGGACACAGCGCTCTTCTCTGGGACACGGTTGCGGGTGAAGCATAGGGCCCGCCCGTCTCTCCCGTATGCTTCACCCCAGGGACCCTTGCATAACACAAACTCACTTGTATTAACTACTCTTTATCTTCACTTCTTCCCTGGGGCATAATACTTCGGCAACAACCGTGCCTAGGCCTTTAAGGCAAACTCTGCCTGGGATTCCTCACTAATCCCCTTCACTTACGTGGCTTCCTTGTGACTTCACCTCCTGAGTCTGAAGTCAATCTTCCAGCTCACA
Source organism: Discoglossus pictus (assembly GCA_027410445.1). Classification (NCBI taxonomy): domain Eukaryota; kingdom Metazoa; phylum Chordata; class Amphibia; order Anura; family Alytidae; genus Discoglossus; species Discoglossus pictus. The sequence goes on along the minus strand of CM050164.1, from coordinate 454,465,538 downwards.
CGACTTGCTGTAGTCCCCGTTCTCCCAGTACAGTCACTTGGCGATCCTTTACAGGGTAGTTCACAACTTCACTTTATTTCCACACCAGATCACCTTCCACTCTGTGCTTGTTCCTCTCAGCAGCACAGCTGCCTAGGGCCTAGTCAGCCCCTCCTCCCCCTTTCAATGTCTGCTTTCCAGTCTTTTAAAGGGGAGTTGCTCCAATTAGGAGTTCTTCAGAAGTGTTAACTCCTTCACTTCTGACAAGAACTCACACTCCACTTGCTTGTCATCACTTCCGAGGAGCAAACGATCACAATATATATATATAAATAAAGTACATATAAAGAGTGAGGTAGCCATGAGTGTACAGTAATCTAGGTGAATAATCAGAATATTGCAGTATATAGTGAAATATTCTTATTGGACAAACATTTTAAGCATATGACTGTATACTGCAATGCTCCGATTTAATATATATAAACTCTAAAGTGGTGGTAATAGACAAATACAGCTGTAATTCTTTAAAATAATTATTCAAATTAAATAAAAATATTAATGTAGAAAAGGATTGAAGCAGTATTCAAACCAAGTGCCATTTCATAGTCAATTCTCCTTACCAGTACAAACAATGAATATAGAGAAAAGTAAATCTAAAATATAATAAATGCCTGAACCTTATTATCTTGTGGTTTATCTTGTGTAGTTTCTTGTAGGAGGGTTTCAATGATTATACAAGAAATAATTATAAAATGGCAATATCTTGATTAATTTACAATAATATAAAACATTTTTTTAATTTGCATTTTCATCGCCCTTCTAATAAATCAGGGCACATATACTGACTTCTGTGTCTATTAAATGTATGTTTCAAATTTCAAATTAATATTTGCAAATTGTGTTAAAATAAAGATCTATGGGACTCTAATTTCAGTCATTTACTTTCCTTTTGTTTGTAATGTAAATTGCCGGGTAGGAATGTTCCCAGGCTGCCTGGTACATTCTTGGCACTACAGGTAACACCACATCTCATGCTGTTCTCAAGCATTGGCTTACAAAAAGCAAACCCCATTCTCACCAACCATTCCATACTTACCGGTACAAATCAGATTTCTTCAAAATTCTTCTTCATTAAACTTTAAATCATTGGACACATATATTAAATTAATGTCAGCAAATTGTAGTATAAAATATGGGAAATTACTAGGTCAGAGTGGGAGAAAATGAATGTTTATTTCTCTTAACCCTACACAATCTCCTTCCAGTCTCTCCTTTATGTCCCCCTTCCATTTCACTCGGTCTCCCACTTTTCCCACTTTTATTTGAAATTAAACTGGACCCGGTCTCAGATTTCTGTAAAATCCATATTTTATTTTTATGATCCAAATATGTATTATTATAATCAACTGATTTTATAATTACTTACATGTAATATGTTTCTTATTATGATTATTGTAAAATATAACTTTTATTGGTATTACTTCTAAAATGTCTAGGGGAATCTGATTGCTCACAGCTACACATCAAAACATAATTTGTTTAGTTAATCCTATAGAATTTAATTATTTATTTGCTCTTGTATACATCTCAATTCAGTTTCATGCTTTTTTTGCAGCAAAATGGCATTTTAACACTCAATGATTTGGGATTTACCTTGGTGGAATACAACCCTTAAAATTATCTGTATAATTTACCAAAATAATCATCTAGTAAGAGATGTCATCATGGTGTTGATAGTATCAAATGGCCTGGTGGAGTTGGAGTTGAAAAGTATTTTAAAGGATCTGTCAGGAATCGGGTACACTTGAACAGAATTTGAACCCTTCAGAAGCGAGGTTGCTTTAAGTATTTATTAGTGAAACTGGAACACAGGTAAGTTTGCAAAAAAGCCAAGCTTTGGCCTAAGGTCTATAAATCACCACTTGCCACAGTTGGCACGTGACAGGGGACAGTTACATACACAAACAAGAGATCATAAAGGCCAGGGACTAGAACAAGGGCTCATGCACGATTAGGTGCTGGAACACAGCTCATGCAAGACAGCTTAAGCACAGCTAGAAGACAATGTACAGTATGTAGCAACTGACAAAGGGGGCAGAGGTCTTCAGAAGTAGGCTAGGAAACAGCAGCTGACTTGGACAAAAAAATATAACACAGACTGGAACAAGAAGGCATGAACTTGTATTATTATTTTCTTATATTTATAATGCGCCAACATATTCTGCAGCGTCATACATAGGACGAACACAAGGTAAAAACAATATCAATACAGATTAAATCAATAGAGAGCCCTGTTTGTGAAACACAAGAAAAGGAATGGGGGAAGGAAGAAGCGCACCACCTTCTAATGCAAAATAAAAATTTATAACAAAGTACCGGTACTATTAATAGTAATTCATTAATGAACACTCACATGTTGTGACCCCAAAGATATGAGGTATCGAGTTTGCGTGGGGGGAGATTACTTATTCCTGTGGTCCTCCAGAGGTCTTCAGGAGAGTCGTGCTGTCTCTCAAATCTTACATTCAGTGATGTATGGTAACTGGAGTTTAGACTCCAAGTTTGTGTAAGGAATTGGTATTGGCACCCACCTTGAAGCTATATTGGAGTATATATAACTCCAAAAGTCTTAAAATACCCCCTGAGATATACAAATAGGGTATCACAGACCATATAGCAAAATTATACTTAGGCTATATAAGGTGCATAAAACTAGTATTTTATTACACAAAATAGGCAGCATATATTCCAATAAAATAATGTAATGTAAATAAAATAAAGTTATAGTATAATAATAAAACAGAATCAAACGTGTTTCTCTGCACTATCTTGCGGCTTTCTCAATGATTAAAACAAAAGCATATCACGTTATGGCTACTCATACATAGGGCTTTATATTGGCATATATTGCCTAAACTCATTAGGATATAGTGCCAAAAAAGGCTCTCCTCGAACAGACACTCTGAAAATGGTTATCAGATGATAGACTTTGTATTTTCTTACTGGATCATCTGTTAAAGACTGGTCCCATAGGATATATATCATGGACTCTCACTACAAGGTCTGAGGCTTTCAGTTACATATACAAGCCAGCTGTGGCATTTGGAATATATAATATTTGTTTTGTAGGACTCTTTTTTTACTGTGAGGCCTCTTGAGGTTTTATTTATATATTATAGCAATTACTCTTTAACGCTGCGGTCAGATACCTATACCTAGGTGTGGCATACTTTGTACAGCTTGTACAGTTTTTGAGCTTAGAATCTTGTACACAGATGCACGTGCAAGCTGGAACTGGAGCAGAGTGCTTGATGTGGGAAGAACTTGCAAAACACGAACAAGAGAGCAGCTGCAGGAATGAAGCAAATATGAAGAGCAGGTCAAAGACTCTCAGGAGACTAGTAGTACAGAGTCTTACAATGTACACCTTGGTGTGAGTTCAACTTGATCTTAAACACCTAACTCGTTACAGAGACCCAGCTCCCGTCAGTGACTAGGGGATGGAGTTATGACCACTGGAGCAGTCCAAGGTGTACTCAGTCTGTGAGTTACTACAGGCCATGAATTCGCAGGACCAACCAGTAGGGCCTTCCTTGGTCCTCCCCAAGACTTATCAAAACAGATGCTCCTGGCAGGACTACAGTAGTTTTAGAAAAACTTTTCATTTGTGTAGTACCTAACAAACCAAGAACATTAGCAGTTATAAAAGCTTGAACAATGAGCATGGGGGGAAGGGGCAGAGAGAGGGAGACGGAGGGAGGGAGATAGACAGGGAGGGAGTGGGACAGAGGGAGGGGGTAGAGCGAGAGTAGGCAGGGGAGGAGGGAGCAGGGAGAGAGGAGGCAGGGAGGGAGAGAAAAAAAGGGAAGGGAAAGAGAAGGAAGGGGAGGGAGAAGGGAGAAAGAGAGGTGTTGGGGAGGGATAGAGATGGGAGGAGGGGGAGAGAGAGGGAGGAGTAGAGAAAGCGAAGGGAGAGGGATGGAGAGAAAGGGGAGAAAAAGAGGGATAGAGAGGGGAGGAGGGAGAGAGTGGGAGGGGTAGAGAAAGGGAGAGGAGAGGGAGGTGAGGGAAAAAAACAGGGGAGGTGGGAGAGGGAGGGGCGAGGTTATTGCAAGGCTTATTGCAAGGCTTTGTGTGCTATGAGCAGCGTTGTCGCTCGTTGTGAGGCGCGCAGTGTTTATTGCAAGAGTGGTTTTTTTTGTGTATATGTATTTTTATATGCTAATTAAATAATTAATAAATTAATAATTTAATATACTGTAGTAATATATGCAGGAAGCATTGTGCAGAAGAGTTGACAATCTGTTTTGATGTTCCTGCAGCATACAATGTAGGTTTGCACTGTTGTGGAGCTGGTGTGTAAGTGTCAGTAATGTGTGCAGTGTGTAGTGTAAATAGGCTGCGTGCGCGAGGGGAAGCCGATAGTGTAGCTGTGTACTTCCGCATTGTGTAAGTTAGTGTTGTAAAATGGCCATGAATGTGTATGTGGTACGCAGGTGTGGATGATTTAGCATCCTTGTTAAAAGTGTATCTTGTACCTCGTACGGCTTTTTTGAAAATCTGTATGTGCTTGGTGGTGTTTTGCGTCTTTAAGGTCCTGTAGCCTCGTTTTCGTTTTTTTCGGCGGCCATTTTGTCTCTTGCTTAGAGATTTTCATGTGTCTAAACTCAGGAATTTGGACTTAAATTGAGGTGTAACTTTACTTGCAGAGTTCCTGGGTGCCCCCCCCCCCCCCCCCCCCTGCTGTGGGTAAGCTTTTTATGTATTTTTTCTGTGTATTTATTGTGTTTTTAATGTTTTCAGATGCGCGTGGTTCGGCCGTTAAGGTCGTATTTTTGCGAGGTCGTAATGGTTTGCGTTGTAAGTCCCATGGTTCGGATTTTTTTGTGTAAGTCTGTATTTATTGATTGCGTGTTAGATCTATTTTGTTAAAGTGCCGCTTGTGTGGATGTTTGTAACCGCGTGTGAGGAGCCGTAGAGCCTCCACCTCCGCAAATGCAGCCGTCGTGGGAGCCTCTACCTCTGCAAAAGCGGACCCTCGCTTTGCGGACCAATCTGCGTCCCTCGCTTCGCGAGGGACCCAGTTCTTGATAACTATTATATGTGATGCCAACATATTCCATAGTGCTATACAGGGCTTAGGTCCAAAGCAAAAAACAATATTACCACATTACAAAAGAATGAAGGGCCCTGTCATTGAGTTTAAAATCCCAAAGCACCTTACAATATTGAAAACTTTCAAACTTACAACCTAATGGAACAGAGCAGCAGCAATTAATGTGGGAACATTCTCCATAGGTTTTATGAATGTCAAATTTTAAGGCCAGTATAATGTACATACATACCTGCTGTATGCTGGACATGGTCCCGAGGAGTCCTGCATATGATAATAGTGAAGAATAAACTAGATCTAGAAACATAGGGAATGTGGCTCACTAAAGTAAACCTGTCAATGCAAGTCATTAAATCTATACAGTTCCTCAAAATGTAATTTTAATTAATTTCTAATAAAACAATATGAAAGTTTGAGTTGCAAATTGTGTTATTTATTCTAATTAATTTCACGCCAACCATAAGGAAACAGCTCCTATTTTCTGGATCCGAGTGCTATACAGGCTACATTTAAAGGTACTGAATTACTAATAGCTATTGTCATCACCACCTGGTTGTGCTATTTGCCTGGCTACCTGTTTCCGAACCTCTGCTTGCCCTAAATTAATGCCTTCCCTTCACTCGCTACTCTCTGCCTCCTGTACTGCTTATGGACTCTATTCATACTACATATAGGTGCAAACTGGTCTACAAACCCCACCAATAATAATAATAAAAATTTTAGAAGTAAGTTTTTATTAAAGCATTGTACCCGGACTATCCTTCCCAGAGAGCAAAAGTCAATAAGTTCCTATTTGGAAAATATTTTAAGGGCATAAACGAAAGGATTCAATTACTTATAAAATGCACATGAGAATAAAAAACTCTAAATAGTTTGTACTGGGTACCCACTCAGCAGTATTTCAAATACGTGTACCTTTTTTGTACCATTTCACAGAAGAAAGATTGGTCCTCTCCATAGCAAACTCTTTAAGTAGGTTTTACCTAAATTTAGAAAATTCCAGACATATAATTTATCATTACAAACAATATGTTGTTTGGTTAATGAGAAAATTGTTTGATAATGACTTTCTATACCATCACATCAGAAGACATCTGTGAAATTAATATAAAATAACAGAACTAGGTTTAGTTTAAAGAACCACTTTGGTCCCATTTTTCTGCATATATAACCAAACTTGATAATGGGGAAAATGTTTTTTAGAGAGCAAAAAATAGTCATTGCTTTTTAATTTTTACATTTTATATGCATTTTAATATTTTTTTACTGTGCGTTACCATTTTCTTTTTCTAAATAGATCATGGGTGTGTTTCAATCTAGGTCCACAAGGCCTAGGACTAGGGCAGCACATTCTCAGGGGGCAACAGGCTCTCTAAAGTTGCAGATGCAGTGCTATTTAATATGCACAGAAATGTCTATACTCTATCTGAAGGTTTACATGGCACTTTCTTACTTACTGTATACTTACATATACAGTACACTTATATTTTTTACATAGGTGTGTGATTAACTAATTTTATTAACTAATTGAGATACAGCAAGTGGAAAGGAGGAATAGTAACTTGGTTTGTGGAAAGACACACAAATCTGAAGGGGCCTATGGCAGCATAAAACCTAAATATACTCCTAGAATAGATTATTTCTCCTAGTTTCTCAGGAGGGGGTGACCTTGCAAACTAATGGGCTTTCCATTAGTCATGTCAAGAGCACTGGCAGTTTTAGATGCCACACTCCAACAGTGCAGATAGAAGCATCTTATGTATTATATATATATATATATATATCAGTATTGCTTCTGACTTGATAAAGATGCGACTCTTAAAAGCTTGTCACTAACTAATTATCTATATATATATATATATATATATATATATATATATATATATATATATATATATATTGTGGGAACTTACTGCTTCTGTTTGGCTTTATAAGAACCTTGTTCAAACCTACTAAGTAGGACCATCTTGGTCTTTTGTTTTTTCTTTTTTTATATTTTTTATTGTGAAAAAAGAGAATATAAATAAACAACACCAGAGTTGTAAATGCACTTCAGTATAAATTATAACAATAAAAAAAAAACACATCTACATTTTATAACATAACATTTTCCTATTATTATATCTTTTTACTGTAATGCTTTTCTCCTTGTTTCTTTTTTCACCTTTTCTTAATCTATTATAAACATTTTATGTAGTAAATTAATAATATTTCTCAGAACCGTATTTATCTTTTTCTTAAGCCTCAGATACTTTACGTAGCAAAACAAAATATTAAGTCTAACATTGTAAACATTTTATATAGTAGGTAAATAACATATTACTCATAAACCTTTATTATTTCACCTTTTTCTTAACTACTTCTGTTTATAATCAGATTTAGAGCTTAATAATATTTGTATCTTGTGAGAGTTATTTACTTTAACATTGTTTTAAAATATTAAAATAATAACATCAGATGAGAAGAGAGCTATCGCTGTCCTCTTTTTTATGGTGAGCCGGGTTGTATCCTAAAATTGGATACAGAGGGAGTTCACCTGCTTAGCGTAAGGAGCATTTAGTGCATAGAAAATATTCTGGGTGGGGGGAGTAAAAATAAATGTAACATTTTTAAAAAGAATTGGCATAATAATATTTTCAACAGTTTTACAGAGACTGCACATGGGTCAGCTTATCACTTATTCAGTGATGTCCATGATGATTTCCGCACACTCTATTTCGATAATTATGTGGATCTTTCTTCTTCATGGTCCGCTTTGTATTAGGGAATTTTAATTTTGTCCCAGGTTGTTTGGAATTTGTAAGTTCCACAAATGGAGCATTGTTATTATATCTGTCTTATAATTCAAGTAGTTTTGTGTTAAATGCTTTTATTTCTGCTTTTAATTCCACAGAGACTCTTTGTATCTCAGCTGTAATTTCTAATCTGAAAGAGAAGATTAATTCTTTCAAGTCTTGAATATCTGCTTTAGTGCTGGGTGCAGACGTCTCTGTTCCACTGTTCTGTGATTGTTTATCTGGAGTAGCGATGTTTTGGGAAGAATGCACATTTTGTTTTATAGTGCCATGATCCTGTATCTTTTTCCAAGAATGCCTTCCCGCCATCTTTTTTTTTAAAGACGTTATAATTTAATTTGGCAACTAGATGGAAGTAGAGTATTCAGACAAGTTGTAAACAAAGAGATTAACTCTTACTGTACTTGATTTTTCAATAAGAAAAGGTTATTTCAGTTCAAAAGTAATTGTGTATTTATAGCCTTATAAAGCAGTGAAGTCTGTATTATTTTTTCACAGTCTTCCACATAAAAGACATATATTATATCCTTATTATTCTTTGAAAGATAAGCAGCTGGACAAAATCCACAAATATACAGCTTATTGTGTTCTATGTCTTCAAATTATTACACAGACTAGATCTCCAGTAGTGTAAGGTATCTAGATTAGAACTGTATAGGTTTGAAATAGATAGGCAATATGAGTCATTATCAACTTTAAGTATGGATATTGTTTATCAGTGTTTAAAAGTCTCCTAGAGAATGACCACTCCGCAGTATGAGCACATTAAACCTTATTTACTCTTATGAAATATTTCCTAGTGTATAATTGCATTGCACCAATGCTTATCCCGGTATAGAGATTTGAAGAGGGGTCATACACTATGAAACAAATCCAGATTTTTTTTTTAAATATGATTAGTAAGATGGATTAGTACCAGTAGTGGAGCTAGAGAATGGAGGACACTGGGGCCAGGCCCAAAAAAAAAAGAAAACGTTTTGGGCCCCACTCTGGGGGGTTATAAAAAACTTTTTTCTTCACTCAGTGCTCCTTTCCCAGACCCCTTCCTATAACTGCTCCCCTTCCTATAACAGCAAATCTTCACAAGACCCTTAGCCATTGCTACTCCACCCACGACCCCTTTCCAATATATATATATATATTGAAGAGTGAAGCAGCCGTGAATGGACATTCACGGCTGCTTCACTCTTCAATTACTATGGAAGATACCGCATTTAGCTGAATCAAGAAGCTACTAATTAAAATAACAACAAAAATCACACAACTTAACAGTGACATTTATTTCTTGTCACAATGGAAGAAAATAAATATTATACCAAATTCACTTAAAATCAAAAATCCACTAAGATCTACACATAACTCAATATATGCTGAAAATGTATGCAGACGCACAAGTAAAAGACTAAGAAACCACCTAATACATCAACTTTATACAAAGAAACATCATAAATTACCAAAAAGTAAGCCTCCTTCAACAACTAAAGGAGGCCAACATATATGAAGCTGAGCATGTAGAAAAAGAAATACAACATATTCACAAGAAACAACATGAATTTATAAAAAATAAAATTAAAAAACTCAACTGCCTCTTCCAGCATGAAGAGAAAAGAAAAGACCCAAATTCAGGCCTGAATTCTGCTAACAACAGCAACACATCTAAAAACCTACCAACTCAAACAAATAGTTTTTCTGAAAAATATACAGAACACACAGAAATTATAAATCTCTCAGACCATCAACTATCACAAGCAGAGACCTCTCTTCTCTCCAAAGGATTGTCTTTCTGTCCAGACATAAAACTAGATAAAATACAACTATACTTGGACATAGAAGAATTCTTCAGGAGATTAAGACTGGCAGAATTTTCCCACAACAAGGGACATACCACAGTATCATTAGACTGTAACAAGAAAATATATATATATATATTTCAACCCACCACCTGGTCGTTACACCAAACTATATAGTTATATAGAAAGCTTTTGCCTGAGAACTGCATCCATTGTAACAACACAATACAAAAGAGACTTACACAATCTTACTCCATCAGAAAGAACTGCCATAAAATTTAAAAAAACAACCCCAACATCACCATCAATCCGGCAGACAAAGGAGGTGCAGTTGTTATCATCAATACTCAGGACTACATAAATGAAGCCAACAGACAACTGTCAGACAACACCTACTACAAGAAACTGAACCAGGACCCTACAGAAAAATATACTCTTCAACTTAAGAAACTCCTCAAAACATTCCCTAAAAATATACATCAAGAATTGGAACAACTCATCCCTGCTAATCCAACAACTGGGACTTTCTACCTACTGCCAAAAATTAAAAAAAAACAGGCAACCCAGGGAGACCAATTGTTTCAGGTATGGACACACTGACAGAACAGATATCTTGATTTGTTGAAAACATCCTTAAACCATTAGTTAGTAACACCAGTAGCTATATATAAGACACCACTGACTTTCTCCACAAGCTCAGTCAGCTTAAAGACCTACCTGCTAACACACTACTTTTTACCATGGATGTAGAGTCTCTTTACAGCAACATCCCACACAAAGATGGCACTGTGGCATGCTTTAAGTTTCTTTCAACAAACATGCAGAACAATAACTATGGCCCTGATATTGTTGTTAAACTAATAGAATATATCCTTACCAACAACTATTTTACTTTTAACCAAGATACCTACCTACAGATGATGGGGACTGCCATGGGTACCAAAATGGCTCCACAATACGCAAATCTATTTATAACCAATCTAGAAGAAACATTATTATCTGTATTTATTTACAAACCATACAAATACTACCATTACATAGATGATCTGTTCATCATATGGACAGAAGGAGACTCAGAGACTTTAATAGTTCATTCAACACCTTCCATTCATCTATAAAACTTAAAAGGGAGTTCTCTACAGAACAGGTAAACTTTCTAGACACTACTATATCCATCACCAATGGCACTCTCCACTCATTTGTATATAGGAAACCCACAGACAGTTGTAGTTACCTACACAGCTCCAGTTTTCATCCCTCCCACACAAAACAAGCCATCATCCATAGTCAAGCTATTAGAAACCATCAGATTTGCTCAAACACTGGAGACTGTGATACAAATTTAAAAACACTGTCTAAATCTTTCAAACGAAAGGGTTACAAAGTTACAAACCCCATATTATTTACCAAAAAATAACCACTGCCATCAAAATACCCTGTGAACACCTGTTACATTGGAGAAATCAGCTAAAATGCATTTAAGGATGAATTTACACAGACATTCAATAAGAAAGCATAATAAAAACAGTTATTGTAGCCCAGTGGCATACCATTTTAGCCAGAATGATCACTCCATCCAAAACTTAAAAATCAGAATACTCAGATCAACATTTAAAAACATCCAAGAGAGAAAAGCATTTGAACTAAAGATGATCACATTCTTCAATACTAAGAATACAGGACTTAATATGGACTTGGGTTTTCTAACAAATTATAACAACAATTTCATGTGATTTTTTTCTTATTATACCATGAAAGGCAAGCACTCTTAGTGAGATGTTTGTCCAACAGGAAAGATATCACTGTGGACTACAGTGCTCTGTTATTTTCATGTATATTTTGTATATGTGTATATAGTATGTGTATATATGTTTCCTTTACTATGTTGTGTTTATTCCCCATATATGTATTTACCTGATGATGTCAGATGCTGTTTCCACTATCGCTACATCTGCTGTTTTTATTCAAACTGAGATTTCCATCTCATGTTAGTATTGCTTCAGACTTGATAAAGAAAGGTTGAACCTCTTGCAAGCTCGTCACTATAAATAACACGTTTGTCCAATACAAAATGTATCAAATTATATTGCAATACTCATTATTAATCTATATATATATATATATATATATATATATATATATAAATCTCTCTCTCTCTCTCTCTATATATATATATATATATATATATATATATATATATATATATATATATATATATATATATACATAGATTAATAATGACTACATTATTATATATATATATATATATATATATATATATATATATATAGTAATTATTAAACTTCACCCCCAGGCAGCACCCACCCGTTTTATCAACCATCCCCACCAAGTCCTTGTCAGCAGCCATCCACTCTCAGCCTCCATCCCCGCACAGCACCAAACCCTTCCAAGCACCCATCTCACATAGCACCCATCCCTATCTCCTTTCTTCCTCCCACACAGAACCCATCACCCTGTACTTTGCTGACACATTACAGCCCTTGCTCTCCTTTCTTCCCTGATACACATCCCCAGTGTGCTGAACTTATTCACACTACCACCTCTTGGAGCTTCAGTAGAAATGCTCTTATTTAAACAGGCATACACCAATTTCAGACCGGAGAGGGTTGTGTGCAATCCAGGAGGCACAGGAGGGCCAAGAAGGGCCGTGGCAAATTTAGCCGACGTTGGGGCCCCCAGAGAAAAATAATTTTAAAAAAATGACACAGCAGAAGAGGGCCCTGGTGCATTGCACCTCTGGTAGATCCGCCCCTGATTAGCACCTTCCTCCAGCACTTTTGTGATTGTGTCTATATTGTTAGGCCTTTTGATCTGTGGTTGCCTGAGAATAGGGAATTCACACATCAGTGTCTTGAGGTAGTCTTACCTCTGGCAAGAAGTGAAATGGTAGAGAGGGTGATATTGTAAACCCCCTCAGCAAACATAGTGTCTGTCCCTTTCATGTACAGGACCAGCCCCCCTTCTTCTATTCTGATGGTCTCCTTCTTTCCCCGCAAAGAAACCTCGTAACTAGAGCCCCTTACACCCCAAGGACTGGGTAATACACTCTGTCAAATTCCCTAGGAAAAATGCAGCATTTAATACCAGACATACGTGGTTGCCACCATTACATCAATAACACAATTCACACAACAATACAATAATTCCAATCACCTCCATATTGTGACCCTTCCCACAAACAACATGGCTCCCCCATCTCACAGGGCAAGCAATAAGAATGTAGCTGTAACAGTATTCAGTTTGGGAGGACAGTGTCTGGGGAGAGGAGGAGGAAAGAATACCAATAGTCCTTGTCAAGTCAGGGCCTACAATAGTCCAACAGTCCCTCAAAGCTTTGGGCCCCCCTCCCAGAAGATATATATATATATATATATATATATATATATATATATATATATATATATATATATATATGTAACATTTAATTTATGATGAGCAAACGGGTAATGGAAGTCAGTTTCCCACAAATACAGTTTTTCCACTGTACTCTGGGGAACTGGGCAGGGACATTCAAATGAGTCCACAATGCATTTTCACTCTTAAAGTAAAATAAAAAAAACACTTTATACTTGGCTCCTATTATACATATGCTCGCTGTATTACATAGCTTTGAGCATAGCAAAGGATGGATTATGCACAAGCCAGGATACCTACCCTACCTACCCACTTTCCAAGAGTACAATGCAAAAACTGTATTTCTGGAAAATGAGCAGGAAATAAAAAAAAATACTTATTTGTAGAAATTCAAATGCACTATTCATTTTCTGTATATGTGTGTATATTTATACTGTAAATATATCAGTGTACACTTAAACACTAAGCATAATTTACTATGGGAAACAGTGTGTATAGGAAAACAGACAACTGGTGTGAATGCCAACTGTCAATACAGATTTTTTTTATATCTCTTCTGTGAAAAAAAGATTGAAAAAAAAAAGTCAAAAACAAGTGTTTTCACTTGGAATAGAGCCTTGTAAAACTGCAGTGCAAAATAAAAATAAAAAGAACATGCAGCACAAAATGCCTTTATGATGTTAATAGCACAAAAGAAAGGGGCCAGTGGAAATGATAGCACTGATCTAATTATCAGCCAATATAGCCAAGTCACTGAATGGAGCGCACTGAAAAGACTGCCACCACACACAAAACAGACAGCGAACAATGCGCAACTTAGCAACAGTCAGGAAAAGGCTTCTTTCCACGCACAAAGGACAGTTTTATGAGCGTTTTTGTGTTTCTTTTCATTTTCAAGAAAAAAAAATCAGGCTACATTGCAAAGAAAAAGTGCCTTTTTCTTTAAACTTTATTAAAATCTTTTATTTAAAATATATATTATTATATATTTTTTATTATATATTATTAAAGGTCTGCTATGGACATATTTTTAAAATGTAGTCTTTTGAGGAACTATACTAGAAAATAAGTATAATGTTTTAGAATTCATATGAGGCTAAAACTGTTCCTTTGTTTTTAGCAGTATGAATATACATATGTTTTTTCAAAAATATTTTTTCTTAGTTGTTTCTGGACAATGGAGTGTCCTGTTTAATCAGTGCCTAATTGGCCTGATAATTGTGTATTTATAGGGCTACAGGTAGTTGGAAGGCACACCATAGCCTCTGAGTTAGGAGGTCTTTGTTTTGAGACATCTGATCTTGTACCCATCTCTTCCATTATAGAGACCATTATTAAAGTTACCAGTGAGTTTGTGGATATCACCTTGGCTCTTCAGTGAGAATGTTTCGTTTAATTGGGCAGATTAATGCAAGAAGTTGAATAGGTATCCACAATGTATCACATAATATTTGTCAAACTGCAAGACGTTGTCACGCTGTGCGAGGTGCGTACGACTTAGGCGATGAGCGTCACAGGCACTCATCGCTTGCGAGCTGTTAACGTGTAGGACTAAGCCGATGAGGTGCTCATCGCTGCGACCCTCGCAAAGCGAGGCGAGCCATTAAACATAGCACTTAGCTGTGAGGCAAGCTGTTAAAATACGAGAAGCAGGACTTAGAAAAAAAAAAAAAATTACAAGATTAGCGGCCGGACAAATAACACGAAAAAAAACACACTAAATACACCCAATAAAATCCACAAAGCATCACAGATAGCATGGGGCAGCAGCCAGGACGTCTGTGAGTGAGGTGGAATGCAAATTTAACTCGATTTAGACGATTTTCGCCACTCGAAAATCGCCTAAGGGAGGAAAAAAATGGCCGCCGCAAAAAATGAAAATGAGGCTACACGTCCCTGGACCGCGCAAAACACTGCAAATTGCGTAGCACTTTACACATCACACTACGACCTACAAGATACACTATTACAAAAGCCGGAAAATGCTCACGAGACATGTTCCATATTAATAACATTACGACTATACAATGCCGCTTTACACAATAAACCAACGGCTTTACCTCGTGCACGCAGCCTATTTAGAATGCACAGTTGGAACATTCATTACACGTTATAAGCAGTGCACCAACACTCACACTGTATATTGTATGCAGACGCAAAATACAGATTGTTAGCTCTTAAGCCTATTGCTCGCTGCATATATCATGGAAAGTATTTTAATTGATTTAAGAAATCATTCATTATTAATTAATGCATATACATAGAAATATATATCTCTCTCAGAGGACACAAATACACGACAGGAGAGGCTCGCAATGAGCTCCAAAGGCACTCATTGCGAGGCATGTGATGAGCCCCAAAGGTGCTCAGCGCAAGCCTCACAATGGGCGCCGAAGGTCCTGACAGTACAAAACGGTTTCAATTATGTCTCAAACAGCATTCCCATGGCTTCAAATTGTATTGCCCCGTCATTTATGACAGGCATGTCGCTAGTTATAACATAACCCTTATATTCCAGCTTAGCTGGTGTGGTTTGAATCATCTAAGGACTGTATGGGCCTCATTCTATTGCAAATTGGCCAATTGAATAGGGCTCTATATAAGCACATAGCATATTTTTTTACAGAAGTTTTTAGTTAGTGAACTTCTATCCAAAAGCAAGGTCTTCACTAACTAAAAACTTCTGTAAAAAATATGCTCTGTGCTTATACAGAGCCCTATTCAAGTGGCCAAATCCCAATTGAATGAGGCCCTATGAGTCCAATACTTCCCCTTACATATCTGATTCAAATGGGGGAGAGTTATATGGCATTGCACAGAAGCAACCAATATTGTTAATACAGCATTTTTTGAGAATGTTTAATAAATTGTATATAAAGTTCCTAATTTTTATCTAGTTGAATAACAATTTGGTGTTAAGCACTAGAAACACAGTAAATATCCTTGACATTATGAAGTAATGTTTTAGAATAGCACAACCACTATTTTTTTTACTTTCATATGCAGTTATGTTGTTTCAGCAGCTTAATGGACCACTATGGTCAAATTTTTCTTGGTGGTCTTTTGAATACAGCCTTTTATATATTCAGTTTACAAGAATTTATGCTGCATTGGCATCTACCATTTTGGTTTCTGGTAACCAACTTCCAATGGTTGGAGGAGATATTGCTTGAACAGGACATTTTTATCCACACCATGTTAATTTGTTGTGGAGCTGAGGTGTAAGTGTCAGCAATGTGTGCAGTGTGTAGTGTAAATAGGCTGCGTGTGCGAGGGGAAGCCGTTAGTGTAGCTGGGTACTTCCGCATTCTGTAAGTTAGTGTTGTAAAATGGCGGCGAATGTGTATGTGTCACGTGGGTGTGAATGATTTAGCGTCCTTGCTAAAAGTGTATCTTGTACCTTTTACGGCTTTTTGGAAAAGCTGTATGTGCTTGTTGGTGTTTTGCGGCTTTAGGATCCTGTAGCCTCGTTTTTGTTTTTTCGGCTGCCATTTTTTCTCCCGCTTAGGGGATTTTCGTGTGTCTAAACTTGT
The DNA here is from genome assembly GCA_027410445.1 of Discoglossus pictus. Lineage (NCBI taxonomy): Eukaryota > Metazoa > Chordata > Amphibia > Anura > Alytidae > Discoglossus > Discoglossus pictus. The sequence goes on along the minus strand of CM050164.1, from coordinate 454,448,953 downwards.
GAATTTGACTTAAATTGAAGTGTAACTTCACTTGTAGAGGTCCTGGGTGCACCCCCTTGTCGTGGGTAAGGTTTTTATATAATTTTTGTGTGTATTTATTGTTTTTTTTAATGTGTTCATTTGCGTGCAGTATTTTTGCGAGTTTGTAATGTTTTTTTAAAGTTCCACGGCTCGCACTTTTTTATTGTAAGTCCATAATTTTTTTCGTTCTAAGTCCCGCGGATCTTATTTTTTTGTGTAAGTCCATATTTAGTGATTGCATGTTAGATGTATTTTTTTAAAGTCCCACTTCTGTGGGTGTTTGTAACCGCTTGTGAGGAGGCGTAGAGCCTCAACCTCCGCAAATGCGGCCCCTCGCTTCGCGAGGGTCCGTATTTGCGGCCTGCAATGAGCCAAAGGCTGGAGCCTCCACCTTCCGCAAATGCGACCCCTTGCTTTGCGAGGATCCGCATTTGAGGCCCGAACTGCGTCCATCGCTTTGCAAGGGACGCAGTTCTTGCGAGCTCGCAAAGCGTGACAGCATTTCATAGTTTGACCACTATTATATGTGATTTTTACTTATCAGAGATCCGATATAAATACAAATCCGACTTAAGAATGTTCTCAGGAACAGGTCTCATCCTTAACCTGGGAATCACCTGTATTAATAAAAGAAAAAAGGTTACAATGTGGAATAATGACTAACATTTCATTTTGTGCTGACTGTAAAAGTAAGTTATCAACATTCTGCCAAATATTTCTTTCTAATAAATACAATGATCTTTCTATTTTTAATTATTAGCCTTAGATGGCTTTAAACAAAAATAATTTACAGTGTGGCTTTAATAAGAAACAACACTTGTTTTAACCTAGATTTTAAATACATAGGGTCTGATTCAATTGAGATTTGGCCAATTGAATAGGGCTCTATATAAGCACAGAGCATACTTCTTTTACAGAAGTTTTTAGTTGGTGAACTGTAGGACCAATGCATTAGTGGAAGTTGTGAGGGGCTTTTACATTTCTGGAGAGCTGTGATTACATTGAATAATGCAAGATGTCTACTGGGCTAGTGAGGGGCAAGGGTGTGGTGCCAATGTTAATCTTATCCTATTATCAAACAGAGCCACTGGAGTTCCTCCTCTTCCTCCGCTCACACCCCTCCCTTAACCGATAACTACAAACACACACCATCATGATCTACCTCTTAGAATGTGACATTATGTGTGACCATTATGTGATATTAATGGAATCATGAAACCACTAGTATTACTGAATGTATGAATTGACTTGTGAAGGGTTAACTCTCTGTCTGCTTGTGCTCATTGCCAGTGACAGTTGCTATGAGTGTGTCTGGGGGCATGTCAGAGTCTCCATGTAAACAGAGCTTTTATTTATAAATTTCTATTTAAAAAAATTAAAAAGGATTTTAACATGTTTTTAAGAGATCTTTTCTTTGACGTGGTCCAAACTATGCTGAATTGAGTGACACTTTAAGGATAAATACTAAGTCATAATTTAATTATACTTAATTTGAATGTTTAGAGAATATGGCTCTAAAAATCTCCTAAAAAATCTACTACACAACCTAGGAGTTGGCCCCACGCTGATAAGAGGCAGTAACCTTGAAACAGCTGTAAGTGGGTGGGATTCCTAGCTTGTGTATAATCAAACCTTAGCTCAAAGCTGTGTGATACAGCAGGCATATGCTTAAAGAAAGCCATGTTTAAAATGGTAACGGATTGCAAGAGTGAAGCCTTTGTGGGCACATTTGCATGTCCCTGCCCAGGTTCTCAGAATGCTGTGGAAAAACTGTAAAACTCAGAATTTTCAGCAGAAAATACGTTCAAATGTGAACACAAATACTATTTTATTTACTGGATTTTGTAGAGCTATCTGATTCGTTGCCTCATGTGATGCTAGAATATAATGAAGTAGTTACAATTACTCAGCCACTGTCTGATTTAAATCTTTCCCACCTGACTCAAATTAATATTCATTATGTACTGCACAGTACAGAGTTCATTACTCATTCGAGCAGAGGTAACTGAAATAGCCTGACTTCTATTGACCATAACACCATGAATTCAGCATCAATTTAAAAAATTAAACCATTTTTCCACATGCATTTTCATCCTCTATCTACTTGTCCGCATATGGGGACTTTTGTGGTCCTTTAACATTTAAAAAATGGAATCCATTAACTAACAGAATACAGAAACTCTACTTAAAAAAATAATTTTGTTTATAAATTAATTTATATAAAACAACAAGTAAGGAATGATGAATCTTTTGTATCTCACATGATTAGAATTATATTTATGTAGCTGCCATGACAGTTCACAGTGCTCTCTTATTTGGCCCCCTCTTATGACATCTTTAGGTAGGGCCAGTAGTTGTAGCCAGAACTGAAAGCAAAAGCGTGCTCGCAGAGGAAGAAGTGAGCTCTCTCCGAAGATTTACAACTAGAAATTAAGGTACATACCAATGAGAGGAATGGATATATGTCTGCAACGGGGCTTAGATTAAAGAAGCGTGTGGGTACTTACATTATTCATTTATTGGCTCCTATAGTTGATTAATTTTAGTGCTATAACTAGAGGCGGCGATAGAAAATGTAAGGCCCTGATGCAAAAAAAATGGGCCCCACCCCTTTCCAGGACCATTTTCTATATCTGCTCCTCTTCCCATAGCTGCTTCCATTCCCATAGCTGCTCCTCTTCCCATAGCTGCTCCCCTTCCCATAGCTGCTCCTCTTCCCATAGCTGCTTCCCTTCCCATAGCTGCTCCTCTTCCCATAGCTGCTCCCCTTCCCATAGCTGCTCCTCTTCCCATAGCTGCTTCCCTTCCCAAAGCTGCTCCTCTTCCCATAGCTGCTCCCCTTCCCATAGCTGCTCCCCTTCCCATAGCTGCTCCCCTTCCCATAGCTGCTCCTCTTCCCATAGCTGCTCCCCTTCCCATAGCTGCTCCCCTTCCCATAGCTGCTCCTCTTCCCATAGCTTCTCCCCTTCCCATAGCTGCTCCTCTTCCCATAGCTGTTTCCCTTCCCATAGTTGCTCCTCTTCTCATAGCTGCTCCCCTTCCCATAGCTGCTCCTCTTCCCATAGCTGCTCCTCTTCCCATAGCTGCTCCTCTTCCCATAGCTGTTTCCCTTCCCATAGCTGCTCCCCTTCCCATAGCTGCTTCCCTTCCCATAGCTGCTCCTCTTCCCATAGCTGCTCCTCTTCCCATAGCTGCTTCCCTTCCCATAGCTGCTCCTCTTCCCATAGCTGCTTCCCTTTCCATAGCTGCTCCTCTTCCCATAGCTGCTCCTCTTCCCATAGCTGCTCCCCTTCCCATAGCTGCTCCACTTCCCATAGCTGCTCCGCTTCCCATAGCTGCTCCTCTTCCCATAGCTGCTCCTCTTCCCATAGCTGCTCCTCTTCCCATAGCTGCTCCTCTTCCCATAGCTGCTCCTCTTCCCATAGCTGCTCCTCTTCCCATAGCTGCTTCCCTTCCCATAGCTGCTCCTCTTCCCATAGCTGCTTCCCTTTCCATAGCTGCTCCTCTTCCCATAGCTGCTCCTCTTCCCATAGCTGCTCCCCTTCCCATAGCTGCTCCACTTCCCATAGCTGCTCCGCTTCCCATAGCTGCTCCTCTTCCCATAGCTGCTCCTCTTCCCATAGCTGCTCCTCTTCCCATAGCTGCTCCTCTTCCCATAGCTGCTCCTCTTCCCATAGCTGCTTCCCTTCCTTTACCTCCTGCCTGCAGCACGGCTTCATGACGTGCACTGCATGCTCCCCTTTCCGGTACCATCCTCTATAGGGCGGGGTAGCCGTGAGTGTCCAGTAATTGGGATGAATAATCTAGATGAGTACTGCAGTATATAATTTTATATATATATCTCTTCTTCAAGTCAGAAGCAATACTGAATAAGGTGACCCGTCTAAAACAGAGCAAAGATTTAAAATGACAGACATGACTTGAAAACGAGAGGTATAACTCTGGAAAGCTCATCTTTTCCATTAAGATGTCTGTCAAATAAAAAAGGCATGACAATATACTGCAATACTCTGATTATTCATCTACATTTTATATATATATATATATATATATATATATATATATATATATATATAATGTGTGTGTATATAGATAGATAGATAGATAGATAGATAGATAGATAGATAGATAGATAGATAGTACATTTGTGTTTTCATTTAAATGTCTAAAATAAAAAATATTTCATGCTCAGACTTCTAAGAAATACAGTTATTACACTGTATTCTGGGAACCTGGGCAGCGACATGCAAATGTGCCCACAAAGGCCTCACTCTTGTAATCCATAACCATTTCACACATGGCTCCTTTTAAGCACATGCCTGCTTTAGGATGGATTATACAGCTGTATCCTACCCACATACAGCTGTTTCAAGGTTACTGCCTCTCATCAGCGTGGGGCTGGTTCCTAGCTTGTGCAGTAGATTATTTTCTTCACACCGCAACTAACCCCTCTTAGCATCCACCTAACATAGCACCCCCATCACAAAACCCGTCCCCCCTTTACTTTGCAGTCATTCAGCCCTTGCTTTCTCCCTCTTCCATGATACACATCCCCAGCTTGCTGAACTGCTCCACACTGCCACCTCTTGGAGCTTCAGTTGAAATGCACTTTTTTTAAACAATTGTGGACCAATTTACGGCAAGGGGGGTTGTGCAGCCAAGAAGGTCCAGGGGAGCTCACAACTGTGGCGGGATACACGGCTCTGCCCCCCAGGAGAGACCTAGTGCATTGCAACACCTGAACCACTGGTAGCCCCCACCCCTGCCTATATCACTGGCTGAACAAATAGAATGGCAATGTATTACATTATTTGTAAGGGATTAGTCAATATATTATAAAAGAAGGATCTTGTACATTTACCATTACTACTTTAGCCTTAATAATATAATAAGAAGTTATAAGCCATCTTTCATGAAAGCCATCATTTATTCATACAATATAAATATTTTTTCGATTGCTTAATAACTATAGCTAGCAAAAAAAGATAATTCTGACGTGCACTCAAGGCTATACTAGTAAACTGTTGTGGGCATTTAACTTTGGTTCTCATAGGAACTTGTTATAATCTAAAAGGAAGGGTTAGGGGGACCTTTCCTGTTATCTGCCCTCCACTAATGTTACCTGTTATCTGCCCGGGTTAGGGAACCTTTCCTGTTATGTGCTCACCGTTAATATTTCCTGTTATCTGCCCGTGTTAGGTAGTGGCAGGCAGATAAAAGGAAAGATCCAGTTTGTCGTTTATGTACAGCAATAAACCGTTTAGCACTAAACATGTATTCATGCATTCAGGAGTTCTATGTGAAACAGTGCTACACGGGGCATTTTATCTCCATAGTGTTCAAACAGAGCTATAGCGAATTGGAGAGTGCTGAGTGGGGATTTAAAGGGCTAAACAGGATTTGCCTCTCAAAACCCGCTATATAGCGAGGCTTAGCACTAAGCGGGGAATTACTGAGAAAAAGATCGCTATAGCGAATCAGCCCTCAACGGTGTAGCGTTAAGCTTGGTATACCTATATACAGTTACATCCAGAACGGATTTATTTACTTGGTATATACTATGATAGCTTATCTGTTTACTTTTATGTTCTTTGTTTTATTAGAAGTGCTTAGAAGCTCTGTTTTTACTGCCTAAAATCAAACAAATAGTCCTTGCATGGGTCTGCCCTCTGCTGCTCATGAAGACACAGACTCTGTAGTACTTGCTGTGCAGTGTGTCATACTAACCAATCAGTGATATCTCTCAGGAACATTCTTCAACATGCTGCTCAGACGTCATCCCTGATAGGCTAGGACACTACACTTCACATTCAGCCCTACAGAGTCTGGCTGCATATGCTGCAGTGGGCAGACCCATACAGGGACTTTCTGTATGATTTTATGCAGTAAAAACAGAAATTATAAGCACCTCAATAAAATAATTAGAGAAGTACAAAAGAAAAAATGAACAGATTTGAATCAATAATTAAATAATGCTGCAATAAAATAACTATATATATTTTTATCAATTAGAAATGATGTCACAAAATAAAATTAGTTCCAAGCCATTAGGTCTGAAAAAGATTTCCAAAAGACGCATGCAGACGTATAATGTTATAGCCACTTTTATATGAAATGCTATGATCCCCAAAGGATCCCTCCTGTCTGGAAGGTGCAGATAAACTGCTACAGTAAAATCCATCTGTAACGCTATGATAATCTAAATAGATATCTAAGAGTTCAGAAGAATATGCTGATGTTATAAAATTATAATGAACAAATGTGTGGTCATAGAAATAGAATAAATCATAATCTATGACAAAAAATAGCAATAGTATTAATTGCTATACTTTGAGACATAAGTTTCCATCTGGGGTTGTAATAATATCTCAAGATATAAGAAATTATAGGACACGCCTCTAATTACCAATCTCTAACTGTATAAGTAGCTTGTTAGTCTAAAGAGACTTTGCAAAAATATTACTTTATTTAATCAAGTAATAAACAGCGCCGCTTTTGAAATACCTCAGGTAAAATGCCATACGCCCTCAAAGGGGTCCTCCTACCTGGAATATTCAACAGAAGTTGAAACCGAAGAAATGACTAAGAGCCCTGGACATCAAAGTGTGGCCTTAATAACACCATGTACTCAGAAAACAAGTAGTAATTGCAAACTAATGTTGAAGAAATTAACTAAAACACACCAAAATAATGTCAAGGTATAGATCACAGTACAGATATGGGTAAATTGGCACCCCGCCTTTATCGCGCTGTACAAATGCGCGGCGATAAGGGCGCGCCAACATGAGCACGCTGTGAAGAAGTGTGTGTCAAATGCATGCAGCATTTTAATAGTATCCCCTAATGCTCTGATCCACTCTAACCCTAACCCTTCAACCTGTAAGCCTAACCCTAACCCTTAGAACCCAAGCCTAATACTAACCCTTTAACCTCCAAGCCTAACTCTAACCCTTAGACCCCCAAACCTAACCCTAACCCTTTAATCTGTAAGCCTAACCCTAACCCTTAACCCAAAGACCCCTAATCCTAAAACCTACCACATAACACCCCTAAGCCCATCCAAAGACCCCTAACTCGAAAACAAAACACCTAAGACCCCTAAGCCCACCTTTCCTGAGCTCCTGCGCGCAGATGTCGGGCACGCTTTTGTCAGTGCATGCGTCAGCGTGCATTTGACCCGCGCTTGAAAATCTTCCTACCGGGTAAATTACCAAAGAATACAGTACCCTATGCCTTCAAAAAGATCCTCCTACCTGGAAGATTTTGCCTAATGTAAATATCCCAAAGCTGACTAGTCACCCTAAATATTGTGAGTCTCTGCACAATGTTAATGTGGCAATTACATTTGCCAATGCTCTGAGCAGAACTAAAGGAAAGTTAATTTGTTTACAAGGACACTGAGAACATAACAGGCAGCATCAAGGAAGAAAGAAAAATGTCACCACACAATAAAGAATAATTGCAAATAAAAGTTGCAAAATATGTTCATTTAAATACATAATAAAAATGTGGGATTTTGTGCCCTTAAAGGAACACTGAAGTATCATTAACCTAGTAGGTTCTCATGAACAACATGACTTGATAATGGTTAAATGTTTTTAATATGTTTAAAATAAATAAATCGTTATTGTTTGACTCTCGCATGTAGACCTCTATTCAGTTCTGATGAAAGACAATTACATTAAATAGTCATTTGACAATAGAACTAGAATTGAACAATAAGATAACCATACCCCTCAAGCTATAGGCAGACCAGGAAGGAATCAGCTAAATTTAAATGCTTTTATGTGCATAATACTTGCTAATGTAACTTTAGATTGTAAGCTTGCAATATTTCAATCTTGTCAGGTGCTTTGGAAACAAGCTCTAAGTACATTTGATTTTAAGCTCAAAGACAGGACCCTCCATTTTTTTGCAATGTGTTAATGTTGACCCTAACTTACAAAACCCTCAACAATAATGCTCCCCCTTACATCTCTGCTCTCATCTCCAAATACTCCCCCACCCGCCCTCTTCTTCTGCTAATGACCTTCTTCTTTCTACAACTCTTATCACCTCCTCTCACTCCCGCCTCCAGGACTTTTCTCGTGCTGCCCCTAGTCTCTGGAACTCCTTGCCTCGCTCCACCTTGCCTCAAAACATTTAAAACCTCACTGAAAACGCATCTCTTTAAAGAAGCATATCACCTTGCACCCTAACACGCCTATCACCTCTCTCTCCCTCTTACTACTCACTATTCCTTAGATTGTAAGTCTGCGAGTTTCTATCCTAAGTACTTTTGGAATGCACCATGGACATTGGATTCCTAGCTCAAAGACAGGGCCCTCCTTGCTTTGCTATATGTAATCTGTATTTATCACTGTCTGAACCTAATTTATATACAGCGCTACGGAATATGTTGGCGCGTTATAAATAAACTATAATAATAATGTTTTAATATTGTTTATTGCCTTGTACTTAACCCATGTATAGCTTTACGGTATTTGTCGGCACATTACAAATAAAGGATAATAATAATAATAATAATAATTTGGAAATTTAATAGAACAATATTTTACGAACTGCAAAAGAGATCCCAGCACCACTACCAAGCAAATAAAATTGTTCTCAGCCATTAAAAAAAGCTACAAAAAAAAATAATCAGTTTATTAGATGTATTTCATCCTGTGCTGTGCCTGCCTTTGCTGCGGTGTGTGGTCCCCATTCCTTCATGCCGACAGTAGAGTTTGAAGGGCAAAGAGGTCATCATGATGCCAATAGGAAATGTGATTGATGAGCCGGTGTCAGAGGGAACAATGGGATACTTAATTAATGACTTGTGCTCAGTTTAGGAGAAAGATTCCCTCTCTGCACACCCTATCTCTGAAGAAAACACCCCTGTAATCCCAAGTTTTCCAAACAACATAAAGGCAACTTCAAAGATACACATGGTCAGTTTTATGTGTTGGGCTGGTTCAATGATTCTTTCCCGTCTTTGTTTACAAGGGCAACCAGGCTTGATTCCAAGCTCGAAAATAAAAGCCCACATTGTTCAGTGGAAATGGAGATTTTACAAGAAGCTTTCTCTTCACTGCTGGGGTAATTAACAATTTTAGTGCTCACTAAAAACTGCTCTGTATATTGTACTTTAAGTTTTACTATTTTTAAAGTTAACTTTTCTTGCTAAACAGAATTTCCCTGGAGAGAAGCAAAGGCTTATTTTAGTGTAATCGCCTCTGAAAAAGACTATTGTCGTCATATATTTAAAGTATACTTGTTAGAACTTAAATAAAAAATAAGCTAAATTGTTTTAGAATGTAAAATAAAATAAAACAGCCTCTAATCTTTTTCCGTTTATTATTACCCTTTATTTGTAATGCGCCAACATATTCTGTTGTACTTTGCCTGGGTTAAAGGGATATGTAAGTGAGCTGGATTATGAATGCATCTGATAGAGGAAAATTGATAGTGTATGAAAACATTTTTTGCATAAAAATATCCAAAAATTAACATTAATAATCTTACCTTGTGGTTAGCAAAATTCCCTGTTTTTTTTGAATTGACATTTGATTGTGTACACCCCTAGAAAATCCCACCTAAATTAGCAAAATATTTAAATTCAGAATCAGGCTAATACATTGTACCATTCTTCACCTCAGTACAAGAACTGCATCAGTTACTTCCTGTGCTCTGTACCATAAAGGTCACAATATGTACCCTGTTGTATTTCCTTTGTGTACCCGGCTTATGTAAGCGTCATGTGGGTGTGAATAGCTGGATTTGATATTTGTGTAAATAACTTTGTAAGTAAACTGAACTTTTCTTTATAACAAGTTTTCATACACTACTAATTATCCTCTATCAGATGCATTCATATTCCAGCTCACTTACAAATCCCTTTAAGTATAAAACGGATCTATCCTGTTACGTGTACGCACGGCACGGGAAGCCTCCTGGTGCCGAGCAGGCTCGCGTCCTGTGTCCGAATGTACTCCCTAAGCCCCTAACCCTATAACCCCAACACCCCTTGGCGGCCCTAACCCTAACCGCCTACACCAGTTACCGGCCCTAACCCTAAACCTAACGCCCTAACCCTAAGCCCTTAACTCCCTACACTTCTTGCTGGCCCTAACCCTAACCTCCTAAACGTCTTAGCCTAACCCTAACCCCCTAAAAGTACCTTCCTAACCGTAAGCCACTAACCCTAACCTCCTACACCACTTTCCGGCCTAAACCTAACTCTAACCCCCTAACGCGAAAACCCCTAATCACTTACCGGGCACTTAAAGACAGCTAGATCGGGACGTCCATGGCGTGCTTCCCAGCGCTGAAGCGTGCGTGTACATAACAGGATAGGTCCTATAAAACAAAAGATAATATTAACACAGTGCAAAAGAATGTAGGGTGCTGCCATTGAGCTTAAAATTACACATACAGTACATAGTGCTTGCTTTCAAAGCTTGAAAACTCGCACATTTATAATCTGAAGGACTTATATGCAATTATGCAATAAATTAGAAAGCATGGCCTTTGATAGTGCAGTTATTTCTGTGCAGTGGTAGTGTTTTTTTTATTTTATTAATAAGCTTCCTGAGATGGGAGGAGACTTTGCATACTGAGGAAGTTACTAGCTATGTACATTGGGAATGTGTCATCTGAAACTGTCAGTGATTTGGATAGAAGTAATGGAAAGCTCATGAGTTTACAAGGGCACACCCACCTGAGAAAGGAGCTGACAGAATCAGATGAAAAAAGAAAACAATAAAGAATAGTTATGTTTATTTATTTTTTCACAATATCAAGACTAGTTATTTCAAATAAAATATAGGGAAACAATACTTAGAAAGTATAAGTCAACAAATGTATTTATGTTAAAGAGTGCTGTATATAATGGCCTGTTTGTCTGTTGAGCTTGTTCACCCTTGAGATTAACCAAGCACCTTTGTGCAGCTCATATTTAAATAGAAATGTCAGCATTTTCCTATTCTGTTATCTTCTTATATGTCTTTACATTGCTCATTAAATAATATATCCTTGTCTCTTCTTGCTCTCCTCTGGAATTCTGCATTCAGTTGGACAAATCTTTTCCTATCACCAACAACCTTCACTTTCCTTCTTTCCTGGGCTACTTTTTAAAGCCTCATCCGATAGCCAGTTTGCCTTCTTCATTTTCTCTCTTTATGGGATATTTTTTGTTGCTGTTTCCTGAAAAAATTAGCAATCTTTGGTCTTCAGGCATTCTATCTTCCATGCCTAATCCCTTAAATCTCTACCTCCAATACATAATCACAAGGGATATTATTTATTTTATATCTGCTTGGTCTGATGGTTTTCCATCTTTTCTTCAGTTTAATTCTTAGCTTTGCAATAAGAAGCTCATGGTCTCGGCCGCAGTCAGCTCCAGGTCCAGTCAGCTGACGGTTTTGAGCTCCTCCATCCTTGGCTACAAAGTATATAGTCAATCTGATTTCTATGTTGTCCATCTGGTGATGTCCATGTGTAGAGTCGTCTCGGAGGCTGTTGGAAGAGGGTGTTTGTTATGGCCAGATAACTATGTTGACAGAATTCTACTAATCTCTGGCCTGCTTCATTTTGTACTCCAAGACCAGTTATTCCAGGTGTCTTTTGGTTCCCTACTTTAGCATCCCAATCATCTCTGATGAGAGTAACATATTTTCTTGGGGTTACTGTATATCTATGTTGTTTTGAATATCTTTGTAGAACTGGACAACTTCAGAATCCATTGTTAGAGCGTAGACTTGAATCACTGTGATGTTAAATGGCTTGCTTATAATTAATAGAAGTCCTTCTGTCATTTATTGAGCACTTCTTTGACCCCCTTTTGATGAACTATGAGACAACTCCATTTCTTTTGCAGGATTCTTGACCACCGTAGAAGATCTGGTGGTTGTCTGATGTGAAATGTGCCATTCAAGTCCATTTGAGTTCACTAACTCCCAGGATATCTATGTTTAACCTTGTCATCTCATGTTTGACCATTACAATTTGCCTTGGTTCATAGTTCTAATATTCTAGGTTCCTATGCTGAATTGTTCTTTGCAGCAGCAGACTTTCCTTTCCCCTCCAGACACATCCGCAGCTGGGTGTCCTCTCGGCTTTGGCCCAACCACATCATTAGATCGGGTTCTACTCGCCTTCTGCTCTTCCTCAGTAATGTGGTAGGAACCTACTGGTCTGAGGGGATTATTTTACGGTGCCATATCGTTATTTCTCTGGTTGCGCTTGTCCATAAAATTATGGATGTGGGGGAGAGCCCTCTGCAGCACATACATACACATACTCTGCTGAACTTGTTGTGCAGTGTAACATACTAACCAATCAGTGACCATCTATCAGCAGTCATTTTAACATGCTGTGGAGATGTGATCCCTGATAGGCTAGTACAATACACAGCATATCCATCCCTACAGAGTGTGTATCTGCATATGTGGCAGTGGGCACACCTATACATGGACTCTCTCATGGATGTTTACTCGCTTTAAATATATTATGTCATTGATACTCGTTTTAAAGTGTTAACTGTGAGTATTTGTCACATATGTGATGCTGCCCACCAGTGAGAGTGATAGGTAAGCTTCCTGGATTTGACTAGGGATAGAATATACATCTATCCATGGTCAAATCCATGGAACTCACATATCACTCATTGGTGGATAGCATTTACATGGAATGTGTGTTAACTCTGTGTGTGTGTGATGTACATGTGGCGTATGTTGGTGTATATGGTATTGACCAGGCATGGTGCCTGAATCCGGTGGGGGCCCCAGGCCTGGAGCTAACGCGGCGGTCGCTGTGGCCATCATCTCCTTGAGCAATCTCTCCCGCTCATTATAAAGGACAGTCACTGGGGGCCAACCACTTTGAACTCTTGCTGCTTTAGATTCCTCTTCCATCTTCCTCTTCACCTTGGCCCAGCTGTCGTCATAATGATGCCTGACGGACCTCACATCCCTAATCGCAAATTCAAACTCTGTAACTGCAGCTGCTACCTCACTCCTTACTTCCCTTCCCCTAGTAGGAACAGGATGGCACTGAGGAGGACCACCATTTCCTTGTGCCTGCAGTTAGGGGTCCTGTGCTTACCCACAACTTCTTGTCTTCCCAACTGTGGATGGGGATTCTGCCCTCCCTGCTCTATCCCTGAGGCATGTCCCTCACCACCCCTTCCCCCCCAGGATTATGTCTCTCCCCTCTGAACTAGGTGTACCTAATAATATAGGCAAATCCTCTCCTCTCTCTCACCTCTTGGCATACCACTCCTGGACATCCCTCCTTCTTTCCCTCCCTTCCTCTCCTCAATTTCCTCGCTCTCACCACTCCTTTTTTCCCTACCACTCCTCACCTTGACTCCCACTCACTCCCATCCACTCCCGCCACCCCACCTTTAAAATGCTCTAGGTGGTAGCCATATTGGCCTCTCCCGCCTTTTCCCATTCCTTAGTGTGTCGATGTGTTCTGGGGCCGATTAGCAAACTGTGAATCTCCTTATTTTATATATGAATTCAAACAGCACAAACAGCTTCCTATTAGTCTCTGTGATATGGGGTTTTGTACAAGAAGCTGCACCACATGATCAGGCGGAACAATAGGAAGGAGCTAGCAATACAGTGTATATAAGATGAGATGCAATATGGAGGTTCACAGTTTGCTGTTCACCCACTTTACAATATGACACACTGTGAGGGATTAGGAGGCGGGAGAGAGATAAACATGGCGGCCACATAGAGGTGAGCAGATACAGCAAATTCTAATGCAGGGTTTCTCAAACTTTTTGTTCACCGCACAGTATTCTTTGTCTTCAGGCACACTGGGAGTTGACAAAACTACGTGAGCGCCAGGAGACTCCCTTCAACAAAAATACCAGGTTTTGTCAAATTCTATTCGAGTTCTAACCCCATATTCTATATGCCAGGTAAGTAAAATTTCTATCAAACCAAATTATCAATAAATATTCTTTTATTTGCAATATCATTTACACAACATCCAAAATGTTGGGGTATACCTTGCAAAAAACTAGTGACCACCAACACAGCTGTTATATGCAGTTATCTTGTTTACAATTATAACTTATAATGGTTCTGGGATTGTGTATATATCTTAATTTATAATTGACCTGTCTAGTTTTTCTACAGCTTTTAGGCCCTTCAATACACTTGTTTCCCAATCAATTGGCTGGTAAAGTCTAATATAACTGGAACTACAAATTATTTTAACTATTTATTTTTATAATTTCAAATAAAGTAATGTTTTTCTGTGTCTTATTTTTAGCTTTCCTGCTCTAAATTGTCACCGTATTTCTAAAACTTTCTGGCATCAATATAAAAGAACATGTTTTATACATTATTTTTCTTCTCCATGGAAAATAAATTATATTAATTGAAGAAAACCTCTAAAACAGCAGTCAGATAGAAAAAGAATCAATGTTTCATATACCTTTATCTTAATAGTGAGTTAAGAGTAAGTGTAACTAGATACTTGTGTAAAACATGTTAATAGTGTTTTCTTATCTGGTTTGCATTCAAACTAATGGGAACAAAAGCACAAAATGTTGGAGTTCAGATATTCATAGGACACAGTGTCACTCAGTTTCCTGTCATATCAGGACGGAGTACAAGAAAACAATCCCACTATATTTAATGTCATTTTCTACACTATATATCAAATATTTCTCATACACATTAAACTTTCAGAATGTTTAAAATGGGATATTTTAAATGCATGCTAGAATGTTTTGGACTACAGTGGCCCTTTAAATATATTGATACCAACATATACAGTGGATATAAAAAGTCTACACACCCCTGTTAAAATGTCAGGTTTCTGTGCTGTAAAAAAATGAGACAAAGATAAATCATTTCAGAACTTTCCCCACCTTTAATGTGACCTATTAACTGGACAACTCAATTGAAAAACAAACTGAAATCTTTTAGATGGAGGGAAGAAAAATAAAAATAATGTGCTTGCATAAGTCTGCACACCCTCTTATAACTGGGGATGTAGCTGTGTTCAGAATTAAGCAATCACATTCTAAATTGTGTTAAATAGGAGTCAGCATAAACCTGCCATCATTTAAAGTGCCTCTGATTAACCCCAAATAAAGTTCAGTTGCTCTAGTTGGTACGGAAATTTTCTTAGTCGCATCCCACAGCAAAAGCCATGGTCCACAGAGAGCTTCCAAAGCATGAGAGGGATCTCATTGTTAAAAGGTATCAGTCAGGAGAAGGGTACAAAAGAATTTCCAAGGCATTAGATATACCATGGAACACAGTGAAGACAGTCATCATCAAGTGGAGAAAATATGGCACAACAGTGACATTACCAAGAACTGGAGCTCCCTCCAAAATTGATGAAAAGACGAGAAGAAAACTGGTCTGGGCGGCTACCAAGAGGCCTACAGCAACATTAAAGGAGCTGCAGGAATATCTGGCAAGTACTGGCTGTGTGGTACATGTGACAACAATCTCCCGTATTCTTCATATATCTGGGCTATGGGGTAGAGTGGCAAGACAAAAGCCTTTTCTTAGGAAGAAAAACATCCAAGCCAGGCTACATTTTGCAAAAACACATCTGAAGTCTCCCAAAAGCATGTGGGAAAAGGTGTTATGGGCTGATGAAACCAAGGTTGAACTTTTTGGCCATAATTCCAAAAGATATATTTGGTGCAAAAACAATACTGCACATTACCAAAAGAAAACCATACCCAAAGTGAAGCATGGTGGTGGCAGCATCATGCTTTGGGGCTGTTTTTCTTCAGCTGGAACTGGGGCCTTAATTAAGATAGAGGGAATTATGAACAGTTCCAAATACCAGTCAATATTGGCACAAAACCTTCAGACTTCTGCTAGAAAGCTGACCATGAAGAGGAACTTCATCTTTCAGCATGACAACGACCCAAAGCATACATCCAAATCAACAAAGGAGGGGCTTCACCCTAAGATTAAAGTTTTGTAATGGCCCAGCCAGAGCCCAGACCTGAATCCGATTGAAAATCTGTGGGGGGATCCGAAGAGGGCTGTGCACAGGAGATGCCCTCGCAATCTGACAGATTTGGAGTGTTTTTGCAAAGAAGAGTGGGCAAATCTTGCCAAGTCAAAATGTGCCATGCTGATACACTCATAGCCAAAAAGACTGAGTGCTGTAATAAAATCAAAAGGTGCTTCAACAAAGTATTAGTTTAAGGGTGTGCATACTTATGCAACCATATTATTTTATATTTATATTTTTTCTTCCCTCTACCTAAAAGATTTCAGTTTGTTTTTTAATTGAGTTGTACAGTTTATAGGTCACCTTAAAGGTGGAAAAAGTTCTAAAATGATTTATCTTGGTCTCATTTTTTTACAGCACAGAAATCTGACATTTTAACAGGGGTATGTAGACTTTTTATATCCACTGTATATGGGCCATATACATTAAAATAAGAAACTCTCATAATAATTTGTTAGCGTGTATATAGAAGTTCGAGAAATCACATTTGTAATAATGTTGAATAACATAGGATTTGGAAATAACTCACCTCACCAGTAACAAACCTCTCAATTCAAAGAATATAATATATTCTGTTGGTGATTTTTACCTTTGTAGAGTACTAAAAGGCACACACAGTGAAGACGCACAGTGGACTACATTGGAATGGATTTTAAACTCAATGAAATGTACACTCTTCGCGATAATAAGTTCAATGAATGGCACTGCGTGTTCAATAAATGGAGCTCTGAGTTCAATGAATGGGGCTCTAAGTTCAGTAAACGGGGCTGTCAAGACAGTGGAATGGGCGTTCTAAACAAGGGAATTGACCTTATTCTCAGAGGAATAGGCTCTATTCTCAGTGGAATAGGTTCTATTATCAGTGGAATAAGCTCTATTGTCAGAGGAATAGACTCTATTCTCACAGGAGCGGGCTCTATTCTCAGTGGAATAGGTTCTATCGTCAGTGGAATAGGTTCTATCACTAGTGGAATAGGTTCTATTATCAGTGGAATAGGCTCTATTATCTCAGGAATAGGCTCTATTTTCAGTGGAAAGGGCTAATAAACACACTTCACCCCTAGTTCCTTGATTCCCTTCCACGCTTATCCTTTGTTGCACCTCGGCACTGCTTTACACACATTCAATGGCCACTTTAGTGCAAAATAGTTTGGGCATTAATTTAAAAGTTCAACAAAAATATTTTTTTTTTGTAAGGGAAATAATTGACCGGGCCTTTTATCTCTTTTTCTGTCCTGATAAGTCACAGGAAAGAAAGTGACAGTGAGCCTTATGGATGTCTGAAGTATAATATATTGTGTTTCATGCCAATTGGTTTTAAGATAAGAAAACACAAATCACAGGATCTCCACACGTCCTTGTTCAGACTTCCTCTTAACTCACTGATAAGTTAAAGGCAGATAAAAAACACATCAATTTTTATTTGACCATTGTGTTAGTTTTCATCAAATGATATCATTTATTTACTATGGAGAAAACAAAATTGTATAAATTGTATATAAAATGCCATTTCCAGTGCAGGACAGAAAGTTTTGGACTACAGTGGCCCTCTAAAACTTAGTTCCCTCTTGCCCATTCTTTTTTAATACCATAAATATCATATATATGTATGTATGTTAAGAAATCAAGATATAGGCAGAAGGGATGGGTTATTCATTAAACACCAGCTACTGGCACATTGAAAGATCCTATAATGATTTCTATAATGTCAAAAATTCACTAATTTTATGGTGACGAAAGAGGAATAGGCCTGCACTGTACCAAGCAAGCAAAAACCATACAGTACTTGTGTGAACAGATGTCTAAAACAGGTCAGGGAACATGTTCCCAGCTCAAAATCATAGGATTTATAATGTTCCCAAATGCAAGTGCACAACAGATTTCACTTTTTAAAATTAGCAGCTATGTAAATACACTTTTTGGAAAAATAAGAATTTTTGAAGACCATGTTTATGAGTAAAGGAATCCTTTTTATGTTTGTTAAACTCCCTTCCTGAGAGCTGGATTATGAGGTTGTGTTTTTTGTATCTATCAATAGAGGGAGGCAAGGAAATCAAAAATTGAAAGATAATTGGATAGGATGAAAATTTACACCACACCCATTCCCTGACACAGGCTCATAAACAGGGAGATGGCATCAATAGATGCAACCACAGCTCTCCAGAAATGTAGATGCCCATCTCACATCTCTCACTCACATATTCTATGATATATTATAGATTCCTCCAGGGACCAGCAAACCATTTGAAAAATTGGGAGTTTTAAATAAAAAGCAGGCGTAATACTTTTTAAGTTTATATACAGAAGCATAGTACAGGTTGGTGAGATATCGGACTCATGAAAATGCAGTAGATGCTGAATCCCAATATCCAAAAATTAAGCATTTCTATAAAATGCTCACAAATTGGAATCTCAAGTGGAGACCCAATGCATATATATAAGGAGGAAACCCATATAACAAGGTTGCATTGCCATATATTTGCCAAAGACTTGGCCTCCAGATAGCATATCAGTCACATTATTAATCACTTCTGATGTACATCTAAATGTGAAATAATTATTATTCCCCAAGCAAACTATATTTGCTTCATCAAGCTATCGCATGGAGAGATGAATACAACTTGTTAAATGGCCCAACTTATTGTCACATCACACTATCTAGTTACTATAGGCATGACACAAAGTTGAAGAGCCACTACAATCTGGTATTTTTATTGAGTGCTGCTACATGCACTTTCCCAAACTGAATGTAATTGGCAGATAATTGTTAGACAGTCCAGATAAAGAACAGACAACAGAGGTTCAGCACATGTGGCTGGGTATCGGGTCAAAGGACGTAACTGGCAAATGTGTCATTGCAGAAAGGAGTCAAGATGATTACAGAGCTCAACATTAACACAAAGATAACTGCTCAGAATATTTTTTTAAAAATCACCAAGGTCCAAAAGTCTTTGCGAAAAATGCAATGAAGGGGAAATTGTAAAATGCTTTTTTTTTTGTAGCCACCATTTTGCCACAAAAAAAAAAATACGTATGAAAAAACTTTATTAACACTTCAAATTATGTTGATGTTAACACACACCCTTGTATTATAAATAAGTAATTTATGGACAACATAAAGATATTTCTAACACTGAAAAAGTAATTTGAGACAGAAAAAATGTAATTGTACCACACAGATAGGTTAGGAGAAGATAGTAAAGTATGTGACAAACAACTGTCTAACTTTTTAAAGTAAGGGAATATTAGCCAGTTTTGTGGTATGAACTTAGGTTCAGCCTTCCAGATAGGAGGAATCCTTCGAGGATCATAAGGTTCTATCTTCTCCTACCCTATCTGTATGATTGGTACAATTACACTTTTCCTGTCTCAATATACTGTTCAGAGTGAGAAATATCCTAATGTTATCCCAAAATTACTTATTTACAATAAGGTGGTGTGTTTTTAACATCGGTGTAATTTGAAGTGTTATTAAAGTATTTCAATACGCATTTTTTTTATAAATAAGAACCAGTGTTAAGCACTAGAAAAACTATTGATTATTATTGAAGTCACCATTTTGTAATGGCAACCTCTATTTTGTAAACTGATATAGGGTTAATGATTTTAACTGCTAAAATATCAATATTTTTCTTTCAATGAAATATAAGTAAACAGGCCTTACCATCCTGTCCAAACAATCTCCAGACATCTGTCTAATGTTAAGATGTGTTTTGTTTTGGCTTATTCTGACCTCTTCCAAAAATATTTAACAATATCTTAATTAATACATGTCAGTAATTTTCCTTTTGAATGTAATAGATGGAATTAATAATGCTTTTTTATCAATTGATTTTAGCTAGCAATTTATCATATATATATTCATACTAATAGCTTCTGTAACATGATAGTCCATTATTATCACACTTAGTATTTAGCTGTAAAAGTAGTAACGATTAGTTCACTTTATTATGTTGAACCATAATTATGATGTCAATGCTCATATTTGGGGGTACGCATCTCCTTCCTGTCTATATACACAGTGTAATTTCATTGTACTTCAGTGCACTTTTGCTATTCTCCAAGCTTGCAAATAAAGAAACTTGATAAAGACATGGTTTCTCTCGTTTGATTGAGTGTTGGTCTTGTGAGAGGCACTGGTAAGGGATTTTTACCCCAAGAGCAATTAAGGTCAAACCACAATGGAAACTTTGAGAGGCCTGGATATGGGCAAAGTGTTAAAGAGAGCTAAACATTCTCTCGGACAAATACATTTACATACCCAAAGGATAGCTACAGTCATAGATTTCTATCTCTCAGTCATTCAATGAAAAAGGTTATGAGCTGGAAACTGGTTAAATGTAAATCTTTTAAAAATGAAAGGATGCCTTTTGCAATGATATGTGACTGGATCAATCTTTGCCAAGATTTGGAAAGAACCAACAAGCCACACTCCAATTTTCCTGGAAATGGCAGGACAAATATAAATGCTGTGTAGATCTCATCACAGATCTGGAAAGGGAGAGCTGCATTATGCTATGGGTAGAAATAGATCTGTGTGACTCCTCACACATGTCCAGAAGTCTTTAGTAAAGGATAGTGTTCTATAACTAAAAAACAGTAATTGAGGACAGTAAACTCAATGCTCAACCTCTGTTACCAATCCAAAATATAAGCACTCGCCATGATTTAAGTACGAGTGAAAGGAGCATCCGTGTCCCATAAACAGAGTATATGCAGACAAAAAGACAAGTGTCTGTGCGAAGGGAACACGTTTAGACAAACAGTCTAAGTCAGTGTTCCTCAACTCCAGTCCTCGGGGGCTACCAACAGTTCACATTTTAGGTATACCCCAGATGGTGAGTATTTAGAGGCTCAGTAGGTGTCTAAATAGAAGTACCAAGTCTTTGATTAGCTCACCTGTGCTCAAGTAGGGATATACCTAAAATATGAACTGTAGGTGGCCCCTAAATTTTATGACCAAAAACAAAGAACAAAAAGAATCAGAGATAAAGAAATGCACTTGATGTACCCAGTCAGCAAGTATTGCATCAGTAGTTATAGCCAAGAATAAAACACACCCTTAACTTTGCTTGCTTATATCATTATTCTGGTATAGATTTTAATTTTTGTATCGAATCCTTCCCTACACATTCTGACACTTCCAATAATTATGTGCAGTGAATACATGTTTTTCCTTATAAGGAACAGACACCTTCCTACCATAATTTAGTCAACTGGTCAGTCTGTGATTTGCAAATTAGACCTAACTTCTCACAGCTGACTGATCAGGCCCTATAAATCTAATGTATCTCGGGGAAGGCATTTGCAAGGGGGCATTTATAAGATGTAACATCGGTTGCAAAGGTTCCACATATCTTAAGTGAACATTCTAAAGTGTAGCAATTGGAATTATATAGGTATTACAATACAGCATTGGTTCTTAGTGTCTTGTCCATCTATATAACTCTATCTTCAACATATGAAGGAATGGCTGTGCTATCACACTAATTTGTTCTTTACAACTTTCACCTGAATATCTACTCTATTTGTATCTGATTCATATCCATATTCTGTCTACTTAAATCATTATTATGCCATGCTGATTTTTGTTTTTGTTCTTATATCTATTCAATCTATTTTCCTGCACATTCTGTTTGATGTACATATACTTTCCTACCTGGCACTTGCAACAATTAAATGCAACGAATATGGTGTTTCCTGATGAGGAACAGACACCTCCCTATCTTAATTTAGTCAATTGGCCAATCTGGAGCCTGCAAATTAGACCAAACTTCTCACACCTGACTGATGAGGTGCTATAAATCTAATGTAAACCTGGGAAGATGTAACATCAGCTATTGATAAAAACTCACTTGTATTCATGAACTACTTATTTCCAATGCCATCAATCGATTGGCTATCACAGAAACTTGTCTCACCCCATCAGACACTGCCTCCCCCGTGGCACTCTTATATGGTGGCTTTCACTTCTGTCACACACCTAGACCTGGGAACAAGCAAGGTGGAGATGTGGGCATAATTACTTTCCTCTGGCTGCACATTTCACTGCATACCACAGGTTACCTGCCTTCTATTCTCATCTTTTGAAGTTCACACTATCCGCTCCTTCTCACCCATCTCTATCGCCTACCTAAACCACCCTCTCAATTTCTAAGTCATTTTGCCTTCTGGTTCTCTCATTTTCTTTCCTACAGCATTGCCACTGACACACCCACATCGCCTGTAGCCACACAATCACTTTTATATAACTCTTTCGTTTGCTGCTCACAATGGATAGAATCCTCTGCTCACTATGATGGACACTCCATTGATTTTATTTTTACCAATCTCTGCACAATCTCCAACCTTGTCATCCCCCTCTATCTGACCAGCACCTCCTAACCTGCAACCTCAGTACACCTTCCACTGTGCACTTCCACTCTCAATCCCTGCCATAAACCTGCAAGCACTTGAACCACAACAACTTTCCAATGGGCTACAACCCTTCCTCAGCCCACTCACCATCCACACCTGCCCTGATATTGCCACCTCACAGTACAACATGGTCCTAACTTCCACCCTTGATACTCTTGTCCCCATAACCACAGGCAGATGCCCTCATCCACCTCCATGACACACTACACAAACACACTACATCCAGAGGTGCGCCTGCACTGCTGAAAGAATATGGAGGAAATCTTGCACATCGGCAGACTTCCTCCATTACAAGACTATTTGCCCTCCTACTTCTCTGCACTACTTTTCATCATTAATATCAAACCTGTCCCCAACTATAAATATTTGTTTGCTACATTCAACACTCTCCTCTGCCCAACCCACCTCCTGCCACCTTCCTGTCTCACAGCAGAAGACTTTGCCTTCCACTTTAAAAATACAATTGAAAACATCCAAAACAAACTCTCTTCCAACGTGGCGCAAACATACCCCCCTCTAAACCAACTGACAACACCCAGCCTTTACCCTTCCTCATTCCCACATCCACTATGGACTCCTTGTACCTTGTAACTGAGGATGAAGTCTCTACCCTACTATCAACCTCTCGCCTTACAACTTGTCCAAATTATCCTATTTCATCACAACCTCCCCTCTCTACCACACTTATCCCATCTCTCACACATCTATTCAACCTTTCGTTAAGCACTGACAAGCTAGCGTCATCTTTAAAACATGATATAATTATATTGATTCTTAAAAAAAACTCATCAGACGTTGCTTCTGCATCAATTGCCCTTACTCTAAAATTCCCCTGACTTCAAATCAGCTTGAGTGGCACGTCTACAATCGACTAGCCCAATTTATTTCCTCCAACTCCCTCTTGACCCCTTCCAATCGGGCTTCCTGCCCCAACCCTTCACAGAAATAGCGCTCACAAAAGTCACTAACGACTGAGTAAAAGGGAAACTTCTCTATGCAGCTCTCTACTGCCTTTGATACAGTTGACCACCATCTTCTAATCCAAATTCTCTGCTCTCCTGGCATCCATCTTTCATGTTTCACATCCTACCTAGTAAAATGAATATTTAGTGTCTCCTTCTTTAGCATCTCTTCTTTGCCCGCTTTCTGACTGTTGGCATAATCCAAAGTCTAGTCCTAGGCTTCCTCCTCTTCTCCATCTATATATCCTCCCTTGGTACCCTAATACAATCTTTTAGATTTCAGTATAATCTATATACAGATGACACTCAAATCTGCCTCTCAGCACAAGATCTATTTCCATCTCTTCTAGCACAAGATGCCATCTGCTTCTAGATGTCTGCTTGATGTCAACTCAAATTTAGCATATCAAAGACTTAGCTCTAATCTTCTCACCCTCTACTACAGCTTCCATTCCTCAAATATCTTTCACTGTTGACGCCATCATCGCTCCAACATCCCTGGGGTTCTTCTGGATTCTGCCCTCTTTAATTCTTCACATACAATCAATAACAAAATTGAAATTAATTTCCACCTAAAAATCCTATCCAAAATGCGTCAATATCTTACACAAGACACAACTAAAATTCTAATCTATTCTCTAATCATATCTAGCCTCAATTACTGCAACTCACTCCATACCTCCTCATCACCCATCTGCCTCCACTCCAATACATAATGCTCAGTGTCTACAGCACCTCTCTGTCAGTCACTCATATATAGCCCTCAAATACAGTGTACCCCTTATATCTTAAAATACTCCCCCAACACGTCTTGGCCCTGCTAGTAACTTTCTTCTTTCCTAATCTTATCACCTCCTCTCACTCCTGCCTTCAGGTTTTTTCTTGTGCTATCCCTACTCTCAGAATCTTCTTGCCACCCCCCACTAGACTATCCTCCTGCCTCAGAACAATAACAAAAACTCACTAAAAACACATCTGTTTAAAAAAGCTTATAACTTCTAGCATTGATATGCATAACTGCAACACAACTGTGTAACACAGCCCCTTGCTTCATCCTTACACACTGCCATCTTGTATCTATCACCCTCCTGTATCATACCCAAACCCTTTAGATCAGGGGTGTCCAAACTCGGTCTGGGAGGGCCACACACATGCCTGGATTTGATGATAACCCCTACTGTGCACAGGTGAGTCAATCACTTCTTCAGTCATCCCGATTGACTCAACTGTGCACAGAAAGGATATCTTCAAATCCAGGCCTGGGTGTGGCCCTCCAGGACCGAGTTTGGACACCCCTGTTTTAGATTGAAAATCCACAAACTTACAGTCTTGCAAGGTGCTTTGGAATCAAGCACTATGGATGTTTGATTTTAAGCTGAAAGACAGGGTCTTCCATCATTTTGCAATGTGTTCATTTTTCCTTTTGTCTTGTACTTAACCCCTATATATCACTGCAGAATATGGGCCCTATTCTATTGTCCAATTCATAAAATTATACACACCTAAAATCACTCTTAATATTGCCACATATTCTATTAGCTCCTCGCAATCCGATTACGAGTTACCCACCCACAATCACAACGTGACAGCTAAAGATGCAAAATCGGCCTAAGAAACACAGCTTGAATATTATGAGCCCTAACTAATTAAAGTTACACAAATTGATATTCTATTAGACCCGTAGGTCTAGCTCGTAAATTAAGTCTAACCCGCAACTGAAAAAAGTATCAAGTTTCTGTCAAAAATATTACGAGCACTAAATAGGACTCTCAAGGGCTTTTTCAAACACTTATTAAAGCTGTAACAGCAATTAAACACACACCACTGTCGTTTAAAAGCATGGAAACCCATTAGAATTAATTGCAGAACAGTCTCAAACCCATAAATATGCAATTAAAAAATATTATTTTTAAATGTTATTTCTGAGTAATCATGATCCCGGGGCTCAAGGGGTTAATATATTACGAAACTCCCATGAACTAGAACAGATGATCTAATGCATTTTTTTTCGAGTGCTAGATTGCTAGATTGTGGGCACCCCGACCTATGCGCGCAGCAGAATTGCGCGGTGATAATAGTGTGCCGACTCAGCACGCTGTAAAAAAATCTGTGACAATTGCCCTTGAAAGAGCGCAATGGCCTGAACCCCTCTAATCCTAAGACCCCTAACCCTAAGACCCCTAAGCCTAACCGTGTAAGCCTTACCATAACCCTAAGACCCCTTAGCCTAACCCTAAACCTTTAAGCTCTAAGCCTAACACTAACCCTTAGAGCCCTTAGCCTAACCCTAGCCCTTTAAGCTCTAAGCCTAACCCCTAGACCCCTTAACCTAACCCTTTAACCTCTACGCCTAACCCTAAGACCCCTAAGTCTAACCCTCTAACCCTAACCATTACCCTCTAACCCTAACACCCCTAAGCCCACCTTAACATCAGTCCAGCTCGCAGTTGTCGGTCACGCAATTGTCGGGCGCACAGCTGTTGGGGCACTCACTTGTCAACGCGCTTCTGACAGCGCGCTTTTGACAGATGTGCAATGGGCGCGTCACAACTTATTGGCACTAATTAATTCGTAGACTCCAATTTCAGATTCTGTCTAACTTCCATGTTTTACTGATGTCATGATGATGGACTCATTTACTATTGGCTGTGTCTAAGAAGTAAAATTACGGGCTTGCTTAAATATTACCAGATCATGTAATCATGCCCTCTGAACTTCCACTTAAAAAGGCAGGGTTTACATGTTTAGGCTTAAGGAGGTAAATTACAGGCTTGAGTCAATAGAATACATCTAAAAATTTAGAGAGAAAAACACCTGCAGCCAAAATTAAGTGTTAGAGTTATTTGTAGGCTTCTAATAGAATATGGCTCTATGTTGGTGCATTACAAATAAAGGATAATAATAACAAAAATAATAATAATAATAATAATAAAGAGTGGAAATTTCCCAGGAGCCTGGGAGACAGGATTTGTACTGCTGACTCCAAAATAGTTTTTCAAAGTATAATGCATCCCTATGTAGGGCTTCCTTCCAGGCTCCTAGAAAATAGCCTGTATGGCTCCTATAACATCTTCCTGTCTCCTAACTATTACATATTTTTGTCCACCCATGTGTATAGCTATAATTTATCAGCATATGAATATAATACCTCTCAAACTTTCAAGTGAACAAAGTGTGACACTGTTATATTTATGCGTCTAAAAGTAATCAGGACTAAGGTATATTTACTTATTAAACACATTATAGAAACTGATATACAGTGTGATCCAGCTTTATCATTTTTAAAATATTTATGGACTAAACAAAAAGAAAAGTCAGAATACTAACTTCACTTCTGCTTTCAGGACAAAATATATGTCAGATGCTCACTTCCCTTTGGTTTCTCTTCACTTCAGTTCTACAGGTCCTCAAAGAACCATAAACCAGTAATAAAAGACCAAAAATTATACCTTCTGTACTTATCTATCTTCTCAATTTATATATGCGTGTGTGTGTGTGTACACATACATTATATATATATATATATATATATATATATATATATATATATACCACATATAATAGTTGTCAAACTGCGATTCATCGTTGTGCTTGCATCCTGCGATTGATCAGGCCTCCTGCGTCCGAGCGGGGAGGGCACTTCGTCGGATCGGTCTCATCGGCCGCCCCAGCATAGGCGAAGAGGCTACCTCCCGCCCCAGACTCCCCCGGCCCGCTCTCAGGCCGGTCTGTTCGGCTCGACCCCCCCCAAGGGAGCCTTCCCCTGCGGTGAGTTTGCGCAGATCCGAGACCAAACCCCTAGCGGGCCCGAAACAGAGCGGGTCCGGCCGGTGCGGACGGAGGGAGGCGGCGACGAGCGCACCCTTTCTCCGGTCAGAGAGGCCCCTCGACCAATTGACCGGCGGGGTCGTTCCCAACCTGTCCTTCTCTCTATCTCCCTTTCGTCTCAGAGCGGAGGGAGCGGGGGTGGAGGGGGCCCAGGTGTCCCTTACCAAGCCGGGGCAGCGTGCCCTAGCAAGCCTCCCCGGCCTGCTCTTGTGTAAGTACACATGGCCAGTACAGTGAAACTGCGAATCCCTCATCAAATCAGTTATGGCTCCTTTGATCGCTCCATCTGTTACTTGGATAACTGTGGTAATTCTAGAGCTAATACATACCGACGAGCGCTGACCCCCCCGGGATGCGTGCATTTATCAGACCAAAACCAATCCGGGGCCCCGTGCCCTGCCGCTTCAATAACTCTAGATAACCTAAGCCGGATCGCACGTCCCCGTGACAGCAACGATACATTTGGATGTCTGCGCTACTCCATGGCTAGTCAAGGTGTTGCTACAGTTTTTAGGGTTGATTTAAGCTTGATTTTGATAATTTACTCTTGTTACTCTACTGTTTTTGAAATTTTTTGTTTAACAGATAAAAAAATACAGCTGGACTCTCAGCAGAATCTGCACAATATATCACTCAAGAACTGGGTCCCCCTTGCAAATTATGCACGCATGCAATATGCTAGTGTCTAAGGTTGGTTGGGCATCATGGCAGCTGTATACAGTCCAGGACATATGGTCAAATGGCCAGCTTAAATCACTCGAGGAGATAAACACAAGTAATAAAGTTCCCGCTAGTTACTGGCTCCTCTTAAATGCTCTGAGACAGTTAGTGAGCAATTTAGAATATAGTGTACCGCTAACTAACTTTGAAAAAGTGCTTTTAAAGACCCATAGCGCAACCTCTATCTCTCAATGTGTCAAAATCCTAGAGGAGGCAAGGAATACAGATAAATCCCTGGGGATGTGCAAATGGGAAAAAGAACATGGGGAACACTGAGGTGTAAAAAATTGGTTTAATGCTGGTGAGTTAACCGAGAAAAGTATCAAATGCAGCTGATTAAGGGAAGTCCACTGGTGAACATGTGGTAT
The DNA here is from genome assembly GCA_027410445.1 of Discoglossus pictus. Classification (NCBI taxonomy): domain Eukaryota; kingdom Metazoa; phylum Chordata; class Amphibia; order Anura; family Alytidae; genus Discoglossus; species Discoglossus pictus. The sequence continues at coordinate 454,420,653 of CM050164.1, read as the reverse complement.
AGCGTTCCGTATATACGGTACTATTTATTTATTTACTTATTTTCTCGGAACTCTGAGCCTGGAAACAGGTTTTTAAACTTGTTTTAGACATTCAAATGTGAACACAGATGTACTTTTAATTTACTATACTACTGTACGGTGGAGGCTTCTATCGCTCTTTTGCCCACCATATTATAAAAGATTGTTGTGGTGAACTACCTACTCATAATTTCCACAACACAGGCTGAGATCCTGCTCCATGCTGATGATAGCCAGTAAGCTTGAAACAGCTGTACATGGATAGGATACTCAGCTTGTGTTTAATCCAACCTTCCCTTTGTATTGAAGCTGTGTAATCCAGCATGCATAAGCTTAAAGGAAGCCCTGTTTGATAATGGCTATGGATTGAAGAGTGAGGCATTTGTGGGCACATGCTCATGTCCCAGCTCAGCTTCCCAGAATACAGTGTAATAACTTTTTTTTTTCTGAAATTCTGAGCTGGAAGCAGGTTTTTATTTACTACTAGCGAATTGCCCGTCAAAAAATGACGGCAATGAAATTGTAAGGTAGCTAATGCTGTTTGGTGTATAATAATGAAATATGTAATACATTACTAAATGAATATACTGTACCTATTTTGAAGCATTGTGATGAAGAGCTGGCAATCTGTGTTGATGTTGCTGCAGCATTAGTGGTGTGGAGCTGCTGTGTAAGCATGCTGAATGTGTGCACTGTGTGGTATGAATATCCGTAGGTCGTTTGTGGCGTTTTGCGAGTTTCTTGTGGTGTTTTGCGAGTTTAGAGTGCTGTAGCCTCGTTTTCGTTTTGTTCGGCGGCCATTTTTTCTCTCGCTTAGATTTTTTTTTAGTCTCTAAACTCTTTTATTTCGAGTAAAATGAAGGTCTAAGTTGCATTTTTGAGGTCCTGGGTGCTCCCTCTTGGTGTAGGTAAGGTTTTTATGTATGTGCTGTGTGTATGTATTGTGTTTTACATTTTGTAATGTTCGCGATTTGCTTTCGAGTGTTGCGAGGCCGTAATGTGTGTGAACGTGTGTCGTATGTTGTTTGCGAGTGTCGTAATGTGTGTGTCGTGCTCTTTGGGTTGCGACGTGAAGTTTGCGAGGGTCGCAGTTGCTGGCATGGAGCGCCTTCGGCGCTCCATGCCAGCAACTGCGGCCCTCGCTTTGCGAGGTCCTCAGGTGCTGGCATGGAGAGCCTACGGCGACGTGAAGTTTGCGAGGGACGCAGTTGCTGGCATGGAGCGCCGAAGGCGCTCCATGCCAGCAACTGAGACCCTCGGCCAGTGCCCTCGCTTCGCGACGGCCTTGGCTCGCTGCGTGAGCCCGCAGCGTTAGCAACAACTCGTACGCTCACAACTATATATGTGATATATATATATATATATATATATATATATATACACACACACATATACTAGTGACTTGCACGTCAAAAATGACGGGGCAATAAAAAAGTGTTGAAATGCTGTTTGTCACAAAATGTGAATGTACTGTGTGCCTCAACTATATAGACCCCTATAGCACACTAATGAACCCATGTAATGTACCTGATCCATAATAGGATGAAGATGTACTCATTGAGTCAGAGAAAACATGTACATCCTCCCACCAGCCCAAGTACAAATTTGCATAGCTAGGTGGTCATAGCTGTGCCCTTGGACTGGTGGTACCATTTGCCATTGAAGACCAAAAAATTCATAGTGAGGATACATTTGAAAAGTTTAAGTAGCAGCAGGTTGTTTAAGCTCTGTTCCGAGCTTGAAATGGGCGTCAGGAGATGGGTGACTGATTGTATCCCCAAATCGTGGTATAGACCTATACAAGCTCTATATATCAATACTTGCTATAAAGGCAGTCGTGAATCTCCTCAAAGTGTCATGTGTATCCTTAATGTAAGACGACAATATTGACGTGAATTAGGGGCCACAAAGATACTGATGTTTTCTAGTTAAATTATTCACCCCAGATTCGATTGGCAACCTGGGATCGTTCTCTTTGTGTACCTTTGGTAAGGCATAAAATGTCGCAATAACTGCATTTTTCGGCAAGATTAATTCGTATTGCTCAGTACTGATTAAATATTTAAATATATATATATATATATATATATATATTGTAGCAGAGTGAAGCAAAGAAGGCCCCTAGAGGTGGGTTTAATTAAAGAGGCTGGAAGATTGCTCTGGAGAAAGAAAGAGTTAACTCTGGGCAGTGATCAGAGACTGAAGCCCAGCTGTGGATTGCCTTTAAGACCACAGCAGAGAGATGGGTGGAGTCTCTCTCACTTAGGCTTGGGCCTAAACAGTGTGAGGAATCTGCTCCTGTTGGTGAGCTGCTGTAAGCAGCAAAAGAGCAAGCTACAGAGAGAAGCTTGCTGACTGTTCCTGCTTGGATCTATAATCTGATGTGCGATTTGGATTGAGAGACTGAAGTCTGTTCTAGGAAGCCGTTTGCAGTTTAAAGACTGTTTTACCAGAGATTGCTCGCAGAGGAAGCCGTTTGCAGTTTAAAGACTGTTTTACCAGAGATTGCTCGCAGAGGAAGCTGTGTTCCAGAGGCTGTGAGTAAAGGATGATATTTTCCTTACAAGAGTCTGTGTAAAGTAACCCCAGTGAGAAGGCAGCAGTCTAATTGTTAATTGAACAGAGTATCTCAAAAGACTGTTTAAGGATCCCTGGAGGTTGGAGTATTTCTGAAAGACGGGCGGGCAGAATGCTCCCCTTTCTATTGATGAAGAAATTTTCAAGAGGACGGTGTGTTTTGCTTTACCCTTGGTTGATGTAAGCCATTATGTGGTGTCATTTTTGGACTTTTAATAAAAACATTAAAAGAATACATGAACTTCTTGGTGTCAATCTAGAAGGTAACAGGTCAATCTACTACAATATATATATATATATATATATATATATATATATATATATATCCCCTTCTGGATCTCTACATTGTCGTGGTAAAAAGGTTTGTGTACTTCAGCTGAAGCTGTGAGCTATACCAATTAGGGTCACCCAAGATGGGCAGGTCATAGCAGAGAGGTCAGACAAATTGTGATCCACTGGCAACCCAACCTTATGAACAATCACAACCTGAGACATACCGATTGTGCCTGGAGTGATGTGGTCCATAGGGTCACGGACATGGAAAAACAGACACAACTGAGCGACTATACATCATATATATTTATATATATATATATATATATATATATATATATATATATATATATACAGGGAGTGCAGAATTATTAGGCAAGTTGTATTTTTGAGGATTAATTTTATTATTGAACAACAACCATGTTCTCAATGAACCCAAAAAACTCATTAATATCAAAGCTGAATATTTTTGGAAGTAGTTTTTAGTTTGTTTTTAGTTTTAGCTATTTTAGGGGGATATCTGTGTGTGCAGGTGACTATTACTGTGCATAATTATTAGGCAACTTAACAAAAAACAAATATATACCCATTTCAATTATTCATTTTTACCAGTGAAACCAATATAACATCTCAACATTCACAAATATACATTTCTGACATTCAAAAACAAAACAAAAACAAATCAGTGACCAATATAGCCACCTTTCTTTGCAAGGACACTCAAAAGCCTGCCATCCATGGATTCTGTCAGTGTTTTGATCTGTTCACCATCAACATTGCGTGCAGCAGCAACCACAGCCTCCCAGACACTGTTCAGAGAGGTGTACTGTTTTCCCTCCTTTTAAATCTCACATTTGATGATGGACCACAGGTTCTCAATGGGGTTCAGATCAGGTGAACAAGGAGGCCATGTCATTAGATTTTCTTCTTTTATACCCTTTCTTGCCAGCCACACTGTGGAGTACTTGGACGCGTGTGATGGAGCATTGTCCTGCATGAAAATTACGTTTTTCTTGAAGGATGCAGACTTCTTCCTGTACCACTGCTTGAAGAAGGTGTCTTCCAGGAACTGGCAGTAGGACTGGGAGTTGAGCTTGACTCCATCCTCAACCCGAAAAAGCCCCACAAGCTCATCTTTGATGATACCAGCCCAAACCAGTACTCCACCTCCACCTTATTATTATTATTATTATTATTATCTTTATTTATATCGCGCCAACATATTCCGTAGCGCTGTACAGGGGTTGAGTACATAGCAGAAAACAAATTAAACACCTTGTAAAGAATGGAGGGCCCTGTTTTCGAGCATAAAATCAAATGTACATAGAGCTTGTTTCCAAGGCCTGACACAAGATTGAAAACTCGCAAACTTACAATCTAAGGGTTTAGGTGTGATACAAGAGGGTGACAAATACAATTGAAAGCAATTGGTTCAGTAAAGTGGAGGGGTCTGTGTGTTGTACTGTAGATTGTGGGTGTGAGTGTTATTAAGCTGTGGAATGTTCAGTTGTACATGTTAAGGCTGAAGATGATAAGATTTTTTAAACAGGTGTGTTTTTAATAATTTCTTAAAGGTTTTGAGGCAGGAAGATAATCTAATGGAGCGGGGCAAGGAGTTCCAAATGGATGGGGAAGCACGAGAAAAGTCTTGAAGACGGGAGTGAGAGGAGGTGATGAGAGAGGAGGAAAGAAGAAGGTCGTTAGCAGAACGAAGGGGCCGGTTGGGAGAGTATTTTGAAACAAGAGCAGAGATATAAGGGGGTGCACTGTTGTTGAGGGCTTTATGTGTTAGGGTCATGATTTTAAATTTGATTCGGGAAGCTATGGGAAGCCAGTGGAGTGATTGACAGAGAGGGGCTGCCGACACTGATCGTTTGGTATTGAAGATGAGTCTAGCGGAGGCGTTCATTATGGATTGGAGGGGAGACAGACGAGAGATGGGGAGGCCAGCAAGGAGGGAATTGCAGTAGAGTCGAGAGATGATGAGAGAGTGAATTAGAATTTTAGCTGTGTCTTCTGTAAGATAATGACGAATTTTGGAGATGTTTTTTAGGTGAAACTGACATGATTTTGTTATTGCTTGGATGTGAGGAATAAAAGAGAGGGCGGGATCCAGTAGAACCCCAAGACAACGGGCCTGGGAGGTAGGGGCGATGATGGTGTTGTCAACAGTGAGAGATATTTGAGGTGTGGAAGCTGTAGTAGAGGGTGGAAAGATTAGAAGTTCAGTTTTAGACATGTTGAGTTTGAGTTGACGGGTGGACATCCAGGAGGATATGCTAGAGAGGCAGTTGGAAACTTGAGCTAAAAGAGAGGGGGATAGATCGGGTGCAGAGAGGTAGATTTGAGTATCATCTGCATAGAGATGATACTGAAATCCAAAGGATTTTATAAGGGTGCCAAGGGAGGAGGTGTAGATGGAGAAGAGGAGGGGGCCTAGGACAGAACCTTGGGGAACGCCAACAGACAGAGGGAGAGGTGAAGAAGAGGTGCCAGAGAAGGAGACACTAAATGTACGATCTTTAAGATAGGATGTGAACCATGAAAGAGCTGTGTCCTGGATGCCAAAAGAGCGGAGCGTTTGGATTAGAAGAGGGTGGTCAACTGTATCGAAGGCAGCAGAGAGATCCAGGAGAATTAGAATAGAGTAGTGACCCTTTGATTTGGCGGTTAGCAAGTCATTAGTGACTTTTGTAAGGGCTGTTTCTGTAGAGTGTTGGGACCGGAAGCCAGATTGGAAGGGGTCAAGTAGGGAATTGGAGGAAATAAATTGAGTGAGGCGATTGTAAACAAGCCGCTCAAGGAGTTTAGACGCAAGGGGAAGTAGTGATATAGGGCGATAGTTGGAGGCAGAAGCTGGGTCAGAAGAGGGCTTCTTGAGAATGGGTGTAACTGTGGCATGTTTTAAGGAGGATGGAAACTTGCCAGTGTTTAGGGAGAGGTTGAATAGATGTGTGAGAGCTGGGATAAGTGTGGTGGATAGGGGAGGGATTAGCTGTGATGGAATAGGATCATGAGGACATGTGGTAAGGTGAGAGGTTGATAGTAAAGTAGATACTTCATCCTCGGTTACAGGGTCAAAGGAGTCCATAGTGGAGGTGGGATTGGGGAAGGGTAAGGGCTGGGTGTTGTCGGTTTGGGGAGAGGGTGGTGGGGTAGGGCCAAGCTGGGAGGAGAGCTCATTTCGGATGGTATCGATTTTATTTTTAAAATGGCTGGCAAAGTCATCAGCAGTGAGAGAGGAAGGGGCAGGAGGTGGGGGTGGGCGGAGGAGGGTGTTGAATGTAGCAAATAAACGTTTAGGGTTGGAGGACAGGTTTGATATTAGTGATGAGAAGTAGTGTTGTTTGGCAAGATTGAGGGCAGAGAAGTAGGAGCGCAAGGTAAACTTGTAGTGGAGAAAGTCTGCTGAAGTGCGAGATTTCCTCCATAATCGTTCTGCAGTGCGTGAGCATCTCTGTAGATAGCGTGTTTGTGTGGTGTGCCATGGTTGTGGGTGAGAGCGAGGGTGTTTGCTTGTGATTATGGGGGCAAGAGAGTCAAGGGTGGAGGTTAGAGTAGTGTTGTATTGTGAAGTGGCGACGTCAGGGCAGGCAAGGGTGGTGAGGGGGCTGAGAAGGGGTGTTAATACATTTGAAAATTGTTGTGGGTTGAGTGCTTGCAGGTTTCTGCGTGTTCTGATGGCAGGATTTGAAGAAGGGCGGTGAGCGGAGGATGAGGTGAGGTTGCAAGTTAGCAGGTGGTGGTCAGATAGGGGAAGTGAGGAGATGTCAAGGTTGGAGATAGTGCAGAGATTAGTAAAAATAAGGTCAATAGAGTGTCCACCACTATGAGTTGCGGAATCTGTCCATTGTGAGAGGCCAAGGGAAGAGGTGAGTGCAAGTAATTTTGCAGTTGTTGGGGAGGTGGGTGTGTCAGTGGCAATGTTGAAATCGCCAAGAATGAGTGAAGGTATATTGGAGGAGAGAAAGTGAGGGAGCCAGGCGGCAAAGTTGTCCAGAAATTGAGAGGGTGATCCAGGCGCGCGATAGATCACAGCTACTCGCAGAGGGATGGGAGAGAAGATGCGGATAGTGTGGACTTCAAAAGATGAGAATTGAAGGGAGGGAACAGGGGGTATGCAGCGAAAAGTGCAGCGAGAGGATAGCAGTATGCCCACACCTCCACCTTGTTTGTTCTCAGGTCTAGGAGTGTGGCTGAAGTGTAGACCACCATAAGAGAGTGCGGCAGGGGAGGCAGAGTCAGATGGAGTGAGCCAGGTTTCCGTGATAGCCAGTAAATTGAGGGAGTTGGAAATGAAGAGGTCATGAATGAAGGTAAGTTTATTGCAAACAGACCTTGCATTCCAGAGGGCACAGGAGAAGGGCAAAGTAGATGGTTTGTGACAAGTGATGGGTATTAGATTATGGGTGTTTTGGGCATTTGCTGCCCTGGGGACTCTGCGTGGCTGACAGCAGGTGGGAATGAGTGATGGGCCTGGGTTAGGGGATATATCCCCACAAGCCATCAGAAGAAGGAGAGAGAGTAAAAGGAGATGGGAATAGGACTTACAGGAGCATTTCCGCTTTTCACCTTTAGGGGGGGGATGAGATAGTGACTGGAGGAAGGAGAAGAGCTCATGGGAGCAGAGAAGAGGAGATGAAAGCAGGGAAGGTGAGATAGTTATATTATTGGAGACATGATGTGTAGAGACAGTATAAGAGAGTCTGAGAAAGAGGCAGGAGGTTATAATAAGGAAGGTGGTGTGAGGAAACATAGTGGCACTGTGTAAGCAAGTATTCTTGTAGGGAGTGGTTAGAGGTGATAATCAGATGTCACTGATTAACCATGTGCAGGTAATTAGTATGCCTCAATATATTAAGTGTAAACAAGGGTGGGTGGGTAGAGGGGCAGGGAGGGAGGGGACTGATTTCAGGTGGACTTCTGATGGGAGATGTTTCTTTGCAGTATGCTTTTAAAAGTGTCTATAAGACAGAACAAGGAGATATTTCAGGGGGAGGGTACATTGGAGCAGTAAAATGGATCAGTGAACACAGAGCATTTCTGGTTTACAGATAAGAAATAGTGTATTATGACAATAGTAGAACAATCTGACAGTAAAAAGTCTATCTCAGCAATTATCATAACACAGATATTAATTATAATAAATAGTCCTATGTAAACGTTGATATGGATCTGGTGAGCATCTGTTCTTCTGAAATTACCTTAGACTGATTTCAGGTGGACTTCTGATGGGAGATGTTTCTTTGCAGTATGCTTTTAAAAGTGTCTATAAGACAGAACAAGGAGATATTTCAGGGGGAGGGTACATTGGAGCAGTAAAATGGATCAGTGAACACAGAGCATTTCTGGTTTACAGATAAGAAATAGTGTATTATGACAATAGTAGAACAATCTGACAGTAAAAAGTCTATCTCAGCAATTATCATAACACAGATATTAATTATAATAAATAGTCCTATGTAAACGTTGATATGGATCTGGTGAGCATCTGTTCTTCTGAAATTACCTTAGACTGATTTCAGGTGGACTTCTGATGGGAGATGTTTCTTTGCAGTATGCTTTTAAAAGTGTCTATAAGACAGAACAAGGAGATATTTCAGGGGGAGGGTACATTGGAGCAGTAAAATGGATCAGTGAACACAGAGCATTTCTGGTTTACAGATAAGAAATAGTGTATTATGACAATAGTATAACAATCTGACAGTAAAAAGTCTATCTCAGCAATTATCATAACACAGATATTAATTATAATAAATAGTCCTATGTAAACGTTGATATGGATCTGGTGAGCATCTGTTCTTCTGAAATTACCTTAGACTGATTTCAGGTGGACTTCTGATGGGAGATGTTTCTTTGCAGTATGCTTTTAAAAGTGTCTATAAGACAGAACAAGGAGATATTTCAGGGGGAGGGTACATTGGAGCAGTAAAATGGATCAGTGAACACAGAGCATTTCTGGTTTACAGATAAGAAATAGTGTATTATGACAATAGTAGAACAATCTGACAGTAAAAAGTCTATCTCAGCAATTATCATAACACAGATATTAATTATAATAAATAGTCCTATGTAAACGTTGATATGGATCTGGTGAGCATCTGTTCTTCTGAAATTACCTTAGACTGATTTCAGGTGGACTTCTGATGGGAGATGTTTCTTTGCAGTATGCTTTTAAAAGTGTCTATAAGACAGAACAAGGAGATATTTCAGGGGGAGGGTACATTGGAGCAGTAAAATGGATCAGTGAACACAGAGCATTTCTGGTTTACAGATAAGAAATAGTGTATTATGACAATAGTAGAACAATCTGACAGTAAAAAGTCTATCTCAGCAATTATCATAACACAGATATTAATTATAATAAATAGTCCTATGTAAACGTTGATATGGATCTGGTGAGCATCTGTTCTTCTGAAATTACCTTAGACTGATTTCAGGTGGACTTCTGATGGGAGATGTTTCTTTGCAGTATGCTTTTAAAAGTGTCTATAAGACAGAACAAGGAGATATTTCAGGGGGAGGGTACATTGGAGCAGTAAAATGGATCAGTGAACACAGAGCATTTCTGGTTTACAGATAAGAAATAGTGTATTATGACAATAGTAGAACAATCTGACAGTAAAAAGTCTATCTCAGCAATTATCATAACACAGATATTAATTATAATAAATAGTCCTATGTAAACGTTGATATGGATCTGGTGAGCATCTGTTCTTCTGAAATTACCTTAGACTGATTTCAGGTGGACTTCTGATGGGAGATGTTTCTTTGCAGTATGCTTTTAAAAGTGTCTTAGACTGATTTCAGGTGGACTTCTGATGGGAGATGTTTCTTTGCAGTATGCTTTTAAAAGTGTCTATAAGACAGAACAAGGAGATATTTCAGGGGGAGGGTACATTGGAGCAGTAAAATGGATCAGTGAACACAGAGCATTTCTGGTTTACAGATAAGAAATAGTGTATTATGACAATAGTAGAACAATCTGACAGTAAAAAGTCTATCTCAGCAATTATCATAACACAGATATTAATTATAATAAATAGTCCTATGTAAACGTTGATATGGATCTGGTGAGCATCTGTTCTTCTGAAATTACCTTAGACTGATTTCAGGTGGACTTCTGATGGGAGATGTTTCTTTGCAGTATGCTTTTAAAAGTGTCTTAGACTGATTTCAGGTGGACTTCTGATGGGAGATGTTTCTTTGCAGTATGCTTTTAAAAGTGTCTATAAGACAGAACAAGGAGATATTTCAGGGGGAGGGTACATTGGAGCAGTAAAATGGATCAGTGAACACAGAGCATTTCTGGTTTACAGATAAGAAATAGTGTATTATGACAATAGTAGAACAATCTGACAGTAAAAAGTCTATCTCAGCAATTATCATAACACAGATATTAATTATAATAAATAGTCCTATGTATACGTTGATATGGATCTGGTGAGCATCTGTTCTTCTGAAATTACCTTAGACTGATTTCAGGTGGACTTCTGATGGGAGATGTTTCTTTGCAGTATGCTTTTAAAAGTGTCTATAAGACAGAACAAGGAGATATTTCAGGGGGAGGGTACATTGGAGCAGTAAAATGGATCAGTGAACACAGAGCATTTCTGGTTTACAGATAAGAAATAGTGTATTATGACAATAGTAGAACAATCTGACAGTAAAAAGTCTATCTCAGCAATTATCATAACACAGATATTAATTATAATAAATAGTCCTATGTAAACGTTGATATGGATCTGGTGAGCATCTGTTCTTCTGAAATTACCTTAGACTGATTTCAGGTGGACTTCTGATGGGAGATGTTTCTTTGCAGTATGCTTTTAAAAGTGTCTTAGACTGATTTCAGGTGGACTTCTGATGGGAGATGTTTCTTTGCAGTATGCTTTTAAAAGTGTCTATAAGACAGAACAAGGAGATATTTCAGGGGGAGGGTACATTGGAGCAGTAAAATGGATCAGTGAACACAGAGCATTTCTGGTTTACAGATAAGAAATAGTGTATTATGACAATAGTAGAACAATCTGACAGTAAAAAGTCTATCTCAGCAATTATCATAACACAGATATTAATTATAATAAATAGTCCTATGTAAACGTTGATATGGATCTGGTGAGCATCTGTTCTTCTGAAATTACCTTAGACTGATTTCAGGTGGACTTCTGATGGGAGATGTTTCTTTGCAGTATGCTTTTAAAAGTGTCTTAGACTGATTTCAGGTGGACTTCTGATGGGAGATGTTTCTTTGCAGTATGCTTTTAAAAGTGTCTTAGACTGATTTCAGGTGGACTTCTGATGGGAGATGTTTCTTTGCAGTATGCTTTTAAAAGTGTCTTAGACTGATTTCAGGTGGACTTCTGATGGGAGATGTTTCTTTGCAGTATGCTTTTAAAAGTGTCTTAGACTGATTTCAGGTGGACTTCTGATGGGAGATGTTTCTTTGCAGTATGCTTTTAAAAGTGTCTTAGACTGATTTCAGGTGGACTTCTGATGGGAGATGTTTCTTTGCAGTATGCTTTTAAAAGTGTCTTAGACTGATTTCAGGTGGACTTCTGATGGGAGATGTTTCTTTGCAGTATGCTTTTAAAAGTGTCTTAGACTGATTTCAGGTGGACTTCTGATGGGAGATGTTTCTTTGCAGTATGCTTTTAAAAGTGTCTTAGACTGATTTCAGGTGGACTTCTGATGGGAGATGTTTCTTTGCAGTATGCTTTTAAAAGTGTCTTAGACTGATTTCAGGTGGACTTCTGATGGGAGATGTTTCTTTGCAGTATGCTTTTAAAAGTGTCTTAGACTGATTTCAGGTGGACTTCTGATGGGAGATGTTTCTTTGCAGTATGCTTTTAAAAGTGTCTTAGACTGATTTCAGGTGGACTTCTGATGGGAGATGTTTCTTTGCAGTATGCTTTTAAAAGTGTCTTAGACTGATTTCAGGTGGACTTCTGATGGGAGATGTTTCTTTGCAGTATGCTTTTAAAAGTGTCTTAGACTGATTTCAGGTGGACTTCTGATGGGAGATGTTTCTTTGCAGTATGCTTTTAAAAGTGTCTTAGACTGATTTCAGGTGGACTTCTGATGGGAGATGTTTCTTTGCAGTATGCTTTTAAAAGTGTCTTAGACTGATTTCAGGTGGACTTCTGATGGGAGATGTTTCTTTGCAGTATGCTTTTAAAAGTGTCTTAGACTGATTTCAGGTGGACTTCTGATGGGAGATGTTTCTTTGCAGTATGCTTTTAAAAGTGTCTATAAGACAGACCTTGCTGGCGTCTGAGTCGGACTGGAGCTCTCTGCCCTTTACCAATCCAGCCACGGGCCCATCCATCTGGCCCATCAAGACTCACTCTCATTTCATCAGTCCATAAAACCTTAGAAAAATCAGTCTTGAGATATTTCTTGGCCCAGTCTTGACGTTTCAGCTTGTGTGTCTTGTTCAGTGGTGGTCGTCTTTCAGCCTTTCTTACCTTGGCCATGTCTCTGAGTATTGCACACCTTGTGCTTTTGGGCACTCCAGTGATGTTGCAGCTCTGAAATATGGCCAAACTGGTGGCAAGTGACATCGTGGCAGCTGCACGCTTGACTTTTCTCAGTTCATGGGCAGTTATTTTGCGCCTTGGTTTTTCCACACGCTTCTTGCGACCCTGTTGACTATTTTGAATGAAACGCTTGATTGTTCGATGATCACGCTTCAGAAGCTTTGCAATTTTAAGAGTGCTGCATCCCTCTGCAAGATATCTCACTATTTTTGACTTTTCTGAGCCTGTCAAGTCCTTCTTTTGACCCATTTTGCCAAAGGAAAGGAAGTTGCCTAATAATTATGCACACCTGATATAGGGTGTTGATGTCATTAGACCACACCCCTTCTCATTACAGAGATGCACATCACCTAATATGCTTAATTGGTAGTAGGCTTTCGAGCCTATACAGCTTGGAGTAAGACAACATGCATAAAGAGGATGATGTGGTCAAAATACTCATTTGCCTAATAATTCTGCACTCCCTGTAAATATATATATATAACATGTGTGTGTAAATTTACATAAATGTATGAATACATATACTTTTATTATATACTTTTACATATAATTTATATACTTTTAATTTGTTCATTACCTGAAACCTTTGCTGTGTCACTAACATTACCCTAATTACTTATATGTATGTAATGCTGATGAGGATCCGAATAGTCAGGAGCTGGTTCAGCAGCATGAAAACCAAAAACTGCATGTACCAGAGAGAACTGATTTGCATTTCTATCAGACACTTGGGGAATACTGATAAAACAGGCTTTCTTTTTTCCCTGGAATCTGGGAAATATCATGAAAAACATCTGTGCATAAAAACAAAAGGAGAGGCAACGCGACCACTGATCCTGTTATTATGCTGCGCCTCTGATACTGTGTGAATAATGCTCCCTTTCTCTCCCGTGCACACTCTTCTCTTGTCTGACTTGGAACGGGACATCTAAACTCTGTCGTTGTTTTTGTTAGTGAAATAATCCAAAAAGCAATATATCTAACATAGGCATTGATTGGACCACATGGTTAAAGGTACACTGAAAACCTATATTTATCAAATCTGACTTCAAAAGAGAGTGTAGTACAATAGGCTAAAGAAAACTAAAGAAAAAGATTAAAAGGTAAAAAAATGCTTAAAGGGTGACTATAGTCTGAAACTTTTTCTCATGCATTTAAAAGAACAAGCTTTCTACATTACAATAAAAAGAAATGTCCCATACATTTAAGATAATTAATACCAAATAAAAACATAAAGGCAGATATGAATGATTGTGTTGTATCTGTCTTTAATTTATAGTGAGTTAAGAGATATTGTAAACAAGTATTTTGTTAACTGTGGGTTTTTTTAATCTAGTTTACATAAACATGAATGGGAACAAAAATACAATGAGCCTTATTCAATTGTATGTCTGCGGGTCCGCAGCACTCTCAGGTTACGGTGCTATTGAATCGGACTAGACCGCAAGTTACGGGCTACAGCCTCAACCCCTAAATCCTTTCCGAGCGTGTAAACTGTTCATGGGATGGGCAAACCGCGATCGCAATTGCAGAATAACACAGTGTGACACAGGCCTCTCAGCCAATCAGAAGCGGGTTAGACGAATAGTGTTGACAGTGGGAGCTTATAAATGGAGTTCTACCCGCCCATACTTTGACTGTGTTTTAATTGGAAGTAGCCCGCAGGTCCTGGAATTGGAGGTTTGGTTTTGTGTATTGAGAGTAGGAGCTAGGGGAGAGAGGTATTTTGTATTTTTCTTGATTTATATTCTATTTCATACAGATTTACCCTTAATACTTACACATATTTGCAATACACATAGGTTAAAGAACACACATAGAGACATACAGTATATAGTTAGCTCACACCACACACACACCCATCTGTGACATCTCATATATAACGTGAATTGATATCATATTGAATGTGAGTGTAATGGTTTTAATTATTTGCTATAATAAACCTTGATGTACATACTTCACGATTGGTTTGGCTTTGAGCTTGTCCCTCACACCCCTCTTCTTGTTTTATTGAGCTAGTGAGCTGGGTTTATATTGGCTATTGAGCTGGTGGGCTGGATAATATTGGCTAATGAGCTGCTGGACTGGATTTATATGGTGGGTCAGATTTATATAGACTAGTGAAATGGAGGGCAAAATTTATTTTAGCTAGTGTGCTGGTGGACCGGACTTTTATTGATTTTGAGCTGGTGGGCCAAATATATATTGGCTATTGTGCTGGTGGCAAGGATTTATATTGGCTAGTGAAACGGTGGACCAGATTTATATTGGCTAGTGAGTTGGGGGACCTCATTTATATTGGCTATTGAGCTGGTGGGCCAGATTCATGTTGACTAGTGAGCTGGATTTATATTGGCTAGTGAAACGGTGGACCAGATTTATATTGGCTAGTGAGTTGGGGGACCTCATTTATATTGGCTATTGAGCTGGTGGGCCAAATTTATGTTGGCTAGTGAGCTGGATTTATATTGGCTAGTAAACTGGAGTGCTGGATTTATAATGATGATTTTAGAATAAATTGAGCTGGTGGGCTGGATAATATTGGCTAATGAGCTGCTGGACTGGATTTATATGGTGGGTCAGATTTATATAGACTAGTGAAATGGAGGGCAAAATTTATTTTAGCTAGTGTGCTGGTGGACCGGACTTTTATTGATTTTGAGCTGGTGGGCCAAATATATATTGGCTATTGTGCTGGTGGCAAGGATTTATATTGGCTAGTGAAACGGTGGACCAGATTTATATTGGCTAGTGAGTTGGGGGACCTCATTTATATTGGCTATTGAGCTGGTGGGCCAGATTCATGTTGACTAGTGAGCTGGATTTATATTGGCTAGTGAAACGGTGGACCAGATTTATATTGGCTAGTGAGTTGGGGGACCTCATTTATATTGGCTATTGAGCTGGTGGGCCAAATTCATGTTGGCTAGTGAGCTGGATTTATATTGGCTAGTAAACTGGAGTGCTGGATTTATAATGATGATTTTAGAATAAATTAATATATACATTTATATTATATGAAATAACTAAACATTTGGGCATTATATATGATGCCCCAAGTGTTGAAACTATTAAAAGTGTTTTCTTTTAATAATATAATGTTTGTTAGGACATTCTCCCTGGAAGGCAAGTGGCCACAAAAATCAGCTGGTGAGATACATCTGACTCCTAGGCCACCAGATGGACAGAACACAACAACAAAAACTCCATGTTACCTATATTTAATGTATTTTCTCTACACTATAGATCAATTATTTCTTATACAAAAAAAATAATTGCTATCTTTTAAATGCATGATAGAAATGTTTGGACTACAGTCGTCCTTTAACTTGCTGGTTTGGCATGGGAGATCTTGGGTATAATCAAGGTTTTACTTAAAGGACGACTGCGCTTGATAAAAACAAATAATATTGCTAGCATTTAAGAAAAAATACATTTAGGACACTCAGCTCATGTTATGCTGGTGGCCTGAGGGGAGTTATCTACTGATTGCTATCTAGTTCTACTGTCAGTGGCTAAATAGAGATCTTATCCTAATCCAAGGTTCATTCTTCCTAGGTTTATAATCCTGTTTGGATGGTTTAGAATATCATATTTATTAATTATTTCATATTGCATTATTTCTGAAATCCGGGCCCAATCGCAACTCATACTTTGAACCCGTAAGTGATTGAAATCTAACCTCCATTCTTTTAGTGACGTAATGATGATGATCTTGTTTACATTTTGCTCCGTCTAAACCCGTAACCACGGATTTGTCTAATCAATCATGTTCACCGCCGCAAACGGAACGTGCGGAAGCATGGTTTACAGATTTGGATGTCGGCCACGTATGTTGTGGGTTTGTCTAATTTAATCGTTCTGTAACTCCACCAAATATCAAGCCCCTGATATTTCTCCCTGTGAAGGACACAAGTGGCTAAAAGAGGCTGATGTCAGAGTGGGTGACCAGACCTATAGAGCAACCCTACTAAGGTATTGCTCATTCTCAGATGAGCACCTCTTATGGGTGATAGGGGGCATCCAAACATGGACTCATTGCTCACTGTGCCTTGGGAGCACAGCTGCAACATACGTCTGCGGTTTGATGTTTCTCCTGTTCAGGGAAGAATTGCCTGGTATTTCGGGGCTGGACCACTCTATTGAGCGAGACCAGACTGATACACTACAGGATATTTCTTCCTGTGAAGGGCACAAGTGGCTAAAAGAGATTGCTCTCAGGGTAGGTAACCAGACCTATAGAGCAAACCTACTTAGGTATTTTTCGTTTTCAGATTTTCGCTTAAGAGACAGGCCTAAAGGATGTTAAAATACAATTGTTGAGCTACTTAGTGCCAAAGGAAACTTCTAACACATCAAGTCTCCAGCCAGTCAAGGTCATTGTATTGGTGGTAAACATTGTGTGTGAAAATTTTGTAGCTTTCTGGAAAAAGCCATCTCCCCATTGACCTTATAGTGGGTGGAGACCAGCAATTGAGTCTGAACTAATTAAAACATCTAGTGCATGTTGTTAGAGTACAGAAATACAGTGGAGGTTCCAAATATGGCGTAACTGAAAACTGAAGGCAATGACAAGAACTTTCTCAATTGAACAGTCTATTTTTTTTTTTTTAATGCATTTTCTTACAGTAATCTTACATTTGTCAGAACTTCTGTATGAATAAAATTCTATCGTATATGAATATTATAGTATAATATGATATTCCAATTGTTAACCACTATTTTTATATCCATTGTATTAATATTTTATATGCTGTATATTTATATATGTACCTATGCATGCAATTCTATTACTTGAAAATATCTATGTGAAAGATATGTTTTCACAGCTGCCCACAAAGAGTTGTTCATGGCTGAATAATCCTTTGTTCTATAAGAGATAAATATCTGAGTGAATTCCTAAACTAATGGATATTAGGTCTATAAAGGTTATGGTCTATAAAGGTGGTGGTATCCTCCTTAAATATTCACATGTGAAATATTCGTTTCATAGACACTAAGTCTAGTAAACAGTATAGTAAATCTGTCTAGGGATATCTAGTTGATAACATTTTTATGACTTCATTTTGTTTATAGGTTGTGGGTCAAAGGGTCATTAGTTAATTAAAAGGGATAAAAATTCATAGGTCTGAGAGCGCCATCTTATGGTTAAAGGAATAAACGTCTCTATAGAAAAATATATTCTTTATAAAATTTAAATAAGTGATGACATCATGAAAAGATTTTATTGGTTAATAGATACTTTAACTGATTTGGGATTCTGATAGGCAAATAAGCAAGAGGTATAATTATGGATAGAAACAGGATCTAGAAAAAGAACAACAGGAGAGAGAAAGAGAGGAAAAGAAGATAAAAGTTTTATCTATGGAGAAGTAAAAACAACTTTGGAATCAACCAGTGGAATTGTGTCATAATTGGTAATGTATAAATTAAGATATTTTATTTTATGATATAATTGAAAATCATTACCATAATTTCTCTGTTTGGTTTATTTCTTATTCAAAAAGTTATTTAGATTTCCTTTTGTCATTGAAATTTATAATCCGGATATAAATTTTAATACAAAATTAGATATCTTAATTTTCTTTTTGACCAATACAGAAAAATTAACTTACTTAGCTAACTTATCAATTATATTATAGAATACTTTACTTATTGTGTGATATTCAATATATTCCTGTATAGCTGCATATATATTTTAATATCATTAGACATTGTTAGTACATGCTAAAACGTTATTAAGAATGAATTTTATTAATTGATTTATCTGACTTTATTCTATTGGGTTGCTATCCCAGGTTTCATTGTTCATGTGAATGAAGTACACTTTTATATTGAAATTTTAGGACTGCATAGAAAATATCATAAATAATAAGTATTACAATATGATGTATTGATTTTCTTTTATTTATCTGACTGGTTATACTGTGTTTTATCTGCATTTGATTTTGATATATTACTGTGTTATATTTGCATTTAAATTTTGATATATTACTGTGTTATATTTGCATTTTGATTTGATATATTACATTTTTCATTAGACTAGTTGATTTTGGTACTTTCAATAAATGTTATTTTATAAAAAGGAATATGTGTCTATAAATTGATTCTGAACTCAATATTCAGTATTCTATATTATATAGAAAATAATATGTCGCATTAACCCCGACACATT
The DNA here is from genome assembly GCA_027410445.1 of Discoglossus pictus. Lineage (NCBI taxonomy): Eukaryota > Metazoa > Chordata > Amphibia > Anura > Alytidae > Discoglossus > Discoglossus pictus. The sequence continues at coordinate 454,402,071 of CM050164.1, read as the reverse complement.
GAAGTTTGCAATATTTACATGTCAACCAGCCGTTCTGATCCACTCACCAAGGATTGACTGCAATGCTTGTCTAATAGGACCATTATTGCCAGTAATTACTAATTACCCAATGGAGCTCTAAAAATATTGTCTTCCGTGGAAGTCATGTGCAAAGCAAAGGATGAGCAGGCTCAGGTCCCAGAGGGTGATTTATCTGATCAGTATAGTTACTCACTGAAGTAAATGGATTTTGAGCTCCAGGAAATAAACACTAATTACGTCAATAATGGCCCATTAGTCAGACATTGCAGTTAGTCCTTGGTGGGTGGATTAGAAGGGCTGATTGGCAATGTAAAAATACTGTAAAATATCAACAAATAAAGTACTTCTAATTACCTGTACTTTTAAATGATACTGTATTTGGAACCTTTACTGTGTTACTTTAGCTCAAAAAAATATAGAACTAGTCGTTTGCCTGCCAAAAATGACGGGATATTATTTATTTTTATATTTTTTTCCAATGCCAGTTTCCATGTATCTCCCCCCCCCTCTCCCTCCCCTGTGTCTCTCTCCCCTGTGTCTCTCTCCCCTCTCCTGTGTCTCTTTCCCCTCTCCTGTGTCTCTTCCCCCGTGTCTCTCCCACCCTCTCCCCTCCCCTGTGTCCTTCCCCACTATCCCTCCCCTATGTCTCTCTCCCCTCGCCTGTGTCTCTTCCCTGTGTGTCTTTTCCCCCCTCTTCCCTCCCCTGTGTCTCCCCTCCTCCCTCCTCCCCTGTGCCCCCCTCTCCCTCCTCTCCCCCTTTCCCGACCTCCTCTTCCCCTTTCCCCCTCCTCTCCCTCTTTCCCCCTTCTCTCCCTCTTTCCCCCTTCTCTCCCTCTTTCCCCCTTCTCTCCCTCTTTCCCCCTTCTCTCCCTCTTTCCCCCTTCTCTCCCTCTTTCCCCCTTCTCTCCCTCTTCCCCCCCTACTCTCCCTCTTCCCCCCTTTCCCCTCCTTCTCCCTCCCCCCTCACCCCATGTGTCTTTCTCCCCCCTCACCCCTTTGTCTTCCTCCCCCTCCCATTTTCCAATGCAGCTCACGGCTGTCGCAGCAAGCTGCGCATACACGGCTCTGCTGCGCAAGCGCTCTATGGCCCTCATTCAATTGCGATTTGGCCAATTGAATAGGGCTCTAAATAAGCACATAACATATTTTTTTTAAATACGTTTTTAGTTAGTGAAAACCTTGCTTTTGGATAGATGTTTACTAACTAAAAACTTCTTTAAAAAAATATGTTATGTGCTTATTTAGAGCCCTATTCAATTTGCCAAATTGCAATTGAATGAGGGCCTATGTGCAGACGCCCATTACTGCGAGCTGCGCATGTGCACTCCCATGAAGCGTTACACACACCACAATTATATTAGTGATAAACCATATTTATAGATTAACTATTGTAATACTTTTGGAAAAGTAGTGATGTCTCTTTTGAGTGGTCCTTGACCCCTAACGGCTGCACTGCCACCACTTAAAGGGCCACTGTAGACAGTGCTCTGTAGTCACTTTCTCTGCCTACGAGTCTGTCTTGACAGGTCTATATTAGTGGGTCAAATAAGATCTACTATTAGGACAGCCTCCTAGGCATAGCTTACACCATCTCTTAGATATCTGATAAGAGGTGAAGGGAAGCATATCTGATTAAAGTTCAATGTAAGTTTTAAAAGCTACAGTGAAATATCTTCAAATGAAAAGAGGTCATGAAAAGATAGTGATAACTTAAAGAATTGAGTGGGACAGCATCAAAAGATAGGAAAAGATGGGGTGGAAAGAGTAGAGTAGCATGAAGGGAAAATAAAAGACGTTAAGGTGATAGATGACAACATCTTAGGAGGGGCCATGAGAGGGCGATGGGCAAAAATTGTAAAAAGGAAAGAGGAACAAGAACTTAAAAGATTTAAAAGTGATTAAGTCAGTAGCTCCAGATAATGTAAATATACAGTTTTTAATCAGTCATTATTGTCAAGATATTCCAGGAAATACAGGCCAGTGAGTCTGACATCAAAGTCTGCAAATTAATAAAAAAAGGAAAAAAGAAAGAATTAATGAAAATAAATTTAAATTATTTACTAAATCCATGACAGTGTGTGATTAATGGAAGAGAATGATTTTGCTGATTCTATCAATTTTTTACTATATGACTTAAGTGCGAGACCAGGTGGAGCAGCAGTTGTGTCCTATCAGATGTTTTACTACAATTTAGACACTATCCCATACAGTTCTGTATAGTCTGGGATTGGATTCAATGGCAGTGGAGTAGACATTGGTTGAAGTATAGGAAACAGAGAGTCAAAGTTAACGGAACATAGTCAGTCGAAGGGATGGTTACCAGAGGAGTGCCTCAAATGGGGTATTGTTTAATATATTTATTATTATTATTATTATTATTAATTGATATTACTAATTTACTTCTTTATAATGGCCAAAATGTAAAGAATGTTTCTTGTAGCTTTTGTCGAAGGGAAGTGTGTCCTTGTAAACTAATAAGCTTCCCATTAGGTCTAGTTAAAGCATTGGAAGTTTTAGCTGCCACATCCCCAGGGTGTAGGTAGGAATTCAAAATCTGCATTCAAAATCTCTGTCCATTTTACAGATTTGATCAGCTAAAATCAAAATATTATATTATACTGCAACATAATTGGGTCCTATCCTGTTATGGTTATGGCACCCGTCCGCCGCTGCAGTGCGGTGACCAACTGCTAGATGGCGCTGCCGATATTCCAGTTCCATATCATAGAGTCAAGACTTAGGTAAACTATTAAAGTTAGGATTAGGGTTAGGGTGAGGGTTAGGGTTACGGTTAGATTAAGGCTTAGGCTACCATTCTAAGCTTAGAAATTCTCAAACATAGCGGCAGCACTGCAAAATATTGGCAACTCCATCTAGCGGTTGGTCGCCGCACTGCAGCTGCAGACCTGTGCCGTAACTATAACAGGATAGATCCCATAATTGCATATAAAAAGGTAATAAATTAAAGGTTGCACTTTTTTATTTTAATTTCTAAAAAATCCATTTTCAAACGTAATTCTTCAAATAGAGAATATTTTAAATATATGACTACAGTGGTGCTTTAATATTCACATTTTCTTAATACTTATTATTAGTAAAAAAGGGAAATGTTATGATTGTTTAATTAAAGAGACTGGTTTGGTGTTTCTCTTTTTTTTCAGACAGATGTCCTGCTGTTTGTTGATGGAATTAATAATATAATCAGCAGGACACTGAGCACTGTGGGGCTGTCTGTGTGAATAATTATTAAATGGCACTAGGGCTGCTCTATAAATTACTCTGGGAGCAGGAATCCTGCAGGTTACCTCTATAACTCAGGATCTGTAATGTTATTGCACTGGCCACCTGCTGACAAAGGCTGTGTTTGAATGGTTTGCATATAAAGTATAGTGTCATGTCTGTGTATTGGGGAAGCCTTGGGAGTCCTTGGTGGAAAGCAGGTTTAGCCTACTTATAAGGAAAGATAATAGAACAAATTACCTTGCCTTTAAAGGTTTTTTTTTGCAGGAAAAAAAATAAGTAAAAGTTATTTCCTGTTAGTTTCATTGAAATTAACAGGAAATGCAGAGAGCGCAGATGTGTGAGTAATGAAAATAAAATTAATTTTTGCTCTCAATATTCTCTTTGTGTATAGAAAGTTACATCTTGTCTAACATCAATACTTATTGCTAGCTTAGAGCCTGAGGTGGGTGTGATTGTCTTATCTATTAGCAGGTAATCAGAGAGATAGGAAGGGGGCTTTATTTTATCTATGGAGCTTCTAGAATTTGAAAGAGCTGTTTTAAACATTATTTAGTGTCGGGACCTCCCTCTGTAAAATTCTGATTTGGGAGTGATTGGCTTCAACCAATGGGAGCACATTATTTATCAATAGAGTTCCATGACTCACATGGTGCCGGGCCCTGATACATTAATTCCAGTCTGTCTGCGAGAGAGAAGTCGTAAACTGATTCTTTTTTATTTGTTTTTATTTTTCCCAAACACTTAAAAGTTTTTAACATTACAAACATTGTTTTCTTGCATGAAAAATATTAAGTAAAATATGTTTATATATATTATTTAAATTAACTGGAAATGCAGAAAGCATATTTTAGTCTGTAGTCCTCATTGGCTGACATAAGATAAGGCCCAAGAGCAGTTAAACTTCTGAATATTTGTGCTCTGAGACCTTTATTTGAAGAAAGAAATCACACTGCGACACATTACCAAATACACTCTTTCTGATGCAACAAAGAAAAATCTTCTTTCCATGTCTCTTTAATTAATTGTATTCTCCTCAATGTCGTTGTCATATAAAATCTACACTGCACTCTCTTCTAAGAAGCCTCCAGAGTGACAGATATTCCCCTTCTGGAAACTCCCCCTGTTTTCCTGTCCTCTATCTATAAAGGCTGCCATGTTTCACAGCTGTGACCTAAGGCTGCACCCACTGGGTGAGTGGCTTCAGACTAGCAGTGTCTCATGTTGCAAGCAGACAATAACACTATGTGTGTCTATATGCAGCACCATTGCGATAGTAGCCTATCCCCTGTGGGTCACAGCTATGAAACGTGGCACCCCACATGAGAAAAAACAGGAAGAAAGTGGTTGGGATCTATCAATTAGAAAGTTTCTTAGAAGTAAGTAAAGTATACATTTTATATTACAAATACATTGAAAATGATAACATTAATTATCTAGTAAAATTATTTGTATTAAAACAACATATTGCCAAAAGAGGGTTCCCTGGTAGTCCAGTGGTTAGGATTTGGTGCTTTCAACACTGCAACCTGGGTTCAATTCCAGTCAGGGAACCAAGAGGTCACACCACCCTGAACATGAGCAGTATTGGGCCTGGTCAATATTATTTAAAACATTATTTAAAGATTATGCAAATTCTCTGCTGTCCTGGCCATCTCCTCCATCTTCTAAAACATACCCTATCTATGAATGTATATCTATGTATCTGTATCTATCTAGATAGATAGCACAGTGTCCCTTTAATAACTAGTTATAGGCTTGTTTGGAATTATGATTTTTCCATAACATTCTTTAAGATTTGTTTGTTTGGATGCCTTGCTTAAGAAATACCAAATTCAGCCAAACTTGAGAAATAAATTAAAATTCTCACTGGGAGCTAATGAGGTCTACTGCCAAAGGGAACAGCTGGCAGGGTCCAGTCCTGGCTACAAATAGCCAGTTGGGAGTTTTATGCTTGGTGCCTGATCTCCTCCCCTGCAGAGACGGCCCAGACATCATTTTCCCATGGAGATTAGGCAAAACTGCACCACATCAGGCTTCAGATGACTGAATCGCAAGTACAAGAGACATACTGCAAAAATATCAGGGCATGAATCCAGAACCAGATCCAAGATTCAGTGCATATGTAGTTTAGAATAAGTTCTCCTAGTGTAATAATCATGGTTAGTCTAAAAACAATCACTTGACATAATTAAAATAGTAAAAGTGAAGATTTATTACAAAATCTCTATTATTTACGTTAAAATCTAATTGATGGTAAACTGTCTTAGGTTCTAGATGTCTTTCGTTCAAAATAATTTAACTATGTAAAATACTATAATAAAACCTGGTGCTAACCAACAAAAATAGGTTACAGTAATTAGTAGAAAAGAAATGCATTTGGGTTAGCATAAAGATGGCGCCAGCGGGGAGATACAGGATGAAGAAATGAGTAAGGACACAATGTGAAGGAATGGAATAGAGCAGGGGTGAGTCCTGGAGGGCCACACACAGGCCTGCATTTGAGGATATCCCTGTGTGTACAGATACGATTATTGCTTCTTCCTTCATTTTGATGGACCTGTACCTAGAAAGAAAATCCTAAAATCCAGGACTGTGTGTGGCACTCCAGGACCAAACTTGCCCACTCCTAGTATAGATACATTCACAGAACATATATAATATCATAACTGGAAGCAGACACTTTATTTATAATTCTTTTCAATTATTTGTGGCTCAGAATTTGCATATGAGATGACACTGGTACTTTTCTGTCTGATGTATATAATATAAGTACTTGCTCAGTATTCAGTACCAGGAATTAATCATTCTGAATCCATGTAAATAAAGGACCTATAGTATGTCTATCTATCTATCTATCTTTTATATGCTTTTGAGTTAAACGGAAACAACAAAGGAATGTCCCAATACAGCATAATTGCATGGAATAGTTAATAATTTCAAAGGTTTTTAATTTAATTTAATTATTAGTCCTAACTGCGATCTCCACGCTAAGCGTGCGGTACTGGGTCTCATGGACACAGCGCTATACTAATCATTAAGATATATATTTAGAAACTAGCCCATGAGTCACTCAGCACCATTAACAGGCTCTAATTATAAGAGTATATTTAAGGTTGTATAGATATTTTTTAGAAAAGCAAATTAAGAAGACAAAGCACTTTTATAGCAAATTAAGAAGATAAAGCACTTTTACAACACTGTTTAAATTGAGTCAGACATAACTGACTCTATATAAGCACTTTTAGATCCATTATCCTTAGCACTGGCACTTTATAATAGCACTAAATATAGTATATGCACTTAATATTTAATTTGCCTTAGTAAAGAATATTTATACAATTCCAGTTAAACATTGCAGCGTCTAAATATATTTTAAGTTTTTTTAATAAAGTTATTAAAAGTTAAGTTTTATTAGTAATTTGGGTCTCTTAAAGGAAATTGGGATTAATAAGTGTGCACTATAAAAGGGAACTTTCTTCTACAAGTTTTTTGACACAAGTTTTTGACCCTTAGTGGCACCCTATGGACAGTTCATTACAATAAATTTACACCTAGAGCCACCAAACCCATTTGTCCTTAATTTAATTATTAATTTAATTTACTACCTTTTTTGGGTGAAAATATTTTTCCCCATTATCAATTATTGTCCTTCAAAAGAGCATGTTAGGAAATCAAATTGGAGTAGAATGTAATACCTGGCTAGCTATTATTGGTAACTAAGGTATCGGAGAGCCTTCGAGATCTCATAATCCCTTCATCTGGCAAGGTCTAAAATAAAGAAAAAACTCCTATAATATATACATCAGACACTGGAATTACATTACATTACACACACAAATAGACCTACAGAATACATTTACAGCCCTTCAACTTTTGAATTTGTTAAACTTGTATTTCCCCTATTGTTATCCCCTGTACAGCGCTACAGAATATGTTGGCGCGACAAATAAAAGATAATAAATACAGAATTCTAGCACTTTCATCTATTCACGTTTACATAGTTGGCATTGGATAAAGACGTATCCATCAAGTCCATCCTCTAATCTATCTTTATCATACTTTTTTATTTTATTATTTATTTTTTTGTTGCAGAAACATAAAATAACTTCTATTTTTTTATATTTAAAACTATTAAAAAAGTTTAAACTGTTTTAAACTGTTGACATTTATAAATTCTTAAGAAATCGGAATTCTCATTGAAATAATGAATTAGAAAATCCAATTGTAACAAAATCCTCAATACTATAAACAATAGCCATTGTGTTATCAAATATTGACCATAAATGCTTCCCTTCTGTTCTCAGGATTAAACATTTAAAAACCACTTGCTTCCTCAGGGATTATCCACCAACAGCAGAGTGGGATTAGCCAGATATATCCATCCATTGTAACAGATTTCCGTCAATAGACCTCTCACGCTCACTCAGATAATCACATTGGTTTTGTTATTTAAAGATCTTTCTTTATAGAAATTTTCTAAAACACTTAAACCACCCAGAAAGATTGCATATGTTTCAATACCAGGACAAATACATTTTCAGGACATGGCGCCATATTGTTGTCCTGCTTATTTAAATGCAGATCAATTGGCTGAAGCATTGTTTTATCAGTTAGGGAAATCTTAAATCTCATTAACTGTCCTTATGGCCTAACATGTTCAATTGCCTAATCTCATAAATATGCATTAAACATACAATTTAATAAAATAAAAGAATCACTTAACTACGCATTTTCTCTGGGACACTCAGTTTGATTCTGGACTTCTCTTACATTTATGTAAAAGTAGAATTAATTGACAAAGTAGCTGACATTGGTGTTCCTACATGTATCAATAGTTTTTAGGAATCAAAATAGGGGCCTAATTGATCAAAAAATACAAATGTACAGGGAGGAATAAGTATGATATATAGATTAGGAAATAAACTAGATAATAGCTCCTTCCATAAATTAAAATGAAAATGGGGAAATGATCTGAACATTAATATAGATAATAGAAAGTGGGATTAAATTCTAGCTTCTAATACTTGTAGAAATTATAATTTATCAGAAACTAGTGTTAAAGTGACTCATAAAATGTATATGGCACCAACTCAATTACATAAGATATTGCAAGATCAGTCAAGAAGGGTGGGATTTGGTGGAATTTCCAAATTATGGCAGAAAATATAAGTAATTAATAATATGTATAGTAGACAGGACTGCACTGATTTCACATGACAGCAAGGTAATGTTTAGGATCCTGCAAACTCTGCTCCAATAGTATATGGACTAAGAACTACCAGATGTACAAGCCGTGTTGACAGAAGGCAATGTACCCCGAGTGATAGAGAAAGCAAGAGAGTTCTAGAAAAACATTTACTTCTGCTTCATAGACTATTCTAAAGCCTTTGACTGTGTGGATCACAACAAAATGTGACACGAGATTGGAGTACCAGATCATCTCATCCACCTCCTGAGGAATTTGTACGTAGACCAATAAGCCATGGTCAGATCCAGGGGTTACTCACTGAGATCCTGCTCTGGAGGGCCCAGTGCTGTCCTTAGCCCAACCTGACATGGCCCCCTCTCGGCCCCCCAATAAGATCCAATCTGCATCATCTGTCTGCAATTGACAACTTTCATCAATGTGCAGCCTATGCCCGTAAGAGCCAATGTGCAGCCTGTGCCTGTAAGATACTAAGTGCAGCCTGTGTCTGTAATAGCCAATGTGCATCCTGTGCATGTAAGAGCCAATGTGCAGAATGTGCCGCCTGTGTCTGTAAGAGCCAATCTGTAGCCTGTGCCTAAAAATGCCAATCTCCAGCTTGTGCCTGTAAGAGCCAATCTGCATCCTGTGTCTGTAAAAGTCAACATGCAGCCTGTGCTTACAAGAACCAAAGTGTAGCCTGTGCATATCAGAACCAAAGTTCCAAGCAATAACCTCCCTCTTCCTTCTCCTACTCTACATCACCACCATCCCATTGGACCTCAAGTCCTCTCAGCACAGTTAAAACAAAGTTAAAGTTTATGTTATCTGATGTAAGTATTGTTTTTATTTATGCCGGTTTAATTAAGACAAGATCATCAGTTCAAACTAAAATATGAAAAATCTGGGGTCTGGAATGTATTATTTAAATTTACATTGATTCCTATGGAAAATGCTACCTTTGAACTCAACCTGTTTTAAACTCATCCTGCCGTCCGGAAGGATTAAGAACAAGAACCAAGTACCACTATATACATATATATATATATATATATATATATATATATATATATATATATATACCGTATATACTCGAGTATAAGCCGAGTTTTTCAGCCCTTTTTTTAAGGCAAAAAAGGGCCCCCTTGGCTTATACTTGAGTCACTCTCCCCCCAGTGTCTCTCTAACCCCCCCCCCCCCCTGTGTGTCTCTAACCTCTCCCCTCACCTGCTTGTGCTCCGGCCTCCGCGCCTTGACCCGGCTCCGGCGCGCATGTGACGCCACATGCGTGCTGCCTCATTAGCATGTACCGGGTGCCGACACCACAAATTTATTTAATAGGATTCTTCCCTAGAGAATTAAAATGTGCATGTATGGAACAATCAGCAAAACTATTTAGTATTGAAAAATTCCATATTGCAACTAGATGGGGAAATAAAACCTCTCCTGGCGCAGTAAATTCTCATGGAGAAAACAGACAAAGTGGCCTACTTGGAAAGATTAAGATACTCATTAGAAAAGATGATTATTTACAGATTATTACATTATGACAAGAAATGGACCTCATGGATCAACACAGTTATACAATAACATAAATTAGGAGCTTTGGAAAAATTAGGAGGATAATAATATATCATTTGAAAATTAATTTAATGTTCAGTTGTTTTTCTTAAGAAAGAAAATTAATAAAAGGAAGTGATGGTGCTCCTTGTGCCGGTGGAGAAGAGCGCCATAGGCGCTCATCCCTACGACCCCATATGACTTAGGCAGGGAGCGTCAAATGCGCTCACTGCGCCTATGGCGATAGGCTCTCATCCCTACAACCCCACACGACTTAGGCAGGAGCGCCAAAGGCTCTCACTGCGCTGGTGGAGATGAGCGCTCATCCTTACAACTCGCGGAACTAAATCTCAATTACACCATTCACAATGTGAGACCCCACATTTCCAGCCTTACAATTTTATTGCCGTCATTTTTTGACGGGCAAGTCGCTAGTAATTTTATATTTTCCAATAAAAATATATTACATTTTTTTACAGAAAATCAGAATTCTTTTTATGAATAAAGGAATTCATTTTGCCTTTGTTACATAATTTCCTGATATTTGGATCATGAGTGTGTGTTTCTTTATCTACAGTGGAGAGATGTAACGGGAAGCAAACAAGAAGGGGTCAGATTGCTTTGTTAGATAATTGGATGGGACTGAAATTGGTTACATATAATACCATTGAGAGTTCGTCACAAGGAGGTGTCTCTTTGTAAGCAAATACGTTTTCCAATAATCCTGTTGAAATGATTTTAGATATAGCTGTCATATATTGTACAGATAGAAACTTCCTCTGCATTAAGTTTATTCTCATATATACATCAAGAAGGAGACTGACAACTATCAAGTGTAGTTTCCACAGGACTATTTCTTAAATATAAGATTGGAGTGGTCCTTTAAATGGAAAATCATATTGACCTAATAAGATTTGTTGTAAGAAAAATATGGAATTTACCCATCTTCCCACACACTGTTTAAACAAATGCATCTGTAAAACTTTACATTACATAGTGTGAAAATGTAGTATAAATCAGATTTTTGCTAAAATGTGATGATAATAAGACTAGCGTAGGTGTGCAGAGCCCTCTACTGGTAAGCATGTTTATCACAGTGAAAGCACAGCAGAGGTGCCAAAAACTGCAATATTTAGCTGTCAGACAGTCTTTCTGATCCATCTACAAACAAATTTTAATCTTTTGTTAATGAGAGATCCTTGTCTTAATTTGTGATCATCTGCTAAGGCACTTGGCCTTTTGTCTTGAGTGCAGTCACCTGCACAAAAATGACTAGATGTGTACAGACCCAGTGACTGCAATAAAAACAATGGGCTCAGCACCGCAGAGGCCATTTATTTTGAAAATATGACTGATCAAATGTATTTTATTGAAGGATAGTGATCATATGAAGCCATTTATTATCACATAGTTGTTTGGCTCCTTTTTAAATCATAATGAGAACAGAAATCACCCAAATGGCCCTGAACAAAAGTTAACATACCCTAGAATGTTTGGCCTTATTACAGACACACAAGGTAACACTCACAGGTTAAAATGACAATTAAAGGTTACTTTCCCACACCTGTGGCTTTTTAAATTGCAATTAGTGTCTGTGTATAAATAGTCAAAGAGTTTGTTAGCGCTCATGTGGATGCACTGAGCAGGCTAGATACTGAGCCATGGGGAGCAGAAAAGAACTGTCAAAAGAGCTGCGTAACAAGGTAATGGAACTTCATAGAGATGGAAAAGGATATACAAAGATATCCAAAGCCATGAAAATGCCAGTCAGTACTGTTCAATCACTTATTAAGAAGTGGAACATTTGGGATCTCTTTATACCAAGCCAAGGTCAGGTAGACCAAAAAAGATTTTAGCCACAACTGCCAGAAGAATTGTTCTGAATACATAGAAAAACCCACAGGTAACCTCAGGAGAAATACAGGCTGCTCTGGAAAAAGACGGTGTGGTTGTTTCAAGGAGCACAATACGACGATACTTGAACAAAAATGAGCTGCATGGTCAAGTTGCCAGAAAGAATCCTTTACTTCACCAATGCCACAAAAAAGCCTGGTTACAATATGCTTGACAACACCTTGACACGTCTCACAGCTTCTGGCACACTGTTGTTTGGAGAGGGGTCAACAAGGCCTATAGTGAAAAGAATACCATCCCCACTGTGAAGCATGGTGGTGGCTCACTGATGTTTTGGGGGGTGCTCTAAAGGCCCAGGGAATCTTGGGAAAATTGATGGTAAGATGAATGCATCATGTTATCAGAAAATACTGGCAATTTGCATTCTTCTGCACAAAGGCTGCACACAGGACAGTCTTGGACTTTCCAGCATGACAATGACCCTAAGCACAAGGCCAAGTTGATCCTCCAGGGCCTCGCAAGAAAAAGGTGAAGGCTCTGGAGTGGCCATCACAGTCTCCTGACCTCAATATCATTGAGCCACTCTGGGAAAATCTCAAACGTGCGGTTCATGCAAGACGACCAAAGACTTTGCATGACCTGGAGTGCTGGGCGTGCTTGCTTCCCAATGTACTCCCTAAGCCCCTACACCCCTTGCCGGCCCTTACCCTCTACACCAGTTACCAGCCTAACCCTAAACCTAACCCCCTAATCCAAACCTTAAGCCCCTAACCCCCTACACCCCTTGCCAGCCCTAACCCTAAACCTAAGCCCATAACCCCAACTTTCTGACCATCTTAGCCTAACCCTAACCCCTAAAAGTAACTTCCTAACCCTAAGCCCCTAACCACCTACATAACTTACCGGCCCTAACCCACTAAACCTAAACTGAAAACCCTTAAGCACTTACAGACAGATACATTAGGGGCCTCATAGACAACTATTTCAAAAGACTGGAAAAAAATTAAAACAAGAAATGTAGCAACGGAAATAAACATCTACTTAAACAAACTGACTAACTTCAGGAACACCCTCTCTGTATCTGTACAGCTTGGGTGCCATGGGGGGGGGGGGGGAGACACTTCCTCCGCTACTACAGAGTGCCGCCTTGTGACTCCACGTGGTTTTGCATTATGCCCCCTCTCTTTAGGCCCAGCTGCTCCTGTAGTCTAAATAGGACTGTTCCAGCCTTTCTCAGGTGCAATTGTGCTGTGAGAGAGCATGCAGGTTTGGATTGGGTAAATGGCTTTATTTAGCCTCAGGGTCACATATATGCCTTCTATGATTCTCAAAACCACAGAGTTATTATTATTATTTCCTTAAATGTAATCATTTAATTTAATAGCCTCTTGAAGAACCACACAAGATCAAAGGCATCATGCTTTTAGAATCACATATAATAGTTGTCGTAATTGTGAGTTTGTCGGTAATGCTATGTTAAAGGAACAGGTTGTGCATGTGCAATGAGCGCCAAAGGCAATCATTGCAGGGCTCGCGATGATCACCGAAGGCGCTCATTGCGAGGTCCGCACAACTTTGAAATGACGGGGGCTGCAATGAGCACCCAAAGCACCCAAAGACTTTGAAAAAAGCTGGCAATGAGCATCGAAGGCCCGCTGATTGCGGAGGCGCTCATGGCGGGGCTCACGATGAGTGCCGATGGTGTTCATCTTGAGGCCCGTAAAGTAGACAATGACCCCCGAGGGGGGAAAGCCTCGCATTGTGTGGCAAACAACATTACCAGGCTTCCAATTTTATTACCGGCATTTTTGACGGGCAATTCCCTAGTGTCAAATAAAACAGCCTCTAATTTATTACTTTCCTAAATAGTTATGCTACTGTTGAATCTACAATTTTACTTTCTTGTGATCTACTTCCTCAGGAAGTCTAAATACTCAGGAAGTTTATAGGCCCACAATGGGATTATGACATTTACAACTGCCAGTGCAGTGCATTCATTAGGTCTAATAGAATGTTCGTTAGTTTATTAGTACAAACCTAACTGAGAAAGAAACTGTAAGAAGCAGGCTCGGTAAAAAAAATGGATTATTGCAGTAAAAAATAGTTTCATATAATTACATGTGTTTTTTCTATTTTCTACTTTTTTTACATTTTCTAATTGACAAGTTTTGTTGCTCGAAATACCATATAAAAAATGACCACAGTGATTGTCTAATTAATGCAATTAGATATTAACAATTAGTAGACATTCTAGACAAGCTATGTGTGAGTAAATATTGATCATCTGAGTATTGTATACAATAAAATTGTAAAAATATATGCAGGTAGTCACCTTTATGTTAAACAGCTGTATCCCCTTCTCCCCTTTTAAATTAATATTCTCCTTTTATTCCTGGCTGCTGTCATTAGCAGAGGGCCCATACCATATGGTGGGCTCACTCCTAATCTTAATTAACTCCTTAATTGCTTATCTTAATGAATTAGTGTTGCTCCCTGTTTCTACCTGTCTCTAATCTAACACAGGCTGCTTATTATACACATTACATGGAGTAATTCTTTGTACATACTGATATATTTTATTTAAAAATAAAACTTGCTTTCCACACCCCCATAGCTGCTTACATAGGCACAGTGTACCTGCCAATAGAAACACTGCATTTGGGTATGGATTTTAATCATTACTAACCTTCAAGTCAGGAGCAGCTCAATGCAAAGAATTACACAGTAGTGTCTGACTCCTCCTACTTACGTGGGCAGGGAATACACATCCCATGATTCCTTGCTACAAAAACGTATTGGATACAATGTATTAGGTGCCTGTGATTAGCATAACAAATTATCCAGGGGTGTTAATTCAACTGCTCCCCAATTCAAGAGATTTAGCAAACTTTAGGGTAAATGTAAAAATGTTTATTTTGTTATTTTTTATGCAAAACAATGTTACTACTGATTCTCCTATGTCAGATGCATTCATAATCCAGGAAATTTAGATATGCCTTTAACACTATGACTAAAATGCTGGAACCTCAAATAACCACAAGATGGAGACAAACACAAAGCAAATTATAATCACAACTCCAAGGGATTTAATACACAACCCACATCGACTAATTACGTTTCATTTATTTTTAAAACATTTGATCATTAAAAAGATTGTAATGTGAATATTGGACATAGTAATCTTCTAGCAATAGGAGCTATTTATTTTAATTATGCACTGATTATTAACAAAATTATAATTTAATAATAAAATAGTAGGAATATTGAATGTAATAGCTGAGTGTTTGTCTCCTCCCTGATAGGTCATTAAGAGTTTTGGCTTTAGAGACAGGTCCAAAGAGTTTTAAGAACGATCGGATATCATAAAATAATCTCCAGGAAATCCATTGACCTTATAGTGGGTAGATACCAGCAGCAGCGGAGTCTGAACTTTTACTCTAAGTTTAATACTGAATATAGCTTTTTTTCAATAATTAAATCTGAATTTTATCAATGATCAATAGCTAATTAAAACATCAAGCTCATGTTTACAGGGCTCCACACTGGTCCACCTGGATTCTCAGTGAATTATTGTTTAATTAATGATGTCTAACACATGGCCGTATTTAGGTTTTATGGTGCCCTAGACCATTCAGATGTGTGCACCCCACATTAATATTTCCTCCTTTCCACCTTCTATATCTCAAATCATAAGTTTATGTGTGTCTAATAAATATATATATTGGGGACACTATTATTAGGAAGGTAGACAGGGTGATTTGTCACCCAGATCCCAGCAATCAAACAGTTTGCTGTCTCCCGGTTGCTCGGGTTCGGCATGTTGTGGATCGGGTAGATAAATTATTGGGAAGGGCTGGAAATGAACCGGCGGTCTTGGTACATATTGGTACCAGTAACAAAGTAAGTGGAAGATGGAGTGTCTTAAAGAATGATTTTACAGAACTAGGAACAAACTTAAGGCAATGACCTCCAAAGTACTATTTTCTGAGATTCTACCAGTGCCAGGGAGACAGAAGGAGCTTAGGGAGGTTAATTTGTGGCCTAAAAAGTGGTGCATTAAGGAGGGGTTTGGGATTTTAGAGCACTGCGGTGACTTCTCACTTTGGTACAATCTCTATAACAGGAATGGGAGCTGCTGTGCTAATGGAAAGGATGGTAGAAAGGCTGGAGGAGTTTTTAAACTAGTAGGTGGGAGGGACTAGATAAAAGTATTGGGGTAGAAATGGTAGAGGGGAAAGGGATGAATTAGTTACCCATGGGGGGAAAAGGGGGAGGGTTACAATAGACAGTAGGGAGGCATTACTAGGTGACTTGAATACAGTGGCAGGCACTTCACAATGGCAGAGCCATGGCAACATAAAGTGTATGCTTGCTAATGCAAGAAGTTATCCTGGGAAAATGGGCAAGCTAGAATAGGCATTACTGAAACATGGTGGGATGAATCTCATGACTCGATGGTTATAACTTATTAAGTGGTAATGATAGAAGAGGAGGAGGGATTTGTCTGTATGTTAAGCCTTGTTTTAAACCTGTAGTCAGAGAAGATATTTATGGTAGAACTAGCGACAACATTGAATCTTTGTGGGTTGAGTTAAATAGCGAAGGAGCTCATTTTAAATGCATATTGCTGGGAGTATGCTTTAAACCCCCAAATATAGTTGAGGGTGATGAACTGACGTTCACTGCACGCCTCACAAGGAGCACCAAGGGTGCTCACAGGAGGAAAACTACACCAGGGGGTCCTCAAGGTTCAGTATTAGGTCCTCTCTTTTTTAACATATTTATTAAAAGATGTAGAAGTATAGTCTCCATTTTTGCTGATGACACGAAGTTGTGCAAGGTAATTAAAATCAGATAATGATGTACTTTACCTCCAAAAGGATTTGCATAAATAAAAGACATGGGCATCTAAATGGCAGATGAGATTTAATATGAATAAATGTAAAGTTATGCATTTGGGAAGGAAAAATAGCCATGCAATTTATAATCTTAATGGAGCAAATCTAGGGGTATCTGATATAGAAAGGGATTTGGGAGTGCTTGTGGACAACCACCTAGGTAACAGTGCTCAAAGCCAAGCAGCAGCTGCAAAGGCAAATAAAATATTAGCATGTATTAGAAAGGGAAGCAAATATAATTCTGCCACTATACAAATCTCTAGTACGCCCTCATTTGGAATATGGAGTACAATTTTGGGCACCACTTCATAACATGGACATTTTAGAGCTGGAAAATGTACAGAGAAGGGCAACAAAACTAATATGAAGAAAGACCAACCAAATTAAACGTATTTTCCCTAGAAAAAAGGCATCTAAGAGGAGATATGATTACCTTATTTAAATACATCCAGGGCCAAGTGAACTTTTTGTGCCAAGAGGTTTTCAACTGACAAGAGGACATCTCTGGAGGTTAGAAGTAAAAAGATTTCACCTTAAAGAAGGAAAATGGTTCTTCACAGTTAGGGTGGTTAAACTGTGGAATTTTCTACCAAAGGAGGTGGTGACCGCGAATTTGATACATAAATTTAAAAAGGGGTTAGATATATTTTTGAATAAAGAGGGCATTCAAGGTTATCCTAGATAACTAGCAAAGGAATATTGATCCAGGGAGAAATTTGATCGCCAGTTTCTGGGGTCAGGAAGTAATTTTGCTTTTTTTCACCCTTATAAGACAATTGGCAAAATTTCAATGGGTTTTATTTATGTTTGCCTTCCTCTGGATCAATTGACAATTAACAAATATTCCACATATTAAAAGGAGCAGAAGAGATCTAAAAAGGTTGAACTTGATGGACTTTATAAAAGTCTTTATTCAACCTCAAATACTATGTAACTATGTAACTGTAGTTTAAGAAAAACTAACAATATGGCTGTGGAAACCATGAACTTAAAAGCATTTTTAGAGAAAATCATGTTTTGAGGACTGTTTATACAATGTATCCTTGCATTTGAATATCGAATTGTGGTTGCTTGCGGCCGCAACTCTTGCAGCAGCGCAAGATCAAAGGCTTTGACAGAAATAAGCTGTGATTGAACTAATCGCAAGGGAACGCAGCTCTGCGTCCATAACCCGCTCGGTGGCTGCAAATTGAATAGCAGTTACTTATTACAAAAACGTAGGCTTTGAATCAGGCCCTATGGGAGGATGTGTATACTATCTGTATTTTGCACCAACCCATTCCCTCACACCATAAGCAAGGATAAATTGAACCTTTATCAAGGTATCATGGATGCCTCCAAGGACCATCAGAAGAATCAGCATTTGTTTCTAAATAAAACTGGCTTTATGACTTTTTCCAGCCTATTTATGCTCTAAGTAGCCTATTTTTTTCCATATATATATATATATATATATATATATATATATATATATATACAGTTGCAAGCAAAAGTATGTGAACCCTTTGGAATGATATGGATTTCTGCACAAATTGGTCAAAAAATGTGATCTGATCTTCATCTAAGTCACAACAATAGACAATCACACTCTGCTTAAACAAATAACACACAAAGTATTAAATGTTGCCATGTTTTTATTCAACACACCATGTAAACATTCACAGTGCAGGTGGAAAAAGTATGTGAACCCTTGGATTTAATAACTGGTTGAACCTCCTTTGGCAGCAATAACTACAACCAAACGTTTCCTGTAGTTGCAGATCAGACGTGCACAACGGTCAGGAGTAATTCTTGACCATTTCTCTTTACAGAACTGTTTCAGTTCAGCAATATTCCTGGGATGTCTGGTGTGAATCGCTTTCTTGAGGTCATGCCACAACATCTCAAATCGGGTTGAGGTCAGGACTCTGACTGGGCCACTTCAGAAGGCGTATTTTCTTCTGTTTAACCCATTCTGTTGTTGATTTACTTCTATGCTTTGGGTCGTTGTCCTGTTGTAACACTCATCTTCTGTTGAGCCTCAGCTGGTGGACAGATGGCCTTAAGTTCTCCTGCAAAATGTCTTCATAAACTTGGGAATTCATTTTTCCTTCGATGATAGCAATCCGTCCAGGCCCTGATGCAGCAAAGCAGCCCCAAACCATGACGCCCCCACCACCGTACTTCACAGTTGGGATGAGGTTTTGATGTTGGTGTGCTGTGCCTCTTTTTCTCCACACATAGTGTTGTGTGTTTCTTCCAAACAACTCAACTTTAGTTTCATCTGTCCACAGAATATTTTGCCAGTACTGCTGTGGAACATCCAGGTGCTCTTGTGCAAACTGTAAACGTGCAGCAATGTTTTGCTTGGATAGCAGTGGCTTCCTCTGTGGTATCCTCCCATGAAATCCATTCTTGTTTAGTGTTTTACATATCGTAGATTCACTAACAGGGATGTTAGCATATGCCAGAGACTTTTGTAAGTCTTTAGCTGACACTCTAGGATTCTTCTTCACCTCATTGAGTAGTCTGCGCTGTGCTCTTGCAGTCATCTTTACAGGACGGCCACTCCTAGGGAGAGTAGCAGCAGTGCTGAACTTTCTCCATTTATAGACAAATTGTCTTACCGTGGACTGATGAACAGCAAGGCTTTTGGAGATACTTTTATAACCCTTTCCAGCTTTATGCAAGTCAACAATTCTTAATCGTAGGTCTTCTGAGAGCTCTTTTGTGTGAGGCATCATTTACATCAGGCACTGCTTCTTGTGAAAAGCAAACCCAGAACTGGTGTGTGTTTTTTATAGGACAGGGCAGCTGTAACCAACACCTCCAATCTCATCTCATTGATTGGACTCCAGTTGGCTGACACCTCACTCCAATTAGCTTTTGGAGATGTCATTAGTCTAGGGGTTCACATACTTTTTTCCCCTGCACTGTGAATGTTTACATGGTGTGTTCAATAACAACATGGTAACATTTAATTCTTTGTGTGATATTAGTTTAAGCAGAGTGTGATTGTCTATTGTTGTGACTTAGATGAAGATCAGATCACATTTTATGACCAATTTGTGCAGAAATCCATATCATTCCAAAGGGTTCACATACTTTTGCTTGCAACTGTATATATATATATATATATATATATATATATATATATATATATATATATATATATATATATACACATTTTTTTTTTTTTTTTTTTTTTTAATTTATGACACTGTGGTCCTTTAAAATACTAATATATTCATATTAATGTATATGATACCAAGTTCGAATTCAAAGAATCACACTCAGAATTGTGCAAACCAAAAATTTTATTGCAAAAAAAAAACACACAAAACTTTTAGCATAACAAAAATGAAACACACAACGCAAGTATTCTTTTTTTACATTTTTGTACAACTGTCAATATTTATAAGAATATTCTAAGCAATCAATTAATCATTTTTCCATTGCCATTTAAAAAAAGAAAAAAGTTATTTATTGTGAGGTAACCTGCACACTCACTTGTGTAACAAGGATTCATTTCGAACAATCCAAAGACTAGACTACAATATATATATTTCAGAGTAGGTCACTAAAAAATGTTAAACTCCACTCAAAGCAACCAAAAATAGTACAAAAAGCTGCCATTACTAGTATAATACAAGAATTGTTTCAGTACGTTGTTGGAGTTATCGAGTACAATATTTCAGTACCAGATAATTTTAAGAGGGTTGTTTAAATGTATCTTAGTTTATAAATTCGAATTAACTGCAACAGAGAAATAAATGATCACGTAAGTAATGGGATGTTGTCAGTGCCTAAATAGCCTAAAACTATCCTTGAGCAGAAATGGAAAAAAGGTTGGCTAAGTGAGCAAAGTTAATACCTGAGCACCCACATATAATTCTGACCGAAGGAAAGGCTAATGTGGGTGACCCTAAGACAACTATGGCAGGATTTATAACTAGGAAAACAAGGCAGTTGCCTATGGGCACCTACACATATATATATATACACACTGTAGCAAATCTGTTCCTGTACCTTGCTGTAGGTGTAACAAATCAGATATGTACATTATGTGCTTGTGCACCAAGGGGCAGCTAAGGAGTTTGTGCCTAGGAGCGCCAGATATGTAAATCCTGTCCTGACGCAACACTAAACAATAAATGAGAACAAGAGACAGAGGGTGAATTAGAAAATATATTAGTGGCTTTTAAATCTTACATTTGAAAATTAGAGAAGCAGCTCTGCTAGTGGGGCACCAGTCATCAGTGCAGGAGGCTATCCTAATGCTTTTCCTACTATCTAGGTTATCCTGCAGTGTCCACGTTATCTGCCCAGAAGGCTGTCCGATAGTGTTTTTCTTCAGTTAGGCAGGTAAAGACTCCTATCATGCAGGTTCCTGGGCAGACCCTCTGCTATCCCTCTGAGAGATCCGCCAAAATCTTGAAAACAAAACTTCTAGTGTATTTTTACAAAGATTTTTATGGTTCCAGTGCTCATATAACATGTAAATTAATACTCAAAAATGTGCAGGCCTCTAATCCCCATATTAAATGCCATCAAAAGTGGAAGAATTTCAGTTATAAAATAGTCCCATAGTGGGGTTTTATGCTATTCACTTGCCTAGAATTTAGAAACTAAATTACGCCACTCAGGTTAGTAATACAGCTCAACATGGAAGACTTCACCTTCAAGACAGAGTTAGAGAGTCATTCCAGCCTTATAGAAAGGCAATACAATTAGTCTAGTGGATAACTGAAATTAAGTGCTCATATAAATTTGGTTCCAAGTTTCATGGTAAATTCTTTGGGGCCAGATCTACTAGACGAGAAGCAGATTTGACAACTCTAACATTTCCCAAAGGGCTCTGATCACGCCCTTGTAATCTGACAATACCCAACATCTGCCGATACAAATCATGGAATGTATTTTTGTAAATAAAACATACATGGTCCCATTTTTAGAGTTTAAAATCCCCAGCAAACTAATATAATGTACATACCCTTGTGCAAGAAAATATTATTAATGGGTTAAAATAGAAACATAATTTCTGTAGTGCTCATATAATAAAGGTTTCCCAAGTTTATGTAATAATGGTCTAGAAATAAAATCTCAAAATCCAGTATCTGAAGAAAGAAAAAAAAAATCACTAATAGCTGTAAAAACGTACACATTAATGCGACCATTGTAGTATCCAGCAGATTTACTTCTCTCCCCCCAGTATTTTTATAAACTAATCTGTTTGCATTTGTGGCACGTCCTTCGCGCGCTGGAGAACAGCACACCGTCATCAGGGCGCCCAGAAATCCCATCTGCCCCATCTCATATTTACTGGACCTGCTTGCTGGAAGCTGCCAAGGCTAAGGTAAGTGAATGACAGTGTGCCATGTGGGACTGGCATGTGTCACTAGGAGCATGTTGTATGTAATGTCACTATGTGCATGTGTCACTAGGAGCATGTTGCATTGCATGTTTATCACTACATGTCATGGTCATTATTTGCATGTGTGATAAACATGCAATGCAACATGCTCCTTGTGACACATGAAACAATGCCTGGCCCATATGGCACACTGTCAGACCCTTACCTTGCCAAGCAGGTCCAGTACATAGGAGATGGTGGCGATTGCGCAGGAGAAGCCTCTGTGGCAGATGTCGCAGTTCTCAGCGCCCTGATGACGGAGCACTGTTCTGCAGCTTGCAAAGGTCGGGGTGCCATTATGGAATTTAACAGGAAGCCTCCAGGGCAGATTTTTCCCTTTTTCAATCCTAATAGGGGGTGGAGAGAAGTAGATTTGTCTGAACCTTTAAGACTAACGTTCAAATGTCAATTTTAAATCTTTATTTTAATTTATTTTCATGCAATATTGATTTTATTGCTAAATAATTATAAAAATAAACATTGCAAAAATGTACTGCCACCAATATATTGGAACCCAAATAATCCTCTGCAAATCAAATATAAAAAAATATTGTCTTCACATGGAAATAACTGGCTGTGATCATATTATATTATTCTTGTGCTTGGAGTAAAACTGTGCGGTACAATAAACTACATTATTTCTTAAATATTGGAGGTTATAAGGTAGTTCCTCAGGTGCGTGAGCGGTTTTCTTGATACCTACAGGGTTATTACTACAATAATAGTTTGTGGAGAGTATTTCTAGCTATAATGAATAAGAAGAAATGGTACCCTGATCCAAAATGTTACGCATTTAAATGTATTTTTTAAAAAGGGTGGTATATAGTGTAGAAAAAAACTCCTTCAAGTGAGATGGAGGATTCTTTTTTTTTCTCTTGCACAGTGGGAGCACGGATTGGGAATCTATTATATGTTGACAATGCTGTAAATCATTAACTTCCTTTGGAATGTATAGCTAGCTAAGCAAACAAAGATAAGTGGCTTAACGATCATTAAATAAATCTTGCTGTCAAGTTTGTCTCGGTTCAAATATTGGGCTGTGATAAAAAAAGGGTCATATTTGTCTAACAAATTACACCTAATAATGAATATGATTGTAGTTAGTTGTAATTGGAAATTCTAATGACTGTATCAACAGAACGTAATTAAGATTAGATTTGGGTGCGATAAAGAAGTGGAAAAAAATAACCGTAATAGTGACATTTTTCTTTATAATCTCACGGATAATCTGAATTTCATTACCTGACAGGATGGATCTTTCAATTAATTTATCCATAAGACAATCCTAACTTCTAGATCAATTTTAAGGCACTTCCACTGAGAATGCTTTATTTTAACCCTTTAGAATTTTGTTTATTTCATGTATTATGTACTTTTCATGTGTGTAATAAATGGGGTGTCGTTTTATTAAACTTATGTATTGCCGTAGTGTTAATTTTCTATATTTAGTTTTATTTTTAAATGCATGATAGAAAATATGCAACTACGGCGTCTGTTGAAGGACTACTTTACTGGTCTTATAAATGGCTCTCTAAGGATAGTTCCCTGGTGGTCCAGTGGTTAGGATTCGGTGCTTTTACTGCTGTGACATGGGTTGGATTCCAGTCAGGGAACCAAGAGGTCAACCACCCTGAAGCCGAGCGGGGTTGGGCCTGGTCAGTACTTGGATGGGAGACCACCTAGGAATCCCAGGAGCTGTATGCCGTGGCCCCCTCAGAAGGAACTGGCAACCCACTCTAGTATCTCTGCCATAAAACCAAGTGGATCAGCATGACCATGGACATAAAGATGTGCCTGGTGTGTTACGGTCCATGAGGCCACAGAGAGTCGGACACTACTAAACTAAGCAAAAAAAAAGAATAGTTAGGTGGGGCTTTATGAGAATAAACCTTTACTGTGTATTTAAACAATAAATTACTTTTTAAGTCATACCCCCAGACAATATAAGCTCCAGATCTCTCCATCCTCTAGAGTAGGAGCCATCCAAGGGGAACTATCAGATAAAACATTTTGAAAGTGGTCTATAAAACACACATAAGTAACAGTCAGTAGCGTAACATGAGCTGCTAACAATGTACACAAATACACTTTATAGTCACCTCCCACTATCATATTCCCAGTATGTTATGTCTGTTTGGAGAGCATTTCCCTTTCGGCAGCTCCCGCTTCAGAGACATTATATCATTCAGGGGGTGGATAGATAAGGAGCTCATACTGCCTGGGGACATGATTAAACATAACAAAAATATTGTTTAAAATGCACAGTAAAAGTTGAATGAAATGTTTTTTCTTATTAGGCACAACCTATCTATTCTTTGGAGAGACCTTTATAGGAACACTAAATTGGCTCTTTTAATAGTACATATGTTGTTTTGGTGTCGGTCCCTTACAAAATACTGTCTTGGCAGAGTAATATTACCACTCTGTTTCATCAAAACATGGGTGGTAATGCCATAGGGGATCACAGCCATTGCTGATGCCCAATTGGGCAATGGAGACACTGCAATTAATTTAAGTTTTAAATAATGCACTATTGCTAACAATGACCACCCTATCATGGGGTAATTACGTCTTTCAGTGTCTATATAATATTATTTAAAAAAATAATATTTTTTAATCCAAATAGAAAAATTGTCTTTGGAAGAGTTTAAAGGGATATGTAAGTTTCCTGGATTATGAATGCATCTGATAAAGGAGAATTAATAGTATATGAAAACAATGTTTGCATGAAAAAATACCAAAATAAACATTCAATTTGATGTTAGCAAAATCTTTTGTCATTTCTGACAGTTTAAAACTAAGGTGAACACCCCCTCCATAATTTGATTTGGCCAATCCGGTTAGATGAAAGATTTGAGACATAGCACTATGTTAGTTGCTATGGCAACACCTCACAGCATATACAGGAAGCAGGGATGAGATAGGGTGAGCAGTGACTGGGAGGCCGCTCTACTATTGGCTGAGCAAGCAGGATAAGGTAAATAGGGGGTTAATATTGCTCCCCGGATGCTGCATGCTGATTGGGTGGGGAACAGGAAGTTGTGTAGACATCCCCTGTGGGTGTCAACACAATCATTAGAGGGATTTTTAGATATTAATACAAATAAAACATTTTATGAGATGTGCTGTATACATATAGGCTGCTTTTTGCCTATAGAGTGCAGAAATGTATTAATCCAGCAAATTTAGATATCCCATTAATAGTCAATTAAAGATCAATAGGAATATCATGTTCCTATGGAAGCTCTGAGAGATTTCATGATTTTTCCAAATACCTAAAGCAAACCATAATGTACTTTTACAAAGTGACTTATGAATAACGTCTTATTAGCTATTTTTTGGATTCTTCTATCCATTTTTTCATGTACTGTTTTTCCAAATCACGCGCCTGGAGAACAGATTTTGGGTCGTAGGCGTTGTTAGAGCGCAGGTCTAAGTGGTGCGCCCCCTCTGGGATAACAACGGCAACTAACGTGTCACTGATGTTCTCATTCACTCCTCCAGCAGACCACGGGTCTAGACCACCATTACTGCAAAGGAAACATAGTTGAATTAAATACTTTATTGTTTTTATTCCAGATGTGCTAAACAAAATTACATATAGGTTTAAATTGTAGATGAAAATTAAATTATTAACGGACATGAACAGTTTGCCCTTATTAAACGGGCATGGAAGATTTCTGGATTTCACTAGGAAAATAATATACCGACTTATTGCTTTACTTTTGTATAACAATTAAGAAGTGCTAAAAAATAAAAACTGTTTTTCTTCTGCCAAAAATTTTAGAAGTCTTCATGAGCTGCAGAGAAGATACACCAAATGGGAAATATCTATACGTATAGGGTGTATTCATTCAGCGACAATATTCTGCACCATGCTGCATGAGAGGTCACTGACAGGCTAATTTGCAACACTGCACTTCACAGTCTGTGTATTTATGAGATTCTGAGGGCAGACCCAAACTGGTACAAATTGTAAGATTTTAGGCAGTAAAAAAACAAAGCTTATAAGCTTTTTTTTTATTGACATACAATCATGAAGATTTCATATCAAAAACATTCAAATCAATTATTGTCATTAAATAATTTATGTAAAGAAATGAATAAAAAAAGGTTACAGCATAAATTTGTTAATTTATCT
Organism: Discoglossus pictus; assembly: GCA_027410445.1. Classification (NCBI taxonomy): domain Eukaryota; kingdom Metazoa; phylum Chordata; class Amphibia; order Anura; family Alytidae; genus Discoglossus; species Discoglossus pictus. Next base: position 454,375,777 of record CM050164.1, on the reverse strand, counting down.
TTTCTCTTTATTTTTTCTTCTCTCCTCTTTCTTCTTTTTATAGTTACTATTGTGTCCATTTCTAACTTAAATGCACTTCTTAATAAAATATAGTATATAAAAGCAAATAGATACACAGGTAAATTATACTTCCATTGAAATCCAGAAACCTTCCTTGTCCCTTTAATATTTTATGCCTTTGATTTTAAAGAAGTAGATCTTCCATTACCGTTAAATGCACTCTGTTTACAGCAACAAAAATGTCAACATTTGCTTTAGTTTAGACAAACTAACCACAAAAAGAGAAAAAGCTAAAATTGAACAGAGTATATAAGCAATTAGAGGGAGCCTGTACTTTATACACCTTTCAGGACCTGAGAGCACCCATAAACTCAATATAACAGGGTGTGCAGCTGAACTGCAGATACAAGTTAAAGTAATTAAACTACTGGAGGGCTGTAAAAGCTAACATTGTAGGATTAAAGTAATTCTAAAACAAAATTAAGAGAGATTCATATAAAAAAAAAGTTTTACCTCTTCTCCACTCTGACTGCTCTACATGATGGTGCAGAGTATTATCCATGAGTTCAGAATCCCTTTAAAGGGTCAGTGATTCTGACTAAGAGCATAATTAGGCAGAAACAATGTCATAAAGCTTGATTTTAATTAGAAAAAAATAATAATTTAGATGTATCTGCTATTCCCTGGAAGCATCCATGATATTTTGGTGGATGTTGTGTGTGTGAGAGAGGGATATTTACATATCTGGAGAGCAGAGCTTTCATTTATTGATTAATATTATCATGTTTTATGACTATAGCACAAACATACTCCATGGCACTGGGGTACATTAAATAAGGGGAACCACAATACTGTAGTATAACATTTAGACTGGCTGATATAAAATAAATTGAGGGCCCTGCCCTTGACCGAAGAATTAGGAAATATAACAAAGCGCTGTGTGAGACTGAGAGCTCTCAAGCTGACATACTGAAGGGTGTAAGTGAAACAAAAGGTGAAGGAATTAGAGTTGAAAGAGGAGAACTAGGAGCTTAGGGAAGTAGCTGGGCATATCGGGGTAACAAAGAGGGATTATACATTGTTTAGTGTTGCAGTGAGATGTGGAAGTGAGGTAGAGTGAGACTGCCTACAGACAGGAGTCCTGGTCAGATGATGAGTGAGAGGGGTTAAAGGGACATTGAAATAATGTTTTTCTTGTACTGTATAAATCTATAATATGGTAATTGATAGATTACCATAAGTAATCTGGGGCTTGCCCCTGTCACCCAATGAGCAGTAATATAGATGGATAATTCACACTTGTCTGCCAATGAAATCTACAAACCTACATATGCTCTTTACATATATTAAGTGTTTACTTAATCTTGTTTCATGCATAACATAATGTTTAAGACATGCTCTTCTAAATGCATGAAAATTGTGTCATGTCTCTTTAAGGTATGTGTGTCCCAGGTCTATTATTGACTAAAGCAGCATCTTCTGGGCATGCATGGGGGAAGGAGATACATGTAAAATTCCAAAAGATACATTAGTTGACAAACCCACCCACCCATCACCAATAAAGATAAGACACACCCGTCATGCTCCAAGCTGTCAGGAAGAGATGCAACTAGAAGATACAGACCTTTCAACACCTTCAAGAACTTTCAATATATATATATATATATATATATATATATATAAAATCAGATAGTTGAAGATGTTCTTTTTAAAAAAAAAGTTTTTTTATGCTCATGACTTGTTGGCAGTTAAAAAAATAAATTTTATTAAAAATTAAAAATAGCTCAACTCAAAGGTTACATTCATCAATATCTTATATTCTGTAGTCGTATGCTGTAAAAGCCGACCTTCTTACCTGAACACTATATTGCTGTGTGCACTGATGTTCTTTCCCCCGTACATAGTTGTGATCCAGGTGTCTCGAGGCCGAACTCCCCACTGCTTGTAACACTCATCAGAATAGGCCTGCAGGTCCCAGGGTTGTACCTCAAACATGTCACTGACTCCATCACTGCACAAAGGCATCACCATCTCTGTACAAGCCTATGATAAACAGAATATTATCAGTTATATGATATATGAACAAAGTATGAGGTCTTACACATGTATAATGTATTCACCCCATTATCTCATGCCATTTGCTTATTCGTGTAAACAACACATCCAATTATCTTACTCAAGGGATTCTGGGAGGTGGAGAAGACATATTAATACACTTGTGTTCTTTGTCTTGTGAATCCGTTACTTTATTTGTCCTGTTAAAGAGGACTAACAATGGATATTGTAGAAGTAAAACTTAAAAAAATATATAATTGTAATTGGTTGTTATTAAAGCCAGTATTTTGAGCGAACGTGCTATATAATTGAGCTTGACAGTTAGGTGTTTTAATCATAACATTATCAACCTCTCTAATTACTTTATCAGAGGCAAAAAGTAACATTGTTTCTTGGTGTTATATCTATGATGTGTTGAATATCTTTGTAGAACTGGACAACTTCAGCCTTTTCAGCATCCATCGTTGGAGCATAGACTTGGATCACTGTGATATTAAATGGCTTGCCTTGAATTCAAATTGAAATCATTCATCAGTCATTTATTGGGTTGTAACCGAGCATCGTTTTAGCCACCCTTTGATTGATTATCAGGGCTGCTCAATTTCTTCTGCGGGATTTTGACCACAACAGAAGATTTCATGGTTGTTTGATGTGAAATATCCCATTCAAGTCCATTTGAGTTTACTAATTCCCAGGATATCAATGTTTAACCTTATCATCTCATGTTTGACCACATCTAGTTTGCCTTGGCCAGTCCTGGGCATTGTGCAGCCCGTGGGCCACATCCGGCCCTTTGACTGTCCCTGTCCGGCCCGCTACAGTAGGATACAAATTTGTGTCCTAGAAAAAAAAACACTGCCAATTGTAAAAGGGGGCAATTTGCGAGCAACAATGTCGTGACTAACTGGGATGGATAGCATTCCGTAGATACTGCTCATGGCACTGAGAAAATAAAATAAAGCTATAAAATTAATATTGAGCAGAATGAAGTTCAGCCTATGGTTCGCCCTCCACAACATTCCAAGTTTCTCATATGGCCCATTTGGGAAAGTAATTGCTCTGCCCTGGCCTTGGCTCATAGTTCTAACATTCCAGGTTCCTATGCTGAATTGTACTTTGCAGCAGCGGACTTTCCTTTCCCCTCCAGACACAATTGCAGTTGGCCGTACTCTCAACTTTGGCTCAGCTACTTCCTTATATCTGGTGCTACTCATACTTACTCTGCTCTTCTCCAGTAATGTGGTAGGCGCCTTCTGACCTGCGGGGCTCATCTTCCTGTTACATTTCGTGTATCTGGTTGTGCTTATCCATAAAGATATCTTGGCAAAAATATTGGAGTGGATTGCCAGATCCTTCTCCAATGGATCTTGCTTTGTCTGACTGCTCTGCTATGACCTTCCCATCTTGGGTGACCCTACTGGTTTAGCCCCATATGGAGGTCCAATATTTCAGGTTTAAATACTTCAATTTCCTCCCTTCTTTATGAAGAATTAAAGATGTTTAGTTGATGAATAAGCTTTCTTGTATTACACTATTTTGCTAGCACTCTCAACAGAAAAGACTTCCCATAAGAAACATATAGAACATTCGGGCATTGATTTTTTTTTTTTTTTTTTGGGGGGGGGGGGAGTATTGTTTTGTTTTTTGATTTTCCGTTTATATTGGCTTATATGGCCATTACCCTCCAACTCCATCTTAAAAATCTAAATATCTGATTTAGGATTGTTTCGTATTCCTGATTTGGCTCCTCATTGTTTATCTTTATATTTGACTTCTATGTATATTATGAAAACTATAAATAGAGAATAAAAAATTAAAAAAAACAATCAGATTACAGCTGAGATTTAAATTGGTGCCAGTTAGATTATATTCTTATATTGAGTCAGTTTGCCCCATAGCAGTGCTACATGTAGCAATTACATTCCAAATATGGTATAATATTAAGTAAATCAGGAAAAATGTCAGTTTAATCAATTAATATTATTATCATTTATTTGTAAGGCACCAACATATTCCGTAGCGCAATACATAAATTAATTTCCAGGGAAAAATTAATATTAACACATTGCAAAGGATGGAGGGCCCTGTCTTTGAGCTTTGAATCCGGTGTCCATAGAGCTTTCCCCAAAGCACTGAGCAAGATTTAAAACTTGCAAACTTACAATCTAAAGGTTTTGTGTCTGGTGCAGAAGGTTGAGAGGTGTTGTGCGTGTTAGGATGGAAGGTGATAGGCTTCCTTGAACAGATGTGTTTTTAGTGAAGTTTTAAAGCAGGAGGATAGTCTGGTGGAGAGAGGCAAGGAGTTGCAGAGAATAGGGGCTGCACAAGAAAAAGTCCTGAGGGTGGGAGTGTGAGGAGGTGACAAGAGTGGTAGAAAGAAGAAGGTCATTAGCAGAATGAAGAGGGTGTGTGGGGGAGTATTTGCAGATGAGAGCAGAGATGTTTTATTCTGTTGTGTACGGTAGATGAGTCTAACGGAGGCATTACTTATGGATTGAAGTGGGGAATGACGGGTGGTGGGGAGGCCAGTAAGAAGCAAGAAATGATGAGAGAGTGTATTAGAATCTTGGTTGTGTCTTGTGTAAGGTAGTGGTGTATTTTGGAAATGTTTTTTAGATAGCGAAGGCAAGACTTTGTTAGTGACTGTATGTGAGGAATGAAAGAGAGGGCGGGGTCCAGTAGAACCCCAAGGCAACAGGCTTGGGAGGTGAGAGTGATGATGAAATTTGTGGACAGTGAGAGATATGTGAGGAATTGAAGCTGAAGTAGAGGGTGGGAAGATTAGGAGTTCAGTCTTAGACATGTTAAGTTTAAGATGGTGGGCGAACATCCAAGAGGATATACTAGAGAGGCTTGTTAGAAGAGATAGATCTGGTGCTGAAGGGTAGTTTTGGTTGTCATCTGCATAGAGATGATACTGAAATAAAAAAAGAGTTTATTAGGGTACCAAGTGAGGATGTATAGATGGAGAAGAGGAGGGGGTCTAGGACTGAACCTTGGGGTACGCCAACAGATAGAGGGTGAGGAGAAGAAGAGGTGCCAGAGAAGGAGAACCACGAGAGAGTAGTGTCTTGAATGCTGAGAGAGGAGAGGATATGGAGTAGAAGCGGATGGTCAACTGTGTCAAAGGCAGCAGAGAGATACAGAAGAAGTAGAATAGAAAAGTGACCTTTTGACTTGGAGACAAGCAGGTAATTAGTGACTTTTGTGAGAGCTGTCTCAGTGGAATGTTGGGGCCAGAAGCCGGATTGGAAGGTCTCAAGCAGGGAGTTAGAGGAAGTAAAGCTGGTAAGGCGGTTATAGATGAGCCACTCCAGTAGTTTGGAAGCCAGGGGAAGTAGAGAGATAGGGCGATACTTAGATGCAGAATCAGAGTCAGATGAGGGTTTCTTAAGAATTGGTGTATTTATGGCATGTTTTAGAGAAGTTGAAAACATGCCAGCATTTAGGGAAAGGCTGAAGAGGTGTGTGAGAGCTAGGATTAGTGTGGTAGAGAGGGGAGGGATGAGCTGAGGTGGAATAGGATTCAGGGGATAGGTAGTAAGGTGAGCGGATGATAGTAAGCTGAAGTAGTGCTTTTTGACAAGGTTGAGGGCAGAGAAATAGGAGCGTAACATAAACTTGAAGTGGATGAAATCTACTAAAGTGCGTGATTTAGTCATTCAGCAGTGTGGGAGTAGTGTGCCATGGTTGTGGATAAGAGCGAGGGCATCTGTGTGTGGTTATGGGGCAATAGTGTCAAGGGTGGAAGAAAGAGTAGAGTTGTAGAGTGAGGTGGCAGTGTCAGGGCAGTTGAGGTTGGTGATGGGGCTGAGAAGGGGTTGTAGCATAGTGAAGAGCTGTGGTGGGTCAAATGCTAGCAGGTTTCTGTGGGTAATAGTGGCCCGGGTTGAAGAAGAGTAGTGAGCGGAAGGTGTATTGACGGTGAAGGTTAGGAGGTGGTGGTCAGAAAGAGGGAGTGGGTGGATAACTAGGTTGGAGGTGGTGCTGAGATTGGTAAAAATAAGGTCTAGAGAGTGTCCAGCATGGTGAGTTGAGAAATATGTTAGTTGTGAGAGGCAGAGGGAAGAGGTGAGTGAGAGTAGTTTGGCGGCTGCCGGGGAGGTGGGAGTGCCAATGGCAATGTTGAAATCACCAAGTACAAATGACGGAACGTTAGAGGAGAGAAAGTAAATGGAGCCAGGCAGAAAAGTGATCAAGAAATTGAGAGGGTGATCCAGGCGGGCGATAGATCACAGCAACACGTAGAGAGATAAATGAGAAGAGGTAGATAGTGTGAACTTCAAAAAAGATAAGAATTGGAGGGATGGGACAGGGTATAGGAGGTGAAATGTACATGCAGTGGAAAATAATACACCCACACCACCACCTTGTTTGTTCCCAGGTCTAGGTGTGTGACGGAGGTGAAAACCACCATGAGAGAGTGCTGCAGGGGAGGCAGTGTCTGATGAGGAGAGCCAGGTTTCAGTGAGAGACAATAGATGGGAGGGAGTTGGTAATTAATAGGTCATGAGTGAAAGTGAGTTTATTGCAGATAGACCGTGCGTTCCAGAGGGTGCAGGAGAAAGGTAGAGTAGAAGGTTTGTGAATAGTGATTGGTATAACATTCTTGGTGTTTTGGGTGTTTGCTGCCATTGGCTGACAGCAGATGGAGATGAGTGAGGGGCCTGGGTTAGGGGTATATCTCCAGCAGCCAAGAAAAGAAGAAGGAGTGAGAGTGAGAGAAGATGGGAGTGTGACTGGCAATAGTGTTTCTGCTTAGGAGTGTTAGGGAAGGGATGAAATTGTGACTGTAGGAGGGAGAGGAGCTTATGGGACTAAAGAAGATGAGAGGAGAGCAAGGAAGGTGAAATGGTTATATTGTTGGGGATTTGATATGGAGAGGCTACAAAGGAAAGTCTGAGAAAGAGGCAGTAGAAGATGAGGAGGAGGAAATAGTGAGAAAGCATTGTGACACAGTGTGTAATCAATATTTTATTACATATTTCCTTCTATTACTACATTATTAAAAACATTACCTACTCATGATTTCAGAGTTTTAGTTCCCAATGTGGGTGCAGCCATTTTGCTATTAACAGTGCTCCACCGACAAGTAGAGCGTGGGTAATTGTGACCCAAGGTTAGAGATAAAGTTACAACGGCAGCATTAGCAAGATGGAGGCCTTGTTATCAATGGAAAATTGTTAATAGCACAATGGATGAATCTATATTGGAAAAAGAAAAGCCTGAAGCATGAGTATCATTATCTCTATATTTTAATGTATTAATACAGGAAAAAATGTATAATGTGTAATATTTATTAAATTGGTGGTCCTTTAAAACTAGATAATTGCATGAACTTTGTTGATTACTTCCTCAGACCCCATGGAGTAAAATATCTGATCAATGTAGTGACCATGCCCAATCAGATCTTTTGCATATGACTTACACCGAAGACAATAGATTCAGAACCCACCGGTTAATAACCAATTATTGGCTTTATTGTTTTATTATTATCTTTTATCGCGTCAACATATTCCGTAGCACTGTACAGGGGATAAGAACAAGGGAAATACACGTTTAACAAAATTCAGAAGTTGAAGAGCCCTGTTTTGAGCTTAGAATCTTCTTTCTTTAGCAAGAAATACCAAAGTGTCCTTAGTGGGTGAATCAGAAAGACTGTGTGACCACTGCAAACTTCAATATAAGTTTATATGAAAATGCATTTTTTTTTAAATAAAATTCAATTCATAGAGTACTTAACCTTAGATATAAATGATACTATGTTTGAACCTCCTGTAAAAAATGTGTTAAGAAAATAAATTTACCTGGTAGCTCCAGCCGAGGTCAGAAACACTGCCGGATGAGGTCTCAGATGTATTTAGACATACAGCATTCCCTGTATAGTTATAATAAATATTCACAGCATGGAATATATTCTGCAGGAGCTCTTTGTCTCCACATTTGGGATTCTTCAAATATTTGCACACTACCTGCAAAAAAGCAGACATTATATTTAAACCAAAAGGAATAGTGTATTAACATCATCCATTGCAGGAAAAACTCACTTGTTTGTTAAGTATGTGCCAAAATTAACAATATTAACAGTTTTGTAAGGAATGAGCATAAAACATTGTTTGTATAAATCTGAATTTGTAAGACTCTGTTATTTAGTACAGGAAGCCATTTTGTGTTTGTTACATCACATCCTGAGAGCTGGATGATGGGTTGTGGATTATTAGTTATCATTCGAGGTAGGGTGGGGTTGGAGAAGCAGGTAGAAGTCTTATAACTAGTGGATTGACATTGATACCACAATCCTTCCCCTTGACTTTCCCAGTAGCCCTATGGGCATACTGGTTTTAATAGTCTCTGTCCAAGAAACAAACGTATGAGCTTCATTGTAAATGCACTATAGTGATACGTTAACTATCACATGAACAAATTAGAAACATTCAAATGAAATATTTAAAATTATGCTTGGTCTAAAAAGCTAAATTTGTAAAGGATTGGCTTTATGACCTCTATTTATTTATAGCTAGGAGAAGAGAGTGAGGGGTCAGAAGAAAGGTCAGAAGGTTAGTAGAACAGAATCACTGGGACAAATACAGTAAGAGAATTAAAGAGTATCGTCGGTATTTCTAATAATATGCTTAATGTATCTTGTGGATAAAGTGTTATCTTAATGAAACTAAGATATTAGGCTCTAAGGAAATATGAGAAATTACATATTCACATAAGAGAAACTGTTTTTCCAAGACGGTGGGATGGGTCAGTGCTGATTTCATTTGCAAGAGACCTGTTCTGTGGATGGTTAATTAACATGAGACAAAAGAATTTCATAAATTGCCAGTCAATTGAGGAACAGGCTAGCAATTGCCTCTAATATATATTGTAGCCGAACGATGATGAATTGCAAAAAATCCCTTGTAAGTTGCTATATAGTGATAAGATGGGTATTTGAATCTGGGGCGGGTATTATGTACGCTGAAGTAATTGATCAAACTAGTATGATTGATGCTCGCCTTGTAATCAAGCTAAACCTATGAAAGTATGTGCACAGTAGCATAACAATCCCCTAGTGCCAGGGGCAGAGCTAGTAAATGGGGCACCCTGGTACAAAACAACTAAATGTTGGCCCTCCGAATGCCATCACATTCAGTGCCACCATCTCCCCAACCCCCAGCGCGACCCGCAAAAGACCCGTTCTTAAAACAGGTCCCTTGTCATCAAGACCCACTTTTCCAGCAACTAGCCACTCTTAATACACTTATATTTATACATTTACTGCTGCACAGAAATTGTGTACCCTATAAGTGTTAGGAATCAACCGGCTTTCATCATTTTCTGAATGCCGGTGCTAAGAACTTGTGATTATTTAATGCATTGTCAAACAGAAGATAATCTTTTTAAACAGAATCACAGTTATGTTCTTGCCCTTGCGATTCTTCAAATTTAACTTTTATTAGTTTCATTAAAATGTATTTATTTAATATGTAGACAACTCACATAAGCAGTACCCTTTTATATCGCTAGTACCAAATCTCCTTGTAACCGCATATACTAAAAATAATATACAAATTCTAATCAATATTTTATTTGATTGATTTCCTATTCCTAGTAAATTTCTTAGGAATATAATGCTCTAGCGCTCATATATATTAATTTTGTAAAGAAACTCCTCTCTTTCACTAGATTAGTGTGTTTCTAATCAGATTCTCATATTCTGACCTTTTAATATTATTTACTTGTATTTAAAACTAATATCTTCCTGATATGCGGCTTATCTTTTATAAGTTGTTATTATTGTTATTTCATAGGAGCCAGAGCAAAAAAGGGTAAAAACAGGAATCCCCCAAAAAAGGGGAGCCCTATTTCTCAACTTGTTTCAAAATAAATCTTTATCAAGAATGAGTGACCTCCATGATAAGCATAAAGTTATAAACCTTGTAAGCCAATCAAAATATAAAGGGATCAAAATGTAATGTGGCCTGGAATTGGGTAAAATAACTCATGTGGTTGTTTCTATGTAATGTAGTCTGGAATTGGGTGAGAGTCACTAGCCCTACCCAATACCTCACGAGTCCCCTTCCTAAAGCTGTTCCCCTCTCCTTGGCTTTACTGCTGCTGTCATGACTAGACTCCAACAGCCACTCCAGTGTAAAAAAAAAAAGCAGGACAGTACATGAGCCCCCAGATAAGGGCCCCGGTGCATTGCACCATCTGTACTGTAGCAACGCTGCTGCCCAGTACAATTAATGACCTCAGCAGCATTGCGTATCATCCATGCAATTTTTTCAAGTTTCAAATAAAATGGCCAAAGCAAGAAGCTACTCCTACATTTTATCTTAAATAGTTTCTATTTAACTTGTCTAAATATACATATAGTTACAGTTGTGCCCAAAAGTTTGCATACCCTGGCAGAAATTGTGAAATTGTGGCATTTATTTTGAAAATATGACTGATCATGCAAAAAAAATGTATTTTATATGAAGCCATGTATTATCACATGGTTGTTTGGCTCCTTTTTAAACCATAATGATAACAGAAATCACCCAAATTGCCCTGATCAAAAGTTTACATACCCTTGAATGTTTTAGCCTTGTTAAACACACACGTTAAAATGGCAATTAAAAGGTTAATTTCCCACACCTGTGGCTTTTTAAATTGAAATTAGTGTCTGTGTATAAATAGACAATGAGTTTGTTAGCTCTCACGTGAATGCACTGAGCAGGCTAGATACTGAGCCATGGGGATTGTTCCATTTTGTTATAACCTTTAGTTGAATATGAAACCCATAAGAAATAAAAGAAATGTGTGTTGCCTGCTCACTCATGTTTTCTGTAAATATGGTACAAATATTACCAATTCGCTAAGGGTATGCAAACTTTTAAGCAAAACTGTACCTGCTGTCTGTAAATACTTACTATTCAGTGTTTTTACAACCATAAAAAGGGTAATATTGAATTTTATTTTTTGTAAACATTAAAGATAAGTAATTTAAATATTTTTCTCTTTCATGGATAAAATTGCTGTTTTAGTCCGAGTTTCCTGCTACAGCCTGAAAAATATAGGTGGCGCTCCAGCCTGAAGTTCAGTAAAAGTTTTTAACACAAGATATTTTTTTTAAAACCACAATAAGTTGTTTACACTGATCTTTATTACTTAAACATCACAAAACGTGGGTCATTACAGTTGCTATCTGAAGTATACTGAAGTGTTAGAAGGGCCAAAAGTAAATTTAATTAAGCCACAGAGATATGTATGACCCCGGTCCAGCTATTGAGTTCTCCTGCCCCACCATGTATGTTTAACACATTTATGTTTGTGTATGTGTGTGACTATGTTTGTAGGTTTTTGTACTACCTGAATTGGCCAGGCAGGTAAAGGTTCCAAGAAGTTGGCAGGATATGGATAGTCAACCATGGCCAGATTCACCCAAGTTTCACTCAGCCAACCTTTGAAAGCAGCAATGTCATCTTTGGTTTTCAGAGCAGAGCATAATTGGAATGCATTGGACAGCCACTGCAGACCTTCACCTATAGATGAAGAACATTTAGGTATCTGATATAAAGGATAAGGAAGGCACACACCAGTTATTCAAGTGGACAGTGGATTATAACAATATATAAATTTAATTTTTATGCTGCCCTATGCTCATTCAGATTTGTGTACGCCACACATATTCCTCCTCCTTTCCCTTTGCAAAATCCCCATTCTAAGGTTACCAAACACAATTGTTTAAATTAATTGTAATATTAAATTAATAATATCAAGTATTGTAATATATATTATATTTTAAAAAGAATACAATTTTTTATAGACAAGCTTTATCAAGTGCTAAACAATACTGACAATATAATCAAGGTATTAATCCTATAGAAGAATATAGTAGGATTATATATCTGTAACAATATTTGAAGTCACAAAAGAACATAACACCACCTTCCACAGAGGAATTGATCTTTATTGACCAACCTACTCAAAAGCTTAAGGCAGATTCCTAGCTATATAGATAAATAACAGGAAAGGGACATTATCTTAGTGACATGTTTAATGATATCACTATAGCTGACAAATTCTCCAGATTCCAATAAATATTTTATTGTTTTTTCAAGAAGACAAAACTAGTCATAGTTATATACAAATTGAAAAAATAAATCAGAGGTGAGAAAGATTAGGCGGGAAAGTCAATTTAGAAATAATAAAAAAGAGGCAGGTAATTCCAAATGATTGTTCAGTTAATGTTCCCTTTCACCCGTTAAATTTATGATGTTTTTCAAAGAGATGGGTGAGGGGGGGAAATAAAGGGGGGGGAAAAGAAAAAAATGAATCTGAGGACATGCAATTGTTTCAAAAAGAGTAAATCTTCCTTCTTCATGATATTCATAATATTGGATTCTGACAGTGCCATAGTGGAACACATTGAGAGGAAGGAAAGGTTACTAGCAATCTGCCTATGTATTTATAAGTAATATTGGTAATGGGTTTTAAATATGTTTGATTTTATGCAGATGCAACCAAAGGGCCTCATTCTATTATCGGCCGCAGACGTTGCGGGGCCGCAAGGACCGGCCGCAAGCTATTCGGCTATTCTATTCCCCTCCGGCCGGGGCTTCCAGCAGGCTTGCGGCCGGTGCCTTGCTATCTCTTGCGGCTGCTCGCGCCGGAGGAAATCCTTTGATCTAAAACGTCCGCAAGGAAATTGGCCGTAATAAAACCCTCTTTGCAATTCTATTGCTCCGGGAACCCTCTCTGCAAGGCTAAAAGCGAGCCGCAGCTTACTTGCAGGAAAAAGGTCCCGCTAGCACCAATTAAACACGAAATATAGCCCAAATAAAGCCATCCTGCACTTTGAGAAGACTATAAAGTGATTTCAGGTGTTAGCAAAAATAGCACATATTTCCCCTATACTCAAATGTGTAAAATATTTTTTTTTTATTATTATATGTCAAATATACATGTAAAAAGTCCAGAGTGCTTGGAGCACCTCAGACCCGGCCACGCTGCGGCCGGAAAATAAACAGTTAATTTAAACTCGGATTTGGGCTGATGTGCAAGCTTGAGAGGGGGTTACTTTTAATCCTCATGTCCCCCAATATGATCCCTAGCATTTACAGAGCTGTACAGTGCAGGCTTGAATTTATTTTTGACTTTAAAATTTTTGGAGCTTACGGCCGGTTCCAAGATATGCGGCCGGCCGTAAGGGGAGATCCTTGCGGGGCCGTATAATAGAATTGCGAGGTAACGGAACCCACGCAAGGAATCGCAGCCTTACGGCCGATTTACGGCCGATAATAGAATGAGGCCCAAAGTGTTTAACAGATTTTGGTGAGGCAAACCGGGCAAATAATAAATTAAAAAGAATAGAGGAGTGGTCAAGTGCAAGGAATTTTGGGCTGATTCTCTAAAGTTACAACAACCAACACACATTTCTCCAGGAATAACACAACAATCTACTATTTTGATGACAAAAGGAGCAGATTGTAGAACATATTTAACCAGACGTAAAGCAATACAATGAGGGTTAAACTATTGTTCTACAATCTGCTCTCTGTCATAAAAAAAGTTGTTTTTTGTATTATTCCGGGAGAAATGCGCGTAGGTTGTAGTACTTTTAGAGAATCATCCTAAAATTCCTCATTACTTGACCAGTCTCTATTCTTTATAACTTATATATTTATAAATATTGTATAAAATAACTGTATATAATATCAAGTACTTTATCAACTGAATGTTATTAAAAAATGGCTTTATTCTACATTGACGCTTTGTCATTAACAAAATATTATCATAATGATTTGTGGGTGAATCAGAAAGCCTAAATAATTACAAACTTGCTATGTGAGCTTACTGTTGGAAAATGCATTTTTTTAAATGACATTCAATTGATTAAATATATTTGTTATTAACTATAGTTTTAAATAAAATAAAAAATTGGCACCTCCACTGTAATCTGTACATTACAATTCACCCTAATAACTTACTAGTTTCTCCCATGCGGTTTATGGCTGCCCAAGAATTTGCGATGCTTTCAGAACATCCTGGGCCACTTTTCTTAAAATCATTAGTGACAATTTCATAGTAGGTATTGCAGGGGACCAGATCTTCAAACAGCCAGATAGGAGCAGAGGCTGCAAGAGCTCTATATGTACAAAAAAAAAGAAAAGCAAACCAGATAGTAGTTGTTAAAAAATTGTGTTATAACCGTAAGATATCCAGAAAAACAAATCTTATTGAAAAATAATGTATTGTTCCAGCATACCAGAAATTACATTTCATGAAATATTTTTTTTTTAGAATTTTGTCTTACAGAAATAAATGTAACTTTCAAGCACTTCTCAAAATACACAATATTTATGTATATATTAATTTTGTAATTATTAATCCATATATATATATAGAATAATAATGAGTATTGCAATATAATTTGATACCTTTTGTATTGGACAAACGTCTTATTTATAAAGTCATTATAAACAAGACGTTTGTCCAATACAAAAGGTATCAAATTATATTGCAATACTCATTATTATTCTATATATATATATATGGATTAATAATTACTAAATTACTGGATTACTGGACATTCACGGCTGCTTCACTCTTCAATATATATATATATATATATATATATATATATATATATATATATATATATACATACATACATACATACATACATACATACATACATACCCACACATATTATATTCAGGGGTGGAAATTTCTCAGGAATTTGGACTTCTAAAATGTTTACTGTCTGGCTCATAAGTTTAAGATATTTTTTTTGTTTACCCCTATACAGATATAGATATGTAGAGATCAATTTGTATTTATTTAGATGTGTATTTGTAATTGTCTTAATTACAAATGGAAACAAAAAGATGTCATTCACATCTGATGAATTTTTATTTTTATTATGCATTACTTTTTTTACAATAAATTCACAATAATAATAATAATAATAATAATAATAATAATTACAATCATAATTCTCGGTTTAAATTATAATTAATTGTTTATGTGTGCTTTCATTCTACCCCCTCTGACATATACAACCGTGTATATTTTAATTAGCCCCACAAGCCATTAGTCACAGCCAATAACTCAGATATTAGTTTTACTGCGCTGGGAGATCCCTAGGAAAGCATGCTCTTTAAAAAAGGGACACCGCAAAGGTCCCAGTTAATGCAGAAATAAAAAGCATACAAACATATATAAATATAACTAGTTGTTATTAAACAGTTTAGTGGAAGTTTCTGATAAATTTGGCTGAAATTAATTAATGATATCTCACAGTGATGGTGATAAGCCACGAGAGCATGTGGATAAATTAACACCTTACCTAACACCACTACCACCCAGATTTTTATATTTATAATTTAATGGAGGAGCTAGTGAATACAGGGCCTGGTGCAATATAATTTATTTTACAGCACAAAGGATAATACTTACCCGGCCACAATGTGAGGATACTTCATACGGAACCAGGCTGCCAGCATTCCTCCATAAGAGCCGCCAATGGCTATCACTGGGCTGTCTTTGGCACCATCAATGGTCTCTTTAAGGTACTTTAATAACACGGCAAAGTCTGCTAGAGCCTGCTCTGATGTTAAATAGTTCAAGTGTTTGGGATCCTGAAAAATATTATATTATAAAAGTCAAACTAGTGAAGGATAGGTACTGTACTGTGGTACTAGGTTTTATCCATTCATTTGTTTAAATGAATGACAAATACATTATACATTAAGAAAACTAGCACTAAAGCAATGCAGAAATTTATTGAAAATCATATATATTTGATTCACCTTAGCCTGGCCAGAGACTTGCAAACATTTGATACAATGGGTTATCCAGTGCCATAGTAAGTCATCGATCGCTGGTTGCTTAGCTAGTTTTAAAAAGTCAGGTAAAGATACTCTGACTATGTGCGACTTGATAATATAAATTACATCACTAATATAGTGTACTAGCGAATTGCCCGTCAAAAAATGATGGCAATGAAATTGTAAGGTAGCTAATGCTGTTTGGTGTCTAATAATGAAATATGTAATACATTACTAAATGAATATACTGTACCTATTTTGAAGCATTGTGATGAAGAGCTGCAATCTGTGTTGATGTTGCTGCAGCATTAGTGGTGTGGAGCTGCTGTGTAAGCGTGCTGAATGTGTGCACTGTGTGGTATGAATATCCGTAGGTCGTTTGTGGTGTTTTGCGAGTTTGTTGTGGTGTTTTGCGAGTTTAGAGTGCTGTAGCCTCGTTTTCGTTTTGTTCGGCGGCCATTTTTTCTGTCGCTTAGATTTTTTCTTAGTCTCAAAACTCTTTTCTTTCGAGTAAAATCGAGGTGTAAGTTGCATTTTTGAGGTCCTGGGTGCTCCCTCTTGGTGTAGGTAAGGTTTTTATGTATGTGCTGTGTGTATGTATTGTGTTTTAAATGTTTGTATGTCGGCGTGTTGCGTCCGATGTTTGCGAGGTCGTAATGTGTGGTAACGTGTTTCGTAGGTTGTTTGCGTTCCTCGTAAAATTTAGCGAGTGTCGTAATTTGTGTGTCGTGTTTTTTGAGTAGCGACGTGAAGTTTGCGAGGGTTTGAGGCCCTTGCCCAGTGACCTCGCCAGCAACTGAGTCCCTCGCTTCGCGAGGGGCCTCAGTTGCTGGCATGGAGCGCCTTCGGCGCTCCATGCCAGCAACTGAGGCCCGTGCCCAGTGACCTCGCCAGCAACTGAGGCCCTCGCTTCGCGAGGGGCCTCAGTTGCTGGCATGGAGCGCCGAAGGCGCTCCATGCCAGCAACTGAGGCCCTTGCCCAGTGACCTCGCCAGCAACTGAGGCCCTCGCTTCGCGAGGGGCCTCAGTTGCTGGCATGGAGCGCCTTCGGCGCTCCATGCCAGCAACTGAGGCCCGTGCCCAGTGACCTCGCCAGCAACTGAGGCCCTTGCCCAGTGACCTCGCTACGCGAGGGCCGCGGGCTCGCTACGCGAGCCCGCAAGCGTGAGCAATGACCCGTACGCTCACAACTATATATGTGATAAAGCGTTGGAACACTTAAGAAACTATTTGTACGGATTTCCGTACCAGCTGCAGTGCCCATACACAGCATTATTATTATTGTTTATTTGTAAATATAATGCGCTAACTTATTCCGTAGAGCAAAGTGCAGTGCAGTCAGGGGAGGGAGGAGGGGGGAAGAGGCACAGGGGGAAGGGGGAAAGAGACACAGGGGAGGGAGAGGGAGAGACACAGGGAAGAGATAGGGGGGGAGGAAGAGACACAGGGGAGGGAAAGGGAGGGGAAGAGACACAGGGGCAGGGAGAGACACAGGGAAGGGAGAGGGGGGAGGAAGAGACACAGGGGAGGGAGAGGAAGAGACACAGGGGAGGGAGAGGGAGGGGAAGAGACACAGGGGGAGGGAGAGGGAGGGGAAGAGACACAGGGGGAGGGAGAGACACAGGCAAGGGAGAGGGGGGAGGAAGAGACACAGGGGAGGGAGAGGGAGGGGAAGAGACACAGGGGGAGGGAGAGGGAGGGGAAGAGACACAGGGGGAGGGAGAGACACAGGGAAGGGAGAGACACAGGGGAGGGAGAGGGAGGGGAAGAGACACAGGGGGAGGGAGAGACACAGAGACAGGGAAGGGAGAAGGAGGAAAGGGAGAGGGAGGAAAGAGACAGGGAAGGGAGAGGGAGGAAAGACACTGGGAAGAGAGAGGGGGAAAGAGACAGGGAAGGGAAAGGGAGGAAAGGGAGAGGGAGGAAAGAGACAGGGAAGGGAGAGGGGGAAAGAGACACAGGGGAGGGAGAGGGAGGAGAAGAGACAAAGGGGAGGGTGAGGGAGGTTAAGAGACACAGGGGAGGGAGAGGGGGGAAGGGGCCCAGGGGAAGAGACAAAGAGGAGGGAGGGGGAGAGACAAAGAGGAGGGAGGGGGGGGGAGAGACAAAAATGATTATACCATCATTCATGACAGGTAAACGACTAGTTTGTTAATAAAGCACAGAAACATGTCTGAAGGAAATGAAGTTATTGAAAGTATTTGTAATACAGGTTTAACCACGAATTGTGATGGAAATTACTAATGAGAATCTCTTTCAATTGCATTTATTTAACAGGGTCACTCCAAAAGACCAATTTTTATAACTGAAGTAGTAAAAATCAGTGTAACATGACTAAAAAAAATTGATCTTATTGAGAAAAACTTGCACGAAAGCTTTGTTTTGGTGGCAGTGTTGGGGCAGCTGCAGGGATGTGCGGAGCTACTGCTGGTGCAGCAGTGCAAAGCACTGGATTCCACAAGGGAAGGTTACTAGCAAGCTGCTTATACATTTATAAGCAATATTTTTAGTGAGTTTAATGAAGTTGCTTTTATACAGATGCTATCAAAATGTTTTACAGAGTTTGGTGAGGCAAAGCAGATTAATAATGAAAACAGAATAGAGGAATGGTCAAGTATGAAGATTTTTTGTCCCTCTGCTATTGTCGGTAAATGAGAAATCTTAATGTATTAGCTGAATATGGCAGATATACTTGTATTTTTGACTATTTAATTGACCCCAAGGGGTGAACAGAGAAGTTGAATGGGGGTCCCCAAAATTTTTTGCACAAGGGCTCCCCATTCACTAGCTCCGGCAATGCTGCCACCTAAGCTCTTCATTTTTAATATTTACTTGAAGATTCTTTATACTGTTCTTTACTGATTGAAAGAACAGTATACACATTGAAACCGTCCAAACAATCCCTGAAAAGCTCTGCCCCCCCAGGAGCTCATGTATACACTGTTTCTATAGCACTTGATGTACTAGCCAATGAGAGTGCGTCTCAGGAGCATTTTAGTAACCTGCTGTGACGGTATAGTACACCCATGAGCTGCTAGGGCCGACCTTTGCACAGACAGTTTGGAAGGTTTCAGTGACTAAAAATAAAACGTTTAAGCACTTGGTAATAAAATTATGTTTAAATATGCAAATAAATACTAAGGTAGTTTATTTTAATAATAAAAACAGGGAGCCTCCATGTCCCTTTAAGAAGCCTTGCCATTATAGTGGTGCTTTAACGATACTTACACTATAAGATAAATCACCAAAAGGCATGGATTCTCCATAGTATCTGTGTTCAGCGAATACTAACATGGCTCCAAACTCCTCCGCTACGTCCCACATAAATCCCTGCAAATTAAAACATAATATATGCACATAAAATATGGAATTTTGTCAGTTTTTTTACAATTGTTATTTGTAATGATAATGATAATTTGTACTACACCCAAGTTGTGGAGGAACAACTGCGTTTATATATAAAAAAAATACTATGAAATAAGCATACATTTATTTTTGCACTTTATTTGCACTTCTATTTTATGATATGTATATATATATATATATATATATATATATATATATATATATATATATATATATATATATATATAGCACTGATTACATTCTTAAGCATCATCCAAACTCCTAACATAAACCCTAAACATATTAAGCCTTACACAAATAATTCAGAATAATTAACATGATATACGGTACGTCTCATATGTTTTTAGCCATTGATTCTTTTGCAGTAAGATACAGAATTATCCCACAACCTTGTAACTAAAGTGTGAAATATCTCTATAGATACATATAGAGTCAAACTGATAGCAGAAATTGATACGTTCAGTCGTGAATTCTTTTTTGAGGCGCAGAGTTTTAAGTAAATTTGAGATTTGTTATTTGTTGGATTACAAAATACCAGAGGTCTGTTGGATGGTTAAACCAGTCTAGGGCCATTATTCAACTCTCATAGTAGAGTGGGATAAGGAAGAATATAATCATTTATACAGTGCTTCTACATGTATATAGAGAATTTTAACATATTGGAAGGTCTGGGTGATGAAAATTGTCCAAGTTAGGGCCTCTCTGGGCGTGGTAGAGAGTCCTAGAGTCTTGGTGCTACACTTAAAGCTCTAGACCCAGATTTTACATTTTATTCTGGTGGCCATGTGAAGCCAGTGAGAAAGAGGTGCTGCAGAGATGACGTGTTGAGTTTGATAGATGAGAGTAGACTGGCAAGGAGCGAGTTACTCTAGTCAAGGAGAAACATGATGAGGGGATGGATTAGAACTGTAGTTGTGTCTTATGTAAAATAGTCATAGACATATTTAGGAGAGGTGTTTTAGGTATAAAGACATCATTTGGTTATTGATTGTATGTGAGGAATGAAATAGAGTGCTGGGTCCAATAGAACCCCAAGACAACGGGCCTGGGAGGTGGGAGTGATGATGACATTGTCAACAGTGGGAGATATGTGAGAAGTGGGAGCTGTGGTAGAGTGTGGGAAGACTAGGAGCTCAGTTTTTAACATGTTGAGTTTGAGTTGATGGGCAGATATCCAGGAGAATATGCTAGAGAGGCAGTTGAAAACACATGCTAGAATAGAGGGGGTGATCTTGTACTGAGAGGTAGACTTGAGTGTCTTCTGTGTATATATATATATATATATATATATATATATATATATATATATATATATAGTAGTACATTAGTGATTCCATTTGGAGTCTAAAAAATAAGTTAAACTCATTTCCTGCTCAAATTTCTCAGAAATACAGTATATGCACTGCACTCTGGGAAAACTGGGCGGGACATGGAAATGAGGCCACATAATGCACCATCACTCTGTCAATCCAAACCATTTTAAACATGGCTCTTTTTAAGCATATGCTTACTGTATTTCACAGTTTAAGGCATAGCAACAGATGTATTTTTCACAAACCAGATTAACCACACACAGCACTGTTTCACGGTTACTGACGATCCTCAGTGTGGTGTGAGGGCCTGATGATCGGCAGTAACCGTGAAACAGTGCTGTATGTGGTTAAGTGACGGCGGGCTTCCTACAGGGGTGTGTAGACTTTTTATATCCACTTTGTATATATATATATATATATATATAAATATATATATATATATATATATATATATATATATCCACACACACATACATACATACACATATATCCTTGGGGGATGCCAACATGGAGAGGGAGTGAGGAAGAGGAGATGCCAGAGAAGGATATGTTAAATGTTCAATTTTCTAGATGTAAAACATGAGAGAGCTGGGTCATGGATACCAAGGGAGTGGAGACAAGAAGAGGATGGTCAACTGTATCGAAGTCAGCAGAGAGATCAAGGCAAATTAGCATAGAGAAATTACCCTTTGCCTTGCAGTAAGTGGGCAGGTCATTACTGACTTTTGTGACCGCTTTCTCTAAGTAGTGTTGGTGCCAGAAGCCAGGCCGAGAGATGTGAATTGTCTGGAGAGGAATTGGGTTATAGAAGAGTTGCTGGAGCTTGAAACCAAAGGAATTATAAAGATAATGCGATAGTTGGATGAACAAGCTGGGCCAGATGATGGTCTCTATAGGTTGGCATAAAAAGAACAGCAACAGTTTAACTCTTAAAAGCTTCTGTGACTAATATTTATCCAACTGGTCGTGCTTTTCTTCCTTATAACCCCCACTGTGTGAATTAATTAATGTCCCTACATAAATAGAGTTAAAAAAGGGTTATCCTTTCAGGTAATTATGCTTAAAATATCTAACTCGGTTTTCTATTTTAATATTTTTTATTAATAACCAATTGCAATTGTATTTATTTATATGTTTAATTTATTCAATAACTGGGACATTTGTGTGGTCACTCGGAGCACAATATGGCAAAACAAACAATCTGTACGTACTGTATTATTGCAGAACAAGGTGATATCTCCTTCATTGCCAGTGTAAAACAATATGGGCCCACCAGGTTTCTTCCAGTGGTTGTCAGCAATAAGATACCGCTGCTTGTATGTGCCATCTTCGGCAAAGCCAAACTGGTCTATCTGGGGAAACAGATGGTGAAACTATAAGAAAAGAATAAGTTTCATGCAAAAATACATTTTTTTAATTAAATTATCTCCATTATCTTACATTTACATTGCTTTGTTGGGAGACTGTATCGTATTACACCATGAGCCATTACTCATATTGACAGTTTTAGATGTCACATTTCCTTTGTGCACACAGAAACTTCCTGTTTATTTCAAGAGTATATTTTAATATAAAAAAAAAAAAGGTAAGTCAGAGGTGCTCATCAGAGAACAAACCAACCTTATTAGGCGAGTTCTATGGCCATGATACGCCACTCTGAGAGAAACCTCTTTTAGCTCACTTGTGCCCTTTACAGGGAGAAATATCCTGTAGTATATCAGTCTGGTCCCACTCAAAAGAGTGACCCAGCCCCAAAAAAACAGGCAATTCTGCCCTGAACAGAAGAAACAGCAAACCCCAGACGCGTTTCGGCCTTTATGGGCCTCGTCAGTGAGGTGCAGCTGAACTCCCTAAGGCACAGTGAGCAAGGGGTCCACGTCTGGAGTCCCCTATTACCCTTAGAGAGACTAAACCCTAAGGGTAATTTGCATAAACAAAAAAAAAAAAGGTAAGTCATATTTTAATATAAACATATATGCTGTACATATTTATGACATCATCATGGCTCCTCTACATGACATAATACCCAACGTTGTTATCAATAAATTAATTACATAATCATTAAACATTCCAGCAATATCAGTTTAAACAACTTTTACATTCACTTTAATTTTAAAATATTAAAAAGAAAAAAACTTAATGCAGAATGTGATACATTATCTCTTGACTATTCCAATATGGTGATTATTATTCAGTACTAAACCAAAGCTTTTTGATAAGGAGGGATTAAACAGGCCAAACATGCAACTGTTGAGATAATGTTCATCTAGTCTAGGTGCAGGAATTTCATTACAATCTGCCCCCAATATAAGTAAATTGGATAGACGGGAGGAACACAACATTCACTCATTATTATTATCTTCCAATGGAAACTTCCTAGTCTCACCATTATACCCAATGCAAGAATATTTGGTAAGGAAACATTAAAAATCGGAGTAGAGTAAATAAATAGTACATTTTTGTTCACATTTAAACGTCTAAAATAAGTTAAAAAAAATTATTTCCCGCTCAGAATTCCAAGAAATATAGTTCTTGCACTACATTCTGGGAACCTGGGCAGGGACATGCAAATGAGTCTACAAAGGCTTCACCTTTAAACATAGCTCCTTTTAAGCATATGCCTGCCGTATTACACAGCTTTAAAGCGTGGCATATGATGCTTACATTTTATATTAGGCAATAAATTCAATTAATTCAATAAAGAACAAAAAAGAAAAGTTAAAATGGTTAAAGTTTTATTTTAATCTATGCCAAACTGAATGTTTCCTTCTTTATCAGCCCCACTGTAAGAGGTCCTTTTAGGCGTAAATTATCTAAAAAAAACAAAAATGTTATTAATAACAAAATTAAGTTCTAATCATTTATATGTGTACTTTTAATTCTACAACAATTGTATCAATTTAATCATCGATAAATCTGGTCCTATACACCCCAATACACACATTGCTTGTTTTTCAATGTATCAGAACAATAGAAAAAGTAATTCTGTATATATATATGGAAGTCGTCTTTATTATGATAATGTTGGCTTCATTTACCGTCACAGCTGACTATCCTTGAATTGGAGCCAGTTGTAATTAAACAAAATCCCCCCAGTGGGATGGAAGGATTAAATGATGGGAAGCTCCATAAATGAAAAAGGAAGCTGCAGAATGATCATCATAACTGCAATCAACTCTGAGGATACCTTTAAATATATCTCTACTCCTTACACAATGAGCCAGCAACTCATGTCCATCCGGTCTCCTGGATTTCCTCATTTGGAAGAGATACAGGGACAGAGGAGGATTTCCTCGCCTCGCCCAAACTGTGCCATTGAGTTGGGCAGGAAACAAGTGTCATCTTGGTCAGTGTTTATGTTTAATGTCTGTACAATTCATTAGAGGAGTTAGGAAATGACGTACTGGAATTGTAAATTTTGTTTTCAATGTCTACTCAATTTACTAATTTACTCTACTACCAGAAATGGTATTTCGTGGAACACTGTATGAGATCTAATATATATATATATATATATATATATATATATATATATATATATCAAAAGGATGACTGCTTGACCTTGGAGGCATTCATAATACTTTTGTAAAGGTTATGTGTGCGAGATGGACAATTCCGCAGGACAAGGTTAGCATTTATTCTTGTGAGCTGCATGCCTCTGACCATTTGCATGCGAAAAGGGTAGGGGTCCAATGATTTACAAAATCCCCTCATAATTCTCCCTCCTCCCTTCAGTAGGTATGAATTTATCTGAGGCTCAAAGCAAACAAGAAGAAGTACTCAAGTCTGACAAAATTGAAGTACAGGTAAACAGAAACTTCAAAAATTACAATTTCTCTAAAAATGGTTTGACATTTATGGCTTAACATAACCTTTAACACCTCTGCCCGGTGTCCTTTAAACTTCTTCATATCTTAGTTCCCTTTGACAAGTCCCCTCTGCGTTCCTTCCATTTATTGATTTTGTCTTCCCCAGGGGTTCCTAAACTTTTTTTGCCGACCACTCCAAAAGGTTTTCATGGACCACTTAATTCCTTTCTATAGTTTATCAAATTAATAGATTTTGTGCTATATTTAAGTTTATATTGTATACTTAGAAATGACAATTATTTAGGCACATCTCTGCTATAATTTTTAAAACTTGTATTACATTTTATTAATTATATTTGATGTTTTTTTTAATAATTCCAGTATTTCTTCTGGACCACCTGAATGAAGCTCATGGATCCCCGGTGGCCCATGGACCACAATTCGGGAACTTCTGGTCTACACCTCTCAGATTAGGCTCTCTTACTTCTCCTATCATTCCTATCACTGTTGGTGGCCCTTGATGCCCTGTCTTTGGACTATTATATTATGCCAAGTATCATCACAACGTTACCACCTCTTCACAGATGACACCAAAAACTTCCCCTTACGAACATAAACCACCATTTTTAAAACTGAACACATTCAGCTACAGGAGCACTCAGTACTGAAAGAAATCTCACCGATTTACCTCATGAACACAAATCTCGTTTCCCTCCACTATTCCTAATATCAAACCACTATGTGTCAGTTTCATGTCCTCCTTCTTCATGAATGATTATATTCAACGTATCTTCTAAACTATGTTATCCTCTATCATTTCACTTCTATTACCAGCCTTTCCATCCAAATATTTACTCCACTTCCAGCAAATACAGACATCCGCATCCATATCATATTCAATCTTCATACATTCAATCCACTCCATTGGCTCTCTACTACAGTTGCTCATATTGTGAGTATCACAATATCTACCACGCTCGATTTGTGTGCAGCGGTCACTACCCTCCTGCTTTGAGATACATTACAGATGTCTTGATGGCGTCTACCAGTACTGTTTTTCTATAATGGATCCCATGTTATTTGGACCAGATCCACAAAGATGGTCTAATTGTAGCCTCATTTAAACCACACCTCATTCACAACTCACAATCCTTAGCAGCAGCAGAACATTGTTCTTTGAAAAATTCTGTAGGGAAAAAAACTTCTTCTAACCTACTTGAGACGTGTAAGAGTTGTTTTTTCCCCCCTTATATATATATACACATATACACTGAATAGGATTTTTCAATCAACATTGCATACTTAAATTAAATTACCATAATTATTTATTTATTAAGCTTATAAATCCTTCGTCCAGTGATTTTTTTTTTTTATATAAATGGAAGCCACATATTTCATTAGATTATTTATATTAAATTGCATGTTATTCTAAGTTTACTGGGCTTCTATTATAGTACAAATCAAGCAGTCTGTAGAGTATGAACTAAGGAAACATCTGTTAGGTATGTTAAGTTAACTATCACTAGGCAAACACACACTCCTCTAGCAATATCTTCATGGACCACATTAAATGAGGTTTTGTTTGTACATATAGTGTATACAGGATATCAGTATATTGTTGTCAATACTGGTGATTATCCATGTATAAGCACAATATAGGAATGTAAAGGATATTTTGATTGCTTTTAAGGAATATATTTGAGCCACAGATTCTATAACTTGGGAGATATGACCAAAAGGTTTCGGGTCACTTGAAAAATAAATAAAATGACATTGAAACCCAGAGAAAAAGAACAATGTTTCCCAACATCTTTGTTATTTTTAGCAGTTTCTGGAAGTCCTTGTCCTTCATTTAGAGTACATCTAAAAATAAGCAATTTTGCTACTAGATTATTATTAGCAAGATTGTAATATTTATGGAAAAAACATCAACAATATGACTACTATTACTGAAAAAAGAAATAAGTGAAATCTCCTTTATTTTATAGGAATCCAATGTTTCATATGTTGTTTTGTGTTAAATGCTTTTTATTATGCTCTTTAACGGCACCATTGCGAATAAACGGAGGAGCACCCCGTGCCATTGATATCAGAGCTGAATGTTGGCTTTGAAGGTGTGTAAGAGCCAACCGGCATGCTACAGTTGAGCAACTCACCAGGGGGCTACCAGTTGTGTGTCTAAAATGACATTACAGAGAATTCTGTTGCATATGGGACTCCGAAGCATATGGCTGGTCATTGCACCCATGCGGACAAGGGTTCATCAGCAGAAACGGCTTCAATTTACATGACAGTACTGAAATAGGACCTCTTCCGATTGGCAAAGGGTTGCCTTCTCTGATGAGTCACGTTTTCTGCTCCATCAACTGGACAGATGTTGGCGTGTCAGGCATAAAACCTTCAAGAACAAACACTTTGCAACCATTGTTGGAAGAAAACAAGCTGGTGGCGGCAGCGTTATGGTCTGGGGAATTTTTTCTTGGCATTGTCTGGGGCCACTCAAACCTCTGGAAGGCACTCTTAGCCAATTGATTTATCTATCCATCCATCTTGACTGTCGTCCCTGGAGTGGATGGGATCTCCCAGCAGGACAATGCAATATGTCATATGGCCAGAATTTTCCGGGAGTGGTTGGAGCGGCACGTCAAAGACTTCCAAGTTCTTCCACAGCCTCCAAATTCCCTGAAATTGAACCAATTAAGCACCTGTGGGACCACCTTGTTTGCCATGTTCGGTGTATGGATCCTCCACCACGCACTTTTCAGGAGCTGTCAGATGCACTGCAGTCTGCATGGCTCCAGATACCCTTGCCAACCTTCCAGCATCTTATTGACTCACTACCATAACATATAGCTGCTGTCTGTGCTGCACATGGCAGTTATACAGGATATTAGCTGGTGGTGCGATTCAATGGAGCCAATGAAACAAATGTGTACTGAAAAACTTCATAGGAAAACCTTAATTATCTGGCAACACTCAAGGTTTCCCTAACTGGAAAGAGCTAAATGGACTCTCCATATGATGATGACAAAGACCGGTCTATTCTTTGAGTGTAATCCCACAGGAAGTTTGCCACCTTCACAGAAAGCAGATGGATAAATAATCAGGAATCATCTACAGATGAGACCTTTTGGTATAGTAATTAGTGTCCAGCGTTGTACAAACACACTAAAGCTATGAAGTTCCAAACAAAAACAAAATGTGGTGACTCTCAAGTGGCCTTAGTGTTGGATTCAAACCTATAACATGACAGAGTTAAGACGATCATCTGGACCTTATACACATGTATTCTGTATTGATATATATATGTGACTTACCTTATGCTGTTTTTTTTAATTTTCCCTCTTTTGGTTTGTTTTAACCTCAATAGGGAGATTATATCAGTTATACATATATTTGTAAAAATGTTTTTTGTATTGGTGCCATAGCTCCTGTAGTTAGATGCTGCATTATTCCTTGTGTGGAATTATAAAATGGTCGGTATTTCTTTCTGTATATGTATGGTATACCTTGCAAACCGAATAAATGCACTTAGAAAAATTAAATAAAAAACACACACACACACATTATATATATATATATATATATATATATATATATATATATATACACACACACACATACACAGCAATTTTTAGGAGCCAGTATATGGATTATATATAGAAATACCAGCAGGAAAAGTCATGGCTCCCTGGCTCCTGGGATTTTTTTCAAGTCCAGTGTTAAAGAGCCGTTGTAGTTCAAGAAAAATGTCACTTGTTTGTGAAGCATGCAATTAACATTATTAGGGATGTAAAATTACATTTATAAGACGGCTTGTGAACAGAATACATCATCTTGTCTTTATTGTGTCATTTCCTGAGAACTTGATCCTGAGGGTTTTTTTTTTTTTTTTGCTAGGTCTTATTGAAATTGACACCATACTCCTCCCCCCAAATGCCTTGATGCAAACAGCTTGCTTTAATAGATGCAAATATATCTCTGCAGAAATGTAAACAGAGATCTCACAAGCACACAACTTCCACTAAAGTATAATTTCTTGTTGAGTTCAGTCATGCCCCACTCTCCATGAAATTATGGACCGCAACACACCATGCTGATCCACTAAGTATTCATGGTAGAGACACTGCAGTAGTTTGCCAGTTCCTTCTCCAATTGGCCACAGCATACAGCTACTGCTTTCCTAGGTGGTCTCCCATCCAAGTATTGACCTCCAAAGTCTAGCAGAAATATAACAAATATTTATCTAATTAAAAACTAGCTTAATTATTTTTCTGTGCTAAATATTATTTTTATTATACAGTACATTATTAAACGTCTGTTTCGGGCAGTTCTACCTAAGCTAGGTTTAAACTCTCTATGATCAGTGGTATTTCTCTTAACTCATTCACTGCCAGCCATTTGATTTAAAACTGTAAACCAATGCAAAGCATAACGTTGAAGATGTGTCCGGCTTCCTGAGTCATAAAAATGTCCCAAGATCTTAGCCGTGAAGTTTAAGTTATTAGCTGTCAATTATAGAAGGTTATCCATTTAATTCCAACCAGTCCTGTGTGGGCTATAAATTGTCCACTCATTTGTTACGGTAGTTGGCTCTTGACCTTTTAATTGTTAAAAAGTGTATACTATGGTAATGGTATTGATGCCTTTTTTTCATTTGAGGCCTTTATTAAATACAGAAAAAGTGCCATTATGGGTAGAACTTTACCAAACTCGAGAATTAAAGGGATATGGAAGGTTTCTGGATTTTATTAGGTATATAATATCCTTATTTATCTATTTACTTTTATTATTTTATTCTACTAAGAAGGGCTTAGAAGCTCTGTTTTTACGGACTAAAATTAAGCCAATAGTCCCAGTATGGGGCTGCCTATATCAGTGTATGCAAACACAGATTTTGTAAGGCTAAATGTGCAGTGTAGTGTCCTAGCCTATCAGGAACCACGTCTCATCTGCATGTTGCTGAGAGATGGGCACTGATTGGTTAGTATGAAACACTGCACAGCATATTCGATTTTCATGAGCTGCAGTGGGCAGACCTATAAAGGGACTATTTCAGACAGCAAAAACAGAATTTATAAGCACTTTTTAATAAAAAGTGCATAAAAGTAAAATAGATACACAGGGATATTACATACCTAGTAAAATCAGGAAACCCTCCATATCCCTTTAATTTCTTCGATAAATTGTGACCCTAATCTTTATATACCACTGTATAATAAAACGAGCATCTGGTTAAATTGCAACGCAGCATTTTGCTTATTTTTTATGAAATGTTGTCCAGGTCGGTAAATCAGATTGGAGGAAACAGGCATTTAAGTCGTAAGGAAGTGACTTATGTTTCCTGCTCGGTTTTGAAAGTTGTGTCTGCAGTTTGACCCTTTGAAAAACAGTGCATAAATATATAATTTCACTGGCAAACTCAAGCAAGTACTTCCTTATTCTACTCGATTGCTAAACAAGGCCCATTGTCTTGGGTAATGTTCTTTGTTTGTATTACGCTATTTAAAATGCTCATTCAAGGCTTGCCAAGTACATTAGCTATCACAGATTAGTAGAATAAGGTCAGAGCTTTATAATTATCTCATGTTGTGATGCTCTTATTTTTAAATTTATATTTTTGGACCTTTAGACCATTTTGTAGAGTCACCGATTAATACACTAATACTCTTATGACTCAATCAATTCAAATCTAATTTAATACAAATTAAAGGACCACCTTAGTTCAAGAAAATAGGCCCTTGTTTGTCGTGGCGAGGCAGAGAGTTATATTAATGGATAATTGAAACCAAACTTTGTCTTATTGAATTGGCACTTTAAAGCTTCTTCATATATCTGATGGTTGTCTATATTTTTGTATGTAACTGAAAGTATATTCTTTTTGTTATCATTTTGTGCAATATTTATGGCATTTTTTTATTCCAAATACTGTATTCATATATGGTAATTTTGACTGCTTACCCTTATAAATTGTTGTAAATTTTTTTGATAATTCCTAATAAAATTAAAAAAATTAAAAAAATTAATAAATAAATACATAAAAAAAAAAAAAATATATATATATATATATATATATATAAATATATATATATATGTTTACCTTGTACTTAGCCCCTGTATAGCACTATGGGAAATGTTGGCATGTTACAAATAAAGTATATTAATAATAATAATAATAATAATAACAATAATAATAATAATAACGTACCAAACTGAGCATTAGCCTCTATGTAAGCTTGGATATATTTTGGGAAAATCTGAATTTTTGAAGACTCTATTAGTACAGAAAACTATTTTGTGTTTGAAACATCACTTCCTGAGAGTTGGATCATGAGGGTGTGGGTTTGGAGGGGGGGATGGTGAGCCATTGTGAGATATCTGGGTAAGATTGGAATTGTTACCACACCCGTTCAGCCTCACTGTTCCAGAAGCTATGAAGATGCAACAACAGCTCTATAGAAATGTAAAATGACACACACACAACTTCCACATACTTATCATAAATTCTTAATCAGACTTACAAACGGATATATTTTGTTCCAGATTGTACAGTGGTCCTATAAATCAGCACCTGTCTCTAAGACCATATCTTCTGGTCCTCAAGAACAAAGAGGGATAAGGAGGCAGGTTGCCCATATCTGTGTTAGATGACTCCTCTATGTCACTTGAAGGGCATCATATGCAACCCTTAAAGTCCTTAAAAGGGCATCACAGAGCTTTTAAACCTTATTATTTTACCCAAAGAAATATGGTAACATTGCTGCAGGAAATGAATTGATCATGAGTAATTAGGAGCACAATTGGGTATTTTCTAGGTTTAGAGAGACGTATGAATCGTGTATTGTTGAAGATCGTTGTGCTCTCCCACTTAAGGAGGGGACCACATGGGAAGTGCCTATAGATATGCAAGATATAAAATTGATATACGGTAACATATACACTATTCAAATCAGTGAAAACTAAATAAAATGTTGGTGTGTCACATGTAGTATCACCCTGTTAAGAATGTTCTTATGTCATGATAATACCAAGTCCTACCCATTATCAAGTCTAGTTTTTAAGAAAACTCTACTGGAGCCAGAACGGTCCTTAATAGGACAGATGGAATTTTATTTGTTCTCTGAATGAAAACGAGAGGTGGAAGCCCAATGGCAACGGCTTATCAGGTTGTCGATACCAATAGGCCAGAGGCAAAATCGTAGTCGGCCCGGTACAAGTCCATGTTTTTAACCCTCCCTTGTTGAGTTAGAGTGACCTTAATGTTACTGATATCTTAATGGCTTTAAAAAAAAATCAATATAATATATCAGAATATTATACAAGCTTGAAAAACACAATATATGCATCTATTGTTTAGGGCAGGGATTCTCAATCCTCTCCTCAAGGGCCCCCAGACAGGTAATGATTTTGGTTTTATACATACAATGTGAGGCAATTAATATTCAACAAGTTGTATTCACAAAGGTGTCTGAGTTCCTTGAGGAAAGGGTTTAGAATCGCTGATTTTGAGAAAATGTTTAATTCATCCAGATTTCCCAGTAAGTAAATTAGGAGCCGCCCTTTGGCATCACTAATATAGTTTGGGAAGTGTGCGTAACGCTCCTGGGGAGTGCATGCGCGCTTCACAAACTATTTATATGGAATTCTGTACATGCTGCAGTGCGCACCGCGCAAGGAACGGATGGGGAATGAGGGGGAAAGGGGGAAAGAGACACAGGGGAGGGAGAGGGTAGGGGAAGAGACACTGGAGGAAGAGGGGGGGAGAGGGAGGTAAAGAGACACAGGGGAGGGAGAGGGAGGGAAAGCGTCACAGCGGAGGGAGAGGGAGCGAAAGAGATACAGGGGAGGGAGAGGGAGGGAAAGAGACACAGGGGAGGGAGAGGGAGGGAAAGAGACACAGGGGAGGGAGAGGGAGGGAAAGAGACACAGGGGAGGGAGAGGGGGAGAGACACAGGGGAGGGAGAAGGGGAGAGAGACACGGGAGGGAGAGGGAGGTAAAGAGACACAGGGGAGGGAGGTAAAGAGACACAGGGGAGGGAGAGGGAGGGAAAGAGACACAGGGGAGGGAGAGGGAGGGAAAGAGACACAGGGAGGGAGTTTGGGGAGAGACACAGGGGAGGGAGAGGGGGAGAGACACAGGGGAGGGAGAAGGGAGAGAAACACAGGGGAGGGAGAAGGGGAGAGAGACACATGGGAGGGAGAATGGGGGAGAGACACAGGGGAGGGAGAAGGGGGGAGAGACACAGGGGAGGGAGAAGGGGGGAGAGACACAGGGGAGGGAGAAGGGGGGAGATACACAGGGGAGGGAGGGGGGAGAGACACTTATGTAATATTATACCGTAATTTATGACGGGCAAACAACTAGTCTATACATATTCAGTGTCTGCGGGTCACAACATTGAGTTTTATATCCTCTTCTTACGATAGCCTAAGTCTACCAGGGTGTCTCTGATGTGACACTTCGTAATAAAATAAAGTACATAAAAGGAAATAGATATACAGGGATATCATAAGAAGTTCAGGATAAAACTTCATGTTTGTGACTGACATTAGCAGCTATGAGCATAAAGACCTCCACAATACTCATTTACATGCAAAAAATGCAATTCTTTAGACTGGTCCATGTAAATGCATGGTAAAAAAATTGTCAATTCAGTGTTTTATTTTTAAAAAAAGGCTGAAAACCGAAGAAGCTCTGCCTTATATTAATAAATAATGGGGAAGTTTAGGAGACTGTGGCAGGAATGTGGAACTAAGTATTCCGTATTCTTTTCCTCCGTCAGGTGCTTTGTTCAGACCGACTCATCTTGCTTTAAAGCGACTGCACATTTTCCTATCATGCATTAAAAGGTTTTAAACATTATAAAATGGTCTTTTTCATGAAAAAAAATAGTAAAACTTGTTTAAACAATTGAGCTACTTACCCATTTCATTATTGCTCACGGCTGGGGGTGATAGACATGAAGAGCATGCCCAGTTGGTGTAAAAAAAGAAAACTCGTAAGTCTCTATTACCCTTATCAGTTAACCAATTGGCCATGCTGACTTAATGGCGCTAGATAAAGAGATATAGCAGAGGGAAGTCCATTGCAGATCATTTATATTTAAAATTACACTTGAAAATAAGCCTAAAATACAGCCTTTATTATGTTTAAATGCAATTATGCTGTGAATCTGTCATTTTAGTTTTGAGTAACCGGAGATAGGCAGAGACATATACAGGAAGTTTGTATCTGCACAATAAAAAGGTGGTATATACAACTGGCAGTGCTCTCACTAGCTCTAATAAAAAGCTAATCAGTTTACAATGAAGCGCCCTGTTGCAAGATAATGGAAGCATGTAATGAAGAATAATTCTATATATAAATAAAATGTGTTAACTTTTGCGAATCAAGCATGTATGCATGGCCCGGATCACTACCTTGTCGTGGTGAAGGGGCTTGTGTACTTCAATGAAGCTGTGAGCTATACTATGTACATAGAGAAGCGCGGTCCACTGGAGAAGGAACTGGCAACCCACTCCAGTATCTTTGCAATGAAAACCATATTGATACGCACAACCAGAAACACAGACAGATGTGCCATATGGTCACCAACAGTCGGACACGACTAAAGGACTTAACAGCAATCCTGAGGATTTATTCAGCTAATCTTTGGGTAAATAGAATGAGCAGACCAGATGGGCCTTTTGTTACTAATATGCCGTCAGACGTTTGTTTCTATGTATGGTCCATGTCCTGGAGTGCAATACAACAGATACATGCTGATATCTGAATAAATGGTACTGAGGTGGGATTAGCTCATGCACAGATCCTAAATATTTTAATTCAAAACAGACTTAATTGTTCATTTGATGACCATGATCTGAAAGAAAGAAAAAAAAGGAACAAAAAGAGCAGTTTGATTTATTTAGGGAAGTCCATTCTGCATCATCCGGATGTGGTCTAAGAGTCAGAGATCATGTTATAAAATGGAGCAAAAATCACTTTAAAGGCGGATCACATGACTTCCAAATCAAAGATTATGAATTAAATGAAATAAAGGAACTTTGTAGCTTAGGAAAACTGTCACATGTTTGTGTTTAAGGGAAAAACTATTTTAGAGGTACTATTTGTTTGATTTTGGGCAATAAAAACAGAGCTTTGGGTATATTATATACTGAGTAAAATCCAGAAGCCTTCCGTATATTTTTAATCATACTACTTTGATCCGGGCTGTGGGATAATAGCAATTATTGGGTACAATAGGCGTATCTAAGTACTAAGGACATAGATCCCTAGTTACATAGTTACATAGGCCCTCATTCAATTGCAATTTGGCCAATTGAATAAGGCTCTAAATAAGCACATAACATTTTTTTTTAAAGAAGTTTTTAGTTAGTAAGCATCTATCCAAAAGCAAGGTTTTCACTAACTAAAAACTTCTCTAAAAAAAATATGCTATGTGCTTATTTAGAGCCCTATTCAATTGGCCAAATCGCAATTGAATGAGGCCCATAGTATTTAAGGTTGAAAAAAGACTTT
Source organism: Discoglossus pictus (assembly GCA_027410445.1). Classification (NCBI taxonomy): domain Eukaryota; kingdom Metazoa; phylum Chordata; class Amphibia; order Anura; family Alytidae; genus Discoglossus; species Discoglossus pictus. The sequence goes on along the minus strand of CM050164.1, from coordinate 454,340,904 downwards.
CAGTCCATCAAGTTCATCCTTTCAAGATCTCCTCCGATCTGCAATATGCGGATTAACTCTTAATTAATTAGTTATACATAAAAAAATAAAAAATAAATCAATTCCCTCCTGATCCCAGACACCGGCGACCGGACTTCTCCCTGGATCAATACTGCCTCTCTAATTATCAATGATAACCCTGAATTCCCTTTTTAATTAGAAATAAATCCAGTCCCCTTTTAAAGTTATCTATCGAATCTGCTGTCACCACCTCCTAGTTATGTTTTGTTTTTGCGCAGTTCAGCCGTGTCCAACTCTCCGTGACCTCATAGACTGTACATACCATGCTGATCCACTTGAGATACTGGAGTGGGTTGCTAGTTCCTTCTACAGTGGGCCACACCATACCTGGTATTCCTAGGCGGTCTCACTCACCAAGTACTGATCAGGCCCAACCCTGCTCGGCTTCATGGTGGTGTGGCCTCTTGGTTCGCTGACTGGAATCAAACCCAGGTCACAGCTGTGAAAGCACCCAATCCTAACCACTGGACCATCAGGAACCCATTAGATCCCTAGTTAGACCTCACCAAATACATTTTGAGTGGTTTCTAATTTATTAATGTATTTTGAAGATCCAATCTCCAGAACTGGGAACTAAAATGGTGCAGGGTCTAAAGGACAATACTTACATGGAAAGACTTAATAATCTATATTTTAAAAGATTTAGAGAAAGGTATATTTGAGAAAAAGAGGAATTCCTAGAACAAGAGGTCATGATTTAAAGTTGCAATGTGGAAGATTTAAGCAATGTGAGAAAATACTACTTTAGAGAAATGGAATAGATTCCAAATGTGTCAAACACTGTATGCTGGGGATAATCACAATGCAATCCTGAGGCTTAAATAAGCCAATTGTTTAGGTAGATGGAATGGGAAGACTAGATGAGCCTTTTTATTTCGTTTTTTAATTGAGTCTGACTCTCCGTGAGACTCTATGGACCATAGCACACCAAGTGCATCTCTCAGTCACCGTCTCTCTGAGCTCCATTGTAGTCATTGCTTCAGTGACCTCATCTATCCATCTCCGCCTCTGTCGTCCTCTTCTTCGTGTGCCTTCAGTATTTCCCAGCATCAGACTCTTCTCTATGGAATCCTGTCTTCTCCTGATCTGTCCAAAATATTTGAGCTTCAGCCTCATGATCAAATCTTCCAGTGAACGGTTTTACTTGATTTCCTGGCAGTCCAAGGGACTCTAAGCAGTCTTCTCCAACACCACAATTCAAAGTCATCAATTCTCCAGCGCTCAGCCCTCTTTATGGTCCACCTCTCACATCCATATGTTACTACTGGAAATACCATAGAACTCACTATGCCGACCTTTGTTGTAGTGTAATATCTTTAATAGTTTGTCCAAGATTGCCATTATCTGCAGTCAAATCTATGCTCTAAAACCTGCCTGTAAGCACTTACTAATAATGGGGGGAAAAAAAGGATTTGTGAGCAGTTCCATTAGGATATTCATGTATCTTCCTAAGCTATACAAAAATCATCCTATCTAAGAGTATACAAATTTAAAAAGATATTTAAAAAGGTTTTTCCAAGGAGAATCAGTAGTGTATGCAAAACAAATTTTGCATGATAAAATACCAAAATAAACATTTACAAACTCACCATGATGTTTGCTAAATCTTTTCAGTTTGCAAGCAGCAGCTTTGTTGGTTGACACCCCTGAAAATCCCTGCTAAGATTAGCATAACATTTGTTTTGGCCAATCAGGAGAAAGCAGATGTGGCTGATACAGAAACCCCAGAATATGATACAAATGTGTTGCAAAGCAGCCTGGAATATGCAGTCTTTCTCTCTTTCTCTCTCTCTCTCTATATATATATATATATCCTTGTGCTCTGATTCAGCTGGGAGCACAGACCCCGCCCAACCATGTGATTCCATCCTGCAGCAAGTACTTCCTTTGAAAGGTCAAACTCTGTATCTGGATGCTTTCCTGTGTGTACTTGGGTATGTAAGCTCCCTGTGGGTGTGCAAAGCTGGATTTTACTTTCCGGTCTAGAACTTTGTAAGTACACTGACCGTATCTATAGAACACAATCATTAAGAGGAGATGTTGGGATGTTGTCCACTTACCTGATGATAAAAAATATATAAATGCTTTTAATTAACTTTGCTCAAAGGCCTTGGTTACTGAGAATACATAGTTGTGCTTCATAAAGTGATAAAGGGACACTGCAAATGTTCCAGTTATTAAAGATATAAAAGTTACACATTTAAATAATAATATAATTGCAATTGGGTTGCTAATAGACAACTTGAGTGTAAACATTCACTAATTAAGCTTAATATCGAACATTCAAGCTCACTTTTCCTTTCCATTTAATAACATTGTCAATGTCCCTTTATTAATATTTGCCATTTATTCCTGACATTTATTTGTTGTGTACATTTAAGGGGATACGAAAGCCACCAACACTGCCCTAAACCATTTGGTAGGAGGCTTGTAAATCAAAAACGCTTTCCAATTAAGAAAAAGAATATATATTACCAATAAAGAAACACTGTAGCTTAGGAAGACCGTCACATGTTTGTGAAGTATGTAACAAACTAACAATATTGGACATGAACACAATACTATTTTTATAGATTTTTTTTATTTTTAAAAGAGCAGGCTGTGTTTGTATATATACAGTTACATCTTATCTCTCTGCAGCATTCCTGCTAGCTAGGAGCCTGAAGGGATGTGCTTATATACTGAACTGTGTCTGGAGAGGTCAATGATGATGGAGATTGATATATAAATTAGATATTCTAATATTTGACACCTACCCCTTTTCCCAGAGCTTATATTTTTGTTTTTTATTCTATATAGCAACTCTTTATGGTGCAGAGATATGGTGGAGTGGTAAGAGTAATTACCTCTGATAATAAGTTGCGAGTTCAAATCCCAGTTCTCCTTTTTTTCTAGTAATGCGTTTTATTTTATTCATTAACAATTTAAAATCATTAGAAGACTCATATTAGTTTCATGCCCTCTGCAGTTCATATCTGTTTTGGTTTTGCCCTGTAACCTCAATACAAGATATTAATAAAATAAAAATAATAATATAGTAGTACAATAATATTAATAAAATAAAACATTATTAAAAAATGAACTGGTTGTATTTGAACTCATCCTTCCATATTAAAGGCTTTGCCTTAAGTAGTTAGCAATTATATATATATATATATATATATATATTTTTTTTTTTTTTTTATTTTTTTCAATGGGTGAAAAAGAACAATACAACTAGTATAGGAAATACAACCTAATTATTTATTACTGCAGGCATCCATGTCATTTTATCAGCTGAGAAATTAACAGTATGTGCTGGCAATTGTAGATGCCATATTCCCACTGTACAGATAGAAACTCATTGTGTGTACGAATCTTTTCCCACCTGAGGTAGCTGATCAGAGGGAACCAAAATGGCAGATGCCATAGCAGCATAAGTGCATACAAAAACATAGGCTGCATTTTATTTTCTATTTAAAACATTTTGAAGTATGTTTTAAATATATGGTCAATTAAAGGCACAGGCTCGGGATACTCCCTACTACAGGAGAGACTGCCCCAGACTGTACAGTGTAACAAGTGACAGATACATTGTAACGATGGTGCGGATGTTTGTATTTACTCGCTATGATGTTTAGATACAGTCTTTCCTGATGTGCCCTTGAAGTTAAGTTACATACATCTGAAAACGTGTAACAAAGTAACAATATGAAAAGTATAGTTTATCACAAAATGCAATATGTAAGTTTGCGAGTTTTCAATTTTGTATCAACAAGGCTTTTTTTCTTGAACTCTACATGGGGGTATCTCTTTCTGGATCACTGCCTTGTTGTGGAGAAGGACTTGTGTACTTCAATGAAGCTGTGAGCTATACCATGTAGGCTCACCCAAGATGGTCAGGTCATAGCAGGGAAATCAAACAAATCACGGTCCACTGAAAAGGGAACTGGCAACGCACTTTGCCATGAAAATCTTATGTATGAGCACAAGCAGACCCAAGACATGCAGTACATATGGTCACGGAGAGTTGGGCATGATTGAACCACTAAACAACAGGATGTATAGAGAAGTTACACCGGTACCCTCTATTCCCCAACTCCAACACTGTCTATCACTCCTATAACTTCTGTTTTCTAAGGCAGAAATCTGCGGTCCATGGACCACCAATGGCCCAAGAGCTATTTGCAGAACCATGGTACAAGTAGAATTCCAAAAATAAGAACATTAATATAAAAAAGCATAAAACAGTCCAGAAGTACCTACGTATAGGATTGTTTGGTGCTATATTACTATATAATGATTTGGTGGTGTGCGAAGACCCTGTACAGTGGTCTGCCAGGTTTTGAGCCTATCATCACCTAAGTAAAGGTGATACAATCGGAAAGGGACCTTTCCTGTTTTATGCAAGCACACAAGCGCGCCCACGGCACTGGAAGCCTCCTGTTGCTGGGTACGCTTGTGTCCCGTGTCTCAATGTACTCCGTAAGCCCCTAACCCCCTACACCCCTTGCCGGGCCTAACCCTAACCCCCTACAGCAGTTAGCGGGCCTAACCCTAATCCTAACCCCCTACACCCCTTGCCGGCCCTAACCCTAACCCACTACACCACTTGCCGGGCCTAATCCTAACCCCCTACAGCAGTTAGCGGGCCTAACCCTAAACCTAACCCCCTACATCCCTTGTCAGCCCTAACCCTAACCCACTACACCACTTGCCGGGCCTAACCCCCTACAGCAGTTAGCGGGCATAAACCTAATCCCCTACACCCATTGCCGGCCCCAACCCTAATTCTAACCCCTACAGCACTTCCCCACCCTAACTCTAAACCTAAGCCCCTAACCCCTACACCCGATGGCGGCCCTAACCCTAACCCTCTTAGCCTAACCCTAACCCCTAAAACTAAGCCCCTAACCCCCTACACCCTTTCCCGACCCTAACACCCCTAACCGGCCACAAGGAGACAGCTTCATTGGCGCAGGGCAGTGCAGCATGATGCACGTGCACGTGTGCTAGAATAAAACAGGAAAGTACCTCAGAATGGCTTATTCACTAATAATTCCAGTGGCACTCTCGCAGGTATATGCTTCATTTCTGGTGTATTATTGGTGGCTCGCTATGTGGTGCCCTATACACAAAGCTGCTTAGCACCATTACATTGATAACTATCACAGTGGAAGTCCACTCTGTGACTATTATTGGTGACTCATAGACACAGCTAATATATAAGATAAAGTGATCTCATATGAGATGGATGGAGCTACAGAATCCCCCTGCCTGGGGGCAGCCTCCATCACAGGAAAGAAACCTGCGCAGTCAGCACTTATATTACTATACAGGAGCTATAAGGAACATGAAAACAACTTGCGAAACACAGGAAGAGGAGTCTTGTGATGAGTCTCAAGTAATATGATCTCTGTCACCTTAAAGGGATCTGCAGAACATTGCACAGCAGCATTATGGTCTATGGCACATATAGGGTTATATTACTCTCCCCCAGACCCATGTATGGTTTGTTACAGGTAATCTGCCTTACCTTCTGGGTAAAGTAGTATGTCTTATATGTAGGTCCAGATGTGCTGGGCTGAGCAAACTGCCTGGAAGCATGGAAGGAGCTGCTAGAGGTAGTGCAGACAGGGAGCAGGGCTAGGCAGAGGAGGTAGGTGCTGCTTGAGATCAGTCCAGTGGTCCCTATAGATGCCATGGTGTTGTGTGCCTGAGTGGTAGGGGAATCCCTGCTAGACAAGGCAGGAGGGTGGTACCAGCAAGGGGAGGAGGCAAACAGTACTGCCCTCTTAACTCATTCACTGCTAGGCTGCATGGAAATATTCTGCAGATACTGTAGAACTGCAATGGATGTGGCTGACTGCAGAGATATGATATAGTAAAGGATATGCACAATGACATGTACTGCTACTTTCTCAGGAGTGTATGTCTGTGTCTAATCACAAAGTATAAGCTGCCACGTTGTCCAGATAGAAGCTTCCTGTGCTTTCAAAGTCTTCTGCCTAAAGTTGGTGGCTGTATTTGATTACATTGAAAACTTTTTGCCTATATTCATGTGTTTTTTTTAAATATATGATGATTATAGGGTCCTTTTAAATAGAGTATGGGATCTATCCTTTTATAGTTACGCCACCCCAAGCCCGCAGTACGCTGCCCCAAGCCCTCAGCCCCAAGCCCACAGCAGCAACACAACACCGCAGCAGAGAAAAATTTAGAATAGCAGAGCAGCAGTAACGCTAACACTAAACCATAATCCTAAACCCTAACCATAACCTTAACTCTAAACACTAAAACCTAACCCTAAACTTACATTGTGCAAAACCCACAACCATTCACTCCAAGCCCGCAAGTCGCGCGCCAGTCACGGCAGCAAAACTGTAACAGGAAATGACCAAGTATGTACATGTAAAGGATATTTATGTATAAAAATATACTACTTTGCAAGCTCTGTAACTGGGCAACTTTGGCTTTAAATTAATTACATATTCTTTTTGTACAATCCACAATAGGATCGTGGGTGTTAATACTTATTTACACGAGAAAGTAAAAAAACTGTCCCAATGTTGTCTGTTTCTGTTTAAAAAAAAAATATGACTAATATTGGATTTTTGGATGAATATAGGAGCATGTATTTGACAAATATACTACTAATATTGGAATTGACGAATTTAGGAGCTGATCAGTATACAGTTTCACTGTGTATATATATATCTTTTGTAAGTAGCGAGTTTCCAATCTTGTATACGGTGCTTTGGAAAAATCACTTTCTACAAGGAGTTTAAGCTCAAAACAGGGCCCTCCATTTTCTGCAGTTTGTTAACTTTGTATTTTTCCTTGTCCTTATCTGTTGTATGGTGCTATGGAATATGTTGGCGCATTACAAATAAAAGTTAATAATAATAATAATAATAATATGTATATACATACATAGATACACACATCTCCTCTCCTTCATTTTGGGGTTCAATCCCTAAATGAAATCTATTTTTTTTTTTGCCATGTCGCTCTTTGCCATGTCGCTGATTTCTCTCTTTCTCATTTAAAATGTATTGGTGTGTTTCATAAACTCACTGCCTTTAATATACTTTCCTCTTCTATATAGATTTAAAATGTTGACAATTGATACATATTATTATTACTAGTCGTATAATAATAATGACAGTATAATATTAAATGTGTTTCTCCCCCCCTCCCTCGCCTGTGTCTAGTCCCACCTCCCTCCCTCTCCTGTGTCTCATCCCAACTCCATCCCCTGTGTCTCTTTCCCTCCTCTCCCTCCCCTGTGTCTCCCCCCTCTCCCTCCCCTGTGACTCAACTCCCCCCTCTCCCTCCCCTGTGACTCATCTCCCCCCTCTCCCTCCCTTGTGTCTCTTCCCCCTCCTCCCTCCCCCGTGTCTCTTCCACCACTCTCCCTCCCCTTTGTCTCTTCCCCCCCTCTCCCTCCCCTTTGTCTCTTCCCCCTATCCATCTTCCCCCTCTACCTTCCCTGTGTCTCTTCCCCCCTCTCTCATCTGTGTCTCTTACCCTCTCCTCCCTCCCCTGGGTCTCTTTCCCCCTCCAACCTCCCCTGTGACTCATCTCCCATCTCCCTCCCCTGTGTCTCTTCCCCCCACCTCCCCTGTGTCTGTTTCCCCATCTCCTGTATATTCCCCCCATCTCCTTCTCCTGTCTCTTACCTCCATCTCCCTCCCCTGTGTCTCTTTCCCCATCTCCCTCCCCTGTGTCTCTTCCCCCCAATCTCCCTCCTCTGTGTCTCTTTCCCCCATCTCCCTCAACTGTGTCTCTTTCCCCCATCTCCCTCCACTGTGTATCTTTCCCACGATCTCCCTCCACTGTGTCTCTACCCCCCATCTCCTTCCCCTGTGTCTCTTTCCCCCCTCTCCCTCCCCTGTGTCTCTTTCCCCCCTCCCCTGTGATTCTTTCCCCCTTTCCCCTACTGTCTCTTACCCTCCCTCAGGCACTGCGCATGCGCACTGCAACATGTACAGGATCCATACATATAGTTTCTAAAGTGCGTTACACACACTTTAGAAACTATATTAGTGATTATTAATAATAATATGCTTTTTATTTTATCATGAATTAATATAACTGGAACTATTGTGCCATGTCTCTTTAAATGCACATTGTGTCGGCCAATACAGTATCATTTAGATTATTTAGGCATTTTTAACAATACAATTATTATTTAACATAAACTATCAATGCAGCTTTTAAGATTTCCCTTTCAACTAGTGTTTCAGGATATAGCAGGATGGCATTACTCCACTCGGATCTTTCCTATTAGCTGCCCATCAGCAGTGGCGGCCATTGGTCACTAGGTGGAGCGGCCAAGATTTTAGTACATATCTTGTTAGTGTAAAGCTTATCATCACCCTAACCCCGTACCCTAACCCTAACCCCTAACCATAAAGCTAGGAAATTGACTAAAATCTTGCCCAAAATTGACTAAAATCCCAGTTGAAATTGACTAATTAACTATCTCAGCCGCCCACCTAGGGGCCGCTGCTTGCCATTGCTGGCAGTCATCTAAAAGGAAAGGCCCCTCCACTCACACTTTATGTCCAGGGTGTGGGTTAAGATCAGCCCAAATTTCTACCACCCACATCTAGGCTTTCCTGCAGTGGCCACTGCTGGGCACAACCTCCTGGGCAGACTCTCCCACCCCCTTAATATGATATGGAGTATAAATAAGCTTATTAACTGAAGTCTGAAACGCTAACGTTCATATGTGGGTCTTTAAAAGCTATAATTAAATTTAAAAAAAAAAGGAATTATATGGGAATCCGGTCCTATCCTGCATTCTGGTGAAGCACAAGGCAGCAGCAGTGACGGTGAGCATCCGGTAGATGGCCGATATTACGGTGCCATATCATAGAGTCGAGGCTTAGATAAACTGTTAGGCTCGAGGTTAGTGTGAGGGTTAGTTCAGGGTTATAAGCTTAAAACTTCTCTCACAAAATATCGTCAGCGTCATCTGCAGCGGCGTACATGTCCCGACACCATAACAGGATAGATCGGGTAATTATTTTTACATTGAACCTACAAAAATTGCAACCTTTATATTGAAAGACATATAGGATTGCAAGATAATGTTACAGCTGAGACCCTATGTTATAGTAGAGGAAAAACACTTTAGTTATTTACTTTCCCTAATTTGCACCCTGCTGTAAAGCTGTGAATAAGTCATTAAATCATATGTTTAACTGCCCTAAATTCTACCTAGCGATAGGGCGGGTAGTCACATTAGTGACCTGCAATGCATACAGAAGGTCAGCCTTTGCCAGATGGCTTTGCCGTTACCACCATCTGAAGCACAGCTTGTAGCCGATTAGCATTTTTTCAGCTGCACGCCTTTATATTTTAATTTAATTAGTGCTCGACTTTTTCTTCACCATTCACTCTTGATAATTCAGCTGGAAATATAAGAATATTGCTGTATATAGTGATGCTTTTGTTTATTGCAGTAACATTTTAGTTAGAGTAATAAACTTATGAGAGATGCAACTCAAGAGATGCTCCAAAGTATAACCAGGCCTATAGAACACCTCTACTCTTTTTTGCTTAGTTTTTCTCACCTTATGGGTGATGGGGGAACCAGACGTAAACTCCTTGCTCACTGTGCCTTAGGGAGTACAGCTGCACCTCGAAGATGAGGCCCATAGAGGCCGAAACGTATGTCTGGGGTTTGCTGTATTTCGGGGCTGGATATGTCTCCCTGTGAAGGGCACTTGTGGCTAAAAGAGGCTGCTCGGATCTATCCCTCGCATTTCTTCTGCAGCACTGACAGCTGCAGTTACAGGTGCCATCCGCCAGATGGCGCTGTGAGTTTCCGGGTGGGGTCAAGTTCCAGGGAAGTCAAAAAACTATTCTCCCCTCCCACGTGGCGCATCTCGAAGGCGCTGAATCAACAGCGAGGCCATCGCTATGTTTGGCGCAAGCACTCGGCCCCCCAGGGCCTCGGGCGCACCTCTCGTAGCTAAAATCTGCAGCGTCATCTGTCGGCCGGTAGCAGGACTGCAGCCGTCAGATTTTGCGATGGTGATGAGGGAAAGGACAGGCTGCTCTCTGAGTGGGTAACCAGACCTATAGATCAAGCCTACTTTGGTGTTGTTCGCTTTCTTTTTTGCTTAATGTTCCAAAATATGCCTTTATAATAGTGTTGGAGGTAAAACATTGAAAATACCAACATCTTTGCTTGGTCTCACCTCTCAAAAGCAACTCTTGCCCCATACAAGATTTCTCCTGCATCCTTAGACTCCCTCCAATCATTCAAACCTTTCGAAACACCCTAAAATGCATCTGTTCAGGACGGCACATATCCAACACTGACCCCATACCAACACATCCTATACGGTACTAAAACCACATTTCCTGATCACAATGCATCTGGCCCGCTTGGTATCACTCACCTCACTCTGCACCATAAGTCACTCTATCACAGGTATCCAATGTGCCCTGGTCCAGGCACAAACTACGCCATTACTGCAATCAGTGTCCAATCGCCCATACACCTTCTATCGCAACTTTCCCTCACTAATCTTAACATTTTGTAACTCCCGTGCACCCACCCCTCTAAATTGTGAGCTTGCAAGAGCAGGACTCTCCATATTCCATATCAATTTGCTGCCCTCTAAATGTAATTGTAACTACCTACTACTGTATTAATTGTTGAGTCGTGTCTGACTCTCCATGACCCAATGGACTGAAGCACGCCAGGCACATCTAATGTTATGTCTCTGGTTGTGCTTATCAATTGCAAAGATACTGGAGTAAGTTGACAGTTACTTCTCCAGTGGGCTGTGATTTGTCTGACCTCTCTGCTATGACCTGACCATCTTGGGTGATGTGACATGGTTTAGCTCACAGCTGCATTAAAGTACACAAGCCCCTTCAGGACTACAAGGTAGAGATCCAGATGGGATCTACTGTATATAAAGCGGATCGCTACCTTGTTGTGGTGAAGGGCCTTGTATACTTCATTGAAGCTGTGAGCTATACCATGTAAGGTCACCCAAGATGGCCAGGTCATAGCAGACCAATTTGAGAAAGAACTAGCAACGCACTCCAGTATCTTTGCCATGAAAACCTTATTGATGAGCACAAACATACACAAGATATGCCTGGCATGCTGCAGTCCATAGGGTTATGGAGAGTCGGACATAAATTAATGACTAAACAAACAACAAAAAGGTTATATAGAGAGGTGTAATTACTCAGTAATAATAAAGTCCTGCATTTTTGGTGCTGAAGAGTCTGATCATCTTCATATAAAATATTCTCCTCTCTTTGGTGTTTGTCTTGATTTTTAGGTTGTAGATGGAGAGATATTTCTGGATAAAGCTGAGGACAGTGATTGTTTTCATTGTGGAATTTGATAGGATGTCTGTGCAGTTATTTGCTGGTTTCTCCAATGTAACAGTTTAACTCATTGATTGCATTGTATTATATAAAACACATTGGAGGGGAATTTAGATGAAATAATTCATTACATATCTTCATAATGTGTTATCTTTTATTTACTTTGATATTGAATAAACAAAAAAAACAAATAGAGGAGCTCAATCAGAGAAAGAACTAACCTTAATAGGTTAGTTCTTTGGCCATAATAACCCACTCTGAGAGCAGCCTCTTTTAGTTCACTTGTGCCCTTCACAGTGAGAAATATCCCGTAGTATATCAGTCTGGTGCCACTCAAAAGAGTGACCCAGCCCCGAAATACCAGGCAATTCTACCCTGAACAGGAGAAACAGCAAACCCCAGTTGCATTTCCGTCCTTTATGGGCCTCATCAGTGAAGTGCAGCTGAACTCCCTAAGGCACAGTGAGCAAGGGGTACAGGTCTGAAAGCCCCTATTACCCTTAGGGAGACTAAACCCAAAAGGAAATTTGCATAAACAAAAAAATCTAAGTCAGAGGTGCTCATCAGAGAACGAAACAACCTTAATAGATTAGTTCTATGGCCATGATAACCCACTCTGAGAGCAGCCTCTTTTAGTTCACTTGTGCCCTTCACAGTGAGAAATATCCTGTAGTATATCAGTCTGGTCTCACTCACTAGAGTGGTCCAGACCCGAAATACCAGGCAATTCTACCGTGAATAGGAGAAACAGCAAACCCCAGACGTACATTTCGGCCTTTATTGGGCCTCGTCAATGAGGTATAGCTGATAACTCCCTAAGATACAGTGAGCAAGGGGTCCACGTCTGGATTCCCTGATCACCCTTAGGGTGCCTTAGGAAGTTATCAGCTACACCTCACTGACGAGGCCCAAAGAAGGCCGAAACGTACGTCTGGGGTTTGCTGTTTCTCCTGTTCAGAGTAGAATTGCCTGGTATTTCGGGGCTGGGTCACTCTTTTGAGTGGGACCAGATTGATATACTACAGGATATTTCTCTCTGTGAAGGGCTCAAGTGGCTAAAAGGGGCTGCTCTCCGAGGGGATTATCATGTCCACAGAACTAACCTATTAAGGTTAGTTCGTTCTCTGACATCCTCTATTTAGTTTTTTTTACTTTTATATTGAATGCAGAATTTTCTTAGGATGACAATATCCTTTGATGCTGTGTAAGAAATATAAATGTTATGTCTTATGAGCAGGTCAATAATAAAACAGACAAATAAGGAATAACTAAAACATGTATTGTATACATAAATCAAAAGATGGATTAGATAAACAGATAATATCTATAAAAACAATATGTTGTCATGGTGCTATATAATACCCCTATAGTTAGCATCTTCTTCAAGATCCATCTCCACCACCTTCTGGTCACTGGTCAGGTTATGTGCTCCTCGGACTCCTTAGCAAGGCGGCTCTTTTTCTGGAAGTTTCTACTTGAAGAATCTACCTGGAACACTAACCTGCTTCTCCATAGATACTTAACTTTATATGCTAGATTTGTTTTGTTCAGTCATGTCCAACTCTTCATGACCTCAGGGACCACAAGACACCATGCTCATTCACTTGGTATTCATGGCAGAGATACTTGAGTGGGTTGCCAGTTCCTTCTCCAGCGGGCCAAAGCATACAGCTCCTGGTATTCGTAGGTGGTTTCCCATCCAAGTACTGCCAAGGCCCAACCCTGCTTGGCTTCAGGGTGGTGTGACCTCATGGTTCCCTGACTGGAATCATATCCAGGTTGCAGCGGTGAAAGCACCGGTTCCTAACCCCCAGGGAACCCATATGCTATATTTGACTACCCCCTATTCATTTCGGTCCCCCAGTATTCTCAGTCACAAATGAACACACCATGGATCAATAAAGAAGCTTTAACTGTAATGGTAGTTGACATAAAAAAACTGTCATTAAGGCAAAAAGAATGTATTTATTTATTTTAAAGGTATATATAAGTTTCCTGGGTTTCAAATGCTTTTTAAGAGACAGGCAGTGATTATCAGAAAAATATATTGTATAGATAAGTTCAGTGTACTTACAAAGTTATAGGCAGGAGAGTAAAATCCAGCTTTGCACACCCACAGGAAGCTTACACAACAAGTACACTGTGGAAAGCAGCCAGGTACAGAGTTTGACCTTTCTGGTTGAGATCAGAGGAAATAACTGCTGCAGGATGGAATCACATAGTTGGGCAGGGTCTGAGCTCACAGCGGAATCAGATTACAAGAGTATAGGGAGAAAGAGACAACATATCCCAGGCTGCTTTGCAACCCCGGAACCCCAGCGTATGATACAATATATCATCTAACCTCTGCTTTCTCCAAAACAAATTATGAATGTTATGCTAATCTTAGCAGGGATTTTCAGGGGTGTCAACTAACAAAAGCTGCAGCTTGCAAACTGAAAAGATTTAGCAAACATCAGGGTGAGTTTATAAATGTTTATTTTGGTATTTTTTCATGCAAAAAAATGTTTCCATACACTACTGATTCTCCTGTATCAGATGCACTTTTTTTTTGCGAGGTCGTAATGAGTGGTAACGCGTCTCGTATGTTGTTTGCGTTGCTCTGTAAAGTTTGCGAGGGTTGCAGTTGCTGTGTGGTGTTTTTTGCGTTACCATGTAAAGTTTGCGAGGGTCGCAGTTGCTGGCAAGGAGCCCCTTCGACGCTCCATGCCAGCAACTGAGGCCCTCACTATGCGAGCCGCGGCCCTCGAGAGCCGGCAAGCATTAACAACAAGTCGTACTCTCACAACTATATATGTGATAATAATAATTATAATAATGACACTTTTGTGGTCCTTTAATAATAAATTGCCACTAAAACACAATCTTTTTGCCATCTAACATCATTTGTAAACTGCCATGTCTCCTTTTCTTTATGCTGCAGTGATTCTGGTATGGGGGAAAGGGTCAGCGAGGGCTGTGCAGTCATCCAGCACCTCCCGTTAATCATACACAGTAATACACGCGCACGTATGATCTGCAGCAGAACAAACCACAACGTATTCCCTTCCTACAAGATGCAGAGATCATGGATAAATGAATTATTATTTTGTTATTAATATTTATTTGTAACATGCCAACATATTCTGTAGCGCTATACAGGGGTTAAATGGATGACAGAATATGAAAAAATATATTAAGAGTAAATTGTATTTTTTTTGTAAGGTTGTACATTTCTATTAACATGATGCTGTCACTTTAATCAGGACCAAGAGTAGTTAGATGTTTTACCTGGCATTGATCATTCCTATAATTCATATTTAATGTAAGCATAAGTATTATTTAAAGATCATATTTAGCTGCTTTAGGCCTCCACTTGTGTTTAAGGCACTCTGTCACGCCAATATCTTCATAAACGCCAGAGCCCCACATTAACGTACTGAGCCCCACATTAGCGTACTGAGCCCCACATTAGCGTACTGAGCCCCACATTAGCATACTGAGCCGCACATTAGCGTACTGGGCCACACATTAGTATACAGAGCTGCACATTAGCGTACTGGAACTGCAAAATCATTTCCTAATATATGTTAAGGTTTCCTGTTCAGATCAATGAGGTGGGCTACATTTTCAGACACAAAATGTATATTGACACAATGTTCTCCATTAGCTGGAGACTTCCTGGGTGTCCCTTGTCAACAAACTCTGGCTGGAAAGTATCCTATGAATAACTGGAGTTTGAAATTAAGCAGCACAGCTGGAGGCTGTTACTATAATCCTTGAAATTAAGTTTAGTATTGATAATTGCTAATGTAAATCAAATAGGACACCTGGTATATGCTAATGACGCGGAGTGTATGTGACTTCACATGCGCGCCGGGGCCAAGACGGAAGGAGCAGAGGCCGGAGAAGAAGCAGGTATGTGAGGGGGAGGTATTTAGAGGGGAGAAAGTGAGGAAGGGGGTTGAGGATGAGGAGGGTGGTTGAGGATGGGGGGGGTTGAGGATGGGGGTTGAGGAGGGGGTTGATGAGGAGGAGGGAGGAGGATGAGGAGGGTGGTTGAGGATGGGGGGTTGAGGAGGGGGTTGATGAGGAGGATTGAGGTTGAGGAGGGGGGTGAGGAGGGAGGTTGAGGAGGGGGTTGATGAGGAGGAGGGAGGTTGAGGTTGAGGAGGAGGGTTGAGATTGAGGGGGGTGAAAAAGCTACAGACAGACTAGCAGTCCAAGATGAAATCCTCCTTAATACAATAAGCCCTCTAAATTTAAGGTTGATAAGACATGGAATAAGTCATGTCTGCAAGTAACTTTAAGGCCTTAAAGGATCGGGGTGTACAACTAAGCGGAATGTACTAAAACATCATTGCACTGTCTAGTTACCACTATACTTATAAGCCTTGGACGCACATAGTGGCAGACAGCTCAGAAAGTTAGCTTTGGACAAATTAGTCAGCTTTTAAGATGATAACGTGTAACCAATCATATAAAAACACAATATTAGCTTTAGAAAAGGCAAATTATACACCTTATTGCAGAGGCGTTCTGACCAATCCATTTATGACAAGGTATCAGTTACTGTATTCTAAGGGTATACAATTCTCCTCTGTTGAGCAAAGAATTGCTTAGACTTTGGATATACTCCTCTGTGTCTTTAAAATGTGCAATTTGAATAATATGTTTGATTTTAGGCAGTACAAACAAAGCTTAGAAGCACTTCCTAATAAAATAAAGAACATTAAAGTAAATAGATACACAGGGATATTATATACCTAGTAACATCCAGGAACCTTCCATATCCCTTTAAATGGACTGTCACCCCAAAATTAAAGTTGTTTTTTAGGTTATTCCCAAAGAGCATGAAAAACTGTCCGTGCACTGCACCAGTCACTTCCTTCTAAAGTGGACCATTCCTGAGAAATCCAGCATTATTTATATGCACAAGCGTCTACAGAATACCAATTAGCCGCACTGATGTGCTAATTATAATAACGTCTGCTTGTCTGTCCCTGTGGTGGCAAAACAGAAATGGCCCCAAAGTTGTCATTCATACTGAGCATATAGCAAATTAGCATACCGAGCTGCTGAAATGCTGTATTTCTCAGGAATGATTTACTGTATATAAGTCAGTACAATGTATATGTATATATATATATATATATATATATATATATATATATATATATATATATATATATATATATAAATCATTTCATAAGGATAGAAAAGGTCTTTATTGTTGTATAAATAAATATATTACTATATAAGCCAGTTAATCAAATATTAACCTACAGGTTAGTAAGTAATTGTTAATGCACTGCTAATATGTACATCTCTTAGTAATGTAACCACATTAACATCTAACAAGCTTTATTTATTACACACAGCTACAATCTGAACAAATAACTACACAAACTCGCGCGCTCCGCCCCACTGCCTCTGATTGGATGTTGTAATTGAAATTGTATTCTAAAGCAGTCCAATAGCAGCTCGTCTTACGGCTCGTTTTGTTGCAGTGTGAGGTGCGCTGCGATTGGTTAAACGCATTGCATTGAACCTAATGTGTGCGCAGTGTTGTGACGTATTATATATGTAGTCGCAGAACTGGTTATAAACCTTAAGAGACAAGTGATTGAAATCCATAAAAGGTAACACAACTGTTATACACATTAGCTGACTAGTACCCTCAGTGACGGGTCCCCGTGTTCTGCTTGTTGTATGAGCACAGCTACCTGACCATATCATGGAAAACCAATCACTATCACTACATAGGGGTGTATGGTGCAGTGTATATGAGTACGGGTGTGAGGTGCAATGCATGGGGTCACTGGTGTCAGATGCAGTGCACGGGGGTCACTGGTGTCAGGTGCAGTGCATAGGAGTACTGGTATTAGGTGCAGTGCACGAGGGTCACTGGTGTGAGATGCAGTGTATGGGCGTCACTGGTATGAGGTGCAGTGCACGGGGGTCACTGGTGTGAGGTGCAGTGTATGGGGGTCACTGGTGTGAGGTGCAGTGTATGGGGGTCACTGGTGTGAGGTGCAGTGCATCGAAGTACTGGTATTAGGT
This sequence comes from Discoglossus pictus, assembly GCA_027410445.1. Classification (NCBI taxonomy): domain Eukaryota; kingdom Metazoa; phylum Chordata; class Amphibia; order Anura; family Alytidae; genus Discoglossus; species Discoglossus pictus. Next base: position 454,323,456 of record CM050164.1, on the reverse strand, counting down.
GCAGTGCACGGGGGTCACTGGTGTGAGGTGCAGTGCATAGAAGTACTGGTATTAGGTGCAGTGCACGGGGGTCACTGGTGTGAGGGGCAGTGTATGGGCGTCACTGGTGTGAGGTGCAGTGTATGGGGGTCACTGGTGTGAGGTGCAGTGCATAGAAGTACTGGTATTAGGTGCAGTGCACGGGGGTCACTGGTGTGAGGGGCAGTGCATAGAAGTACTGGTATTAGGGGCAGTGCACGGGTGTCCCTGGTGTGAGGTGCAGTGCACGGGTGTCCCTGGTGTGAGGTGCAGTGCACGGGTGTCACTGGTGTCAGATGCAGTGCACGGGGGTCACTGGAGTGAGGTGCAGTGCACGGGGGGGGGGGGGTGCACGGGGGCCACTGGTGTGAGGTGCAGTGCATAAGAGTACTGGTATGAGTTGCAGTGCACCGGGCCACTGGTGTGAGGTGCAGTGCATAGGAGTACTGGTGTGAGATGCAGTGCACGGGGGCCACTGGTGTGAGGTGCAGTGCAAAGAAGTACTGGTATTAGGTGCAGTGCACGGGGGTCACTGGTGTGAGGGGCAGTGCACGGGTGTCCCTGGTGTGAGGTGCAGTGCACGGGTGTCACTGGTGTCAGATGCAGTGCACGGGGGTCACTGGAGTGAGGTGCAGTGCACGGGGGGGGGGGGGTGCACGGGGGCCATTGGTGTGAGGTGCAGTGCATAAGAGTACTGGTATGAGTTGCAGTGCACGGGGCCACTGGTGTGAGGTGCAGTGCATAGGAGTACTGGTGTGAGATGCAGTGCACGGGGGCCACTGATGTGAGGTGCAGTGCATAGGAGTACTGGTGTGAGATGCAGTGCACGGGGGCCACTGGTGTGAGGTGCAGTGCATAAGAGTACTGGTGTGAGTTGCAGTGCACGGGGCCACTGGTGTGAGGTGCAGTGCATAGGGGACACTGGTGTGAGAAGCAGTGCACAGGGGGGCACAGGAGCAAGATGCAGTTCCCGGGGGTCACTGGTGCGAGATGCAGTACATAGGGGAACTGGTGTGAGATGCAGTGCATGGGGGTCACTGGAGTGAGATGCAGTGCACGGGGGCACTGGTGTGAGATACAGTATATATATATATAATGTATATCACAAATTCATTAAATTAACACTTTAGTGGTCTTATAAAAGTCTCTAAAGCATAGGAAATAGTAATAGCGAAAACACTTCAATTATTTATTTATTTATTATTTTAATCATGCTCCTGGTTGTATCTGCTACAGACCTCTCTGACTGATTGTATTGTCTCTGGAGTGGTAGCTGTCTATGGGGAAGTACCAGTTTGAAAACAGTTTGACACCACTCTGTAAAGCACTCACTAGTAGCAGTCAGTAGTATAATATGAATTGCTAGCAATGTATATAAACACACTTTCTAATCACCTCCCCCTATCATACTGCAAGCAAGGTATGACTTTCTGATGAGAATTACCCTCTTGGTGGCGCTCACTACATCATTTAGAGGGTGGAGATATAAGGAGCTCCTACTGCCTATGTACATCATTAAAAACAGTAAATCATTGTTGAGGTGCACTGTTAAGGTTTTTTTGGTAAGGTTTTTTTCTTAGCAGGCCCTACATATTCTATAGAGAGCCTTTTATAAGAACAATAATAATAATATGATGGCCAAAGTGCTATAAACCATCCTCCCTACAAAGTACAGTAAGAAAAATATTAAACTAAAGTGTATATTTACCTTTGTTACAATGGGTTTTAACAGCAAACTTGCACATACAGAGGATATAAAAAGTCTACACACCCCTGTTAAAATGACAGATTTCTGTGCTGTAAAAAAATGAGACAAAGATAAATAATTTCAGAACTTTTTCCACCTTTAATGTGACCTATAAACTGTACAACTCAATTGAAAAACAAACTGAAATCTTTTAGGTATAGGTAAGAAAAAATATAAAAATAAAATAATATGGTTGCATAAGTATGCACACCCTTAAACTAATACTTTGTTGAAGCACCTTTTGATTTTATTACAGCACTCAGTCTTTTTGGGTATGAGTCTATCAGCATGGCACATTTTGATTTGGCAAGATTTGCCCACTCTTCTTTGCAAAAACACTCCAAATCTGTCAGATTGTGAGGGCATCTCCTGTGCACAGCCCTCTTCAGATCACCCCACAGATTTTCAATCGGATTCAGGTCTGGGCTCTGGCTGGGCCATTCCAAAACTTTAATCTTCTTCTGGTGAAGCCATTCATTTGTTGATTTGGATGTATGCTTTGGGTCGTTGTCATGCTGAAAGATGAAGTTCCTCTTCATGTTCAGCTTTCTATATTGACTGGTATTTGGAACTGTTCATAATTCCCTCTATCTTAACTAAGGCCCCAGTTCCAGCTGAAGAAAAACAGCCCCAAAGCATGATGCTGCCACCACCATGCTTCACTGTGGGTATTGTGTTCTTTTGGTGATGTGCAGTGTTGTTTTTGCACCAAACATATCTTTTGGAATTATGGCCAAAAAGTTCAACCTTGGTTTCATCAGACCATAACACCTATTCCCACATGCTTTTGGGAGACTTCAGATTTGTTTTTGTAAAATGTAGCCTGGCTTGGATGTTTTTCTTCGTAAGAAAAGGCTTTCGTCTTGCCACTCTACCCCATAGCCCAGACATATGAAGAATACGGGAGATTGTTGTCACATGTACCACACAGCCAGTACTTGCCAGATATTCCTGCAGCTCATTTAATGTTGCTGTAGGCCTCTTGGTAGCCTCCCAGACCAGTTTTCTTCTCGTCTTTTCATCAATTTTGGAGGGAGTTCCAGTTCTTGGTAATGTCACTGTTGTGCCATATTTTCTCCACTTGATGATGACTGTCTTCACTGTGTTCCATGGTATATCTAATGCCTTGGAAATTCTTTTGTACCCTTCTCCTGACTGATACCTTTTAACAATGAGATCCCTCTGATGCGTTGGAAGCTCTCTGTGGACCCTGGCTTTTGCTGTGGGATGCGACTAAGAACATTTCAGGAAAGACCAACTAGAGCAGCTGAACTTTATTTAGGGTTAATATAGGGGCACTTAAAATTATGGCAGGTGTATGCTGACTCCTATTTTACATGATTTGGAATGTAATTGCTTAATTCTGAACAAAGCTACATCCCCAGTTATAAGAGGGTGTGCAGACTTATGCAACCACATTATTTTTCTTTTTTTTTTTTTTTCTTCCCTCCACCTAAAGGATTTCAGTTTGTTTTTCAATTGAGTTGTACAGTTTATAGGTCACATTAAAGGTGGAAAAACTTCTGAAATGATTTATCTTTGTCTCATTTTTTTACAGCACAGAAACCTGACATTTTAACAGGGGTGTGTAGACTTTTTATATCCACTGTATGTATTTTATGTATATATGTATTTGTTCTTGGGCAACTCACCTTCACCTTTTTGACACCAAAATAATCTACTGTTAAACACACTTTAAAGGTGTAAAGACTGATTGTGGGGCCAGGAATCCTCTGAACCCCACAATCAATCTTATTATTTGGGACTCTAGCACACTGGTTTGCTAATATCAACGGCTATTACAATCGATATAAAACTTGTTTTAAGGACTGTGACATGTTGTTTTTGTGTGTTATATTAGGCCTTAGAGTCTGATCCAGTCCCCCGGATCCCCAAAGAATCTGGTCTGTGAGTATTCAGGCCTACTAAGAATTGCTTATATCATGTTTAGTGTTCAGGTTATGGCTAGGACATGACACTGTAATGCAAAGCCCTTTTAAAAAGTACCAACGTATCTAGTAATGCTATAATGTTTACAATAGGGATCTGATTTAGTAGCATTATTTGAGTCATTGTATAAAGCATAAAGAATGTATTTGCGCTCAGACGTAGGCCCTAGGACATAAAATTATAAGTCACTTCAGAGGTTATAGGGCAAAGATTGTTTATTACCTTTTGGATTTTTTGGAGGTCAGAGAGGGTACTGGTAGAGATGTGGTGGATACATTAAGCAGAAGCATTTGGTGCTGGTGTAGAATTGGGGAAATTATTTGATGTGTGTGTCTTGTTGATCCTGTTTATATCACATCACTAATATAGTTGTCGTATTGCGAGTTGTCGTCCTGTTTCGCAACTTCGAGGGATGCAGTGTTGTCCCGCAACTGCTGCGCTCGTGAAGCGAGGGATGCAGTTGTGGGGGTGGAGGCCCGCGGGACTTAGCTGCAATGAGCCCCGAAGGCGCTCCTAGCAGGGCTCCCAATGAGCGTCTGCCGCACTCATCGCGAGGCCTCTAGGACTCAACACTCTCCTCGCCACTCTCTCCTCCAGCCCCCAGGCCGCTGCATCTCCTCTGGCGCTCATCGCGAGGCCAGCATTGCTCCCCCTGCTCCACTCATCCTCCAACCTTCCCCCTTATCATCTTCCTACTGATTCCCCCATAACCTCCTCCTCACTTTCTCCCTCTTCAATCACCTCCCTATCCCCCTCTCTCCTCACTTCTTACTATGATGTGATAAGCTAAGCATTATGATATTAGGAAATCCATTCCCATCCCCCAGGTTATCATGTAGTATAGATATCAGACCCTGTAGTTTATTGTTCCTCCTGAGGTTGTCAAGAGTGGATGAGCAGAGGTAGAGAGTGTGGATAAGAAACGTGGAATCTCAACAAGGGAACGCTCCAGACCCCCTCTAACCTATTGACAACCGAAACATACCAGATCAATTGTATCCCAGAGGAGGGAGGAAGGCCATGTGGGTGACTTCTTTTGTGCTGTTTTTAAAATATCTGTGGTAGGGGAATACTTAGCCATGGTGTGTGCTTTTATTGCTTGTATTCTTCTAATCCTAAACAAAGTAATGGAAAAGAGTTGTATTATTTTCAATAAGACAGTAACCTTGGGGCTGAGCTTGCAACCTGTGATTGGTCCTTTCCCTCTTCACCATCGCAAAATCTGACAGCTGCAGTTCCGCCGATAGATGTCGCTGGTGCTTTTAGCATATAAGGCCTTGAGCTATGAGAGGTGCGCCCGAAGCCCTGGGGGGCCGAGTGCACGCGCTGAATATAGTGATGGCCTCGCTGTCGATTCAGCGCCGGCGAGTTGCGCCATATCGGAGGGGAGAATAGTTCTTTGCCTTATCTGGAACTTAACGCCGCCCGAAAACTCACAGCTCCTTCTGGCGGATGGTACCTGTAATGCAGCTGTCAATGCTGCAGAAGAAATGTGCAGGCAAAGAGGGATAGATGCCTGTGATTTCCTGAGATCTCCTAGAAGGTGTTCTGCTGGTCACTGAGATTTAACCCCAAATTCATAACCCAGAGGGATTCTTGTAGCAGAAAGCAGGAGGTGTTGTGGTGCACATGGCCCCTCATCTCTGGGTCAGGACAAATTGGGATCTTTCTTATATTACTGCGCCGGCAGTGGCAGCAGCAGTTGCAGTAAGGAGCTGCTAGATGGTGCTGTCGAAAAATGTGGACAGTAGTGCTGACTGTGCTGTGTCTCATACTAACCTACCAGTGGCCATCTCTCAGCAACATTCTGCAACATGCAGCTGAGATGTGGTCCCTGATAGGCTAGGACCTATCAGGGACTGCACATCCAGTCCGGCATTTGTGTCTGTATACGCTGCAGTGGGCGGACCCACACAGGCAATAAATGTTTGGATTTAGGCTGTAAAAAATAGATCTTAAACACTTTTAATTTTTTTTCTAATTATGCATTTTATACTAATTTAGATTATATTTTCAGGTGTATTCATTCTCAAAATCAACTTCCTGAAAACTGAAGAAATGTTGCAAACTATAAGTTTATTAATGTCCGTTTTGGGATTTTTTTTTCATTCTAAAATGTTTTCATACACTACAGATTCTCCTCTATTAGATGCATAATCCATGAAACTTCCATGTACCTCAAAGCCTATCAGGGACCAAGTTTCAGCAGCATGTTGCAAACTGGTGATATGATCACTGATTGGTTAGTATGAGACACAGCACAGTAAATATTAGAATTTGTTTGAGCTGCAGAGGGCAGACTCGTACAGGGACTATTTGTGTGATTTTAGGCAGTACATACAGAGCTGATTAGCACTTGTTAATAAAATAAAGTACACAAAAGTAAATTGATACACATATACCTAGTAAAATCCAGGAACCTTACATATCCTTATATGTTATTGAACATATATACATATAAATAAATATAATTGCAATTGGTTATTATAAAAAACATATTAGAATAGATAATTGAGCTATGCTTGAGTTATTTTTAAGAATAGTTACCTGAAAAAATAACTCCTTTATTTAATTAACTCACCCAGCGACGGTTATATGGAAGAAAAGTACGACCATGTGGCTAAATTAGTCACAGAGGGTTTTAAAAGTTAAACTGTTGTTGTTCTTTTTATACCATCCTATAGAGACCCTCAGGGTTCCCTGGTGGTCCAGTGGTTAGGATTTGGTGCTTTCACTGCTGCAATCTGTGTTTGATTACAATCAGGGAATCAAGAGGTCACACCACCCTGAAGCCATTCAGAGTTGGGCCTGGTCAGTACTTGGATGGGAGCCCACATAGTAATACCAGGAGCTTTATGCTGTGGCCCACTGGAAAAGGAAATGACAACCCACTCCAGTATCTCTGCCATGAATATCAAATATATCAGCATGGTGTGTTCCGGTCCATGAGGTCACGGAGAGTCGGACACGACTGAACGACACAAACACACACATATATTATATACCTAATAAAAATCAGGAACCTTTAACAAGACAGACATGTAACCCAGGCTTGTGATATTATCACCTTTGTGTTCCATGTTGTACAAATTATTGATACCTCAGCCCTACTCTAGTATATTCTAATTTGACACTTGCTGGTCCCAGAAAGTGTCCATGAGATTGTACTTTTGCCAGTATAGCACTAGAGGGCGCTGCTCATTTAGTTTCTGTGAAAGGTTTGGATAACATTGACCGTACATGAATAGGCTTGGTGGCCCATCTAGGTGAAAACTTAAAGGGACTCTATCACCCCAAAATCAAGTTGTTGCTTTTTAGGTTAAACAGAATGAAATGTGTTTATTTTCTAAAGTGAATCAATCCTAATTACTTGTTGCTAACACATCTTTATTAGCTGCTTTCATGTGCTAATCCGGATTATAGTCTACTTGTCTGGTTCTGTAGTGGCCAATGTAAAGACTTGCAATGTTATCTGGGAGTTACATCCCTCCCCCACCCTTATAAAGTACTCTGAGCTGTACATTAGCATAATGAGCTGCCAAATCAATTTTATATATTTTAGGAATGATTTACTGTAGAGAAAATCTGCTAGTACAACCAGTATTTAACCACAAATATTTAGCATTTGAACCAGTAATGTCGAGAGGCAGCAAACAAATATTTATAAATGACAGCTTAATGAGTCATAAGTCAGAAAGGCTCCTGTGTACACATAGTGGCGACACTTTAATAGGATACAAAGAAAAAACATAATATAGTTGCTCAGCGTATACCGACATTGATAGGTTAGTTCTATTGACATGATAACTCACTCCGAGGACATCCCTTTTTAGCCACTTGTGTCCTTCACAGGGAGAAATATCCTGTCTTATATCAGTCTGGTCCCACTCAGTAGATCCAGCCCCGAAATACCAGGCAATTCTACCCTGAACAGGAGAAACAGCAAACCCCAGACATATGTTTCAGCTTCTGTGGGCCAAGTCAGTGAGGTGTACCTGAACTCCCTATACAAGGGTTAAGTACAAGGCAAAACAATATTAACACAGTAGTAACTTGCCCGTCATTAATGACGGTATCATATATTATGTTCAATTGTCTGTTCTGTCTCTCTCTGTGCTCTGTCTCTCTCGCTCTCTCCCTCACTTTATTTCTCCCTCCCTCTCTCTGTTTCTGCCTCTCCCTCCTCTATCCCTCCCTCTCTTTCCTTCCACCGCTCCACCTCTTTCTTTCCACCGCTCCACCTCTTTCTTTCCACCGCTCCACCTCTTTCTTTCCACCGCTCCACCGCTTTCTTTCCCTCCACCTCTTTCTTTCCCTCCACCTCTTTCTTTCCCTCCACCTCTCTCTTTCTTTCCCTCCACCTCTCTGTTTCTGCCTCTCCCTCCTCTATCCCTCCCTCTCTTTCCTTCCACCGCTCCATCTCTTTCTTTCCACCGCTCCACCGCTTTCTTTCCCTCCACCTCTTTCTTTCCCTCCACCTCTTTCTTTCCCTCCACCTCTCTCTTTCTTTCCCTCCACCTCTCTCTTTCTTTCCCTCCACCTCTCTCTTTCTTTCCCTCCACCTCTCTCTTTCTTTCCCTCCACCTCTCTCTTTCTTTCCCTCCACCTCTCTCTTTCTTTCCCTCCACCTCTCTCCTTCTTTCCCTCCACCTCTCTCCTTCTTTCCCTCCACCTCTCTCCTTCTTTCCCTCCACCCCCTCTTTCTTTCTCTCCACCGCTCCACCCCCTCTTTCTTTCTCTCCACCCCCTCTTTCTTTCTCTCCACCCCCTCTTTCTTTCTCTCCACCCCCTCTTTCTTTCTCTCCACCCCCTCTTTCTTTCTCTCCACCCCCTCTTTCTTTCTCTCCACCGCTCCACCCCCTCTTTCTTTCTCTCCACCGCTCCACCCCCTCTTTCTTTCTCTCCACCCCCTCTTTCTTTCTCTCCACCCCCTCTTTCTTTCTCTCCACCGCTCCACCCCCTCATTCTTTCTGTCCACCGCTCCACCCCCTCTTTCTTTCTCTCCACCGCTCCACCCCCTCTTTCTTTCTCTCCACCGCTCCACCCCCTCTTTCTTTCTCTCCACTGCTCCACCCCCTCTTTTCTTTCTCTCCACCGCTCCACCCCCTCTTTTCTTTCTCTCCACCGCTCCACCCCCTCTTTTCTTTCTCTCCACCGTTCCACCCCCTCTTTTCTTTCTCTCCACCGCTCCACCCCCTCTTTTCTTTCTCTCCACCGTTCCACCCCCTCTTTTCTTTCTCTCCACCGCTCCACCCCCTCTTTCATTCCCTCCACCTCTCTCTTTCCCGCTCCCCCTTCAGAGCGCATTTTGCAGGCATTTCTCACAACTACTAACTATTTACGTGATTAAAGTAAGTGATAAAATCTAACATACATAGAGCTTTCCCCAAAGCACCTTATCAGATTGAAAATGCACAAACTTAAAAATCTAAAAGGTTTGGGTGTAATACAGGAGGGTGATAGATACAAGATGGCGGCGTGTAAGGGAATAGACTCAAGTAAGTGGAGGTGTCCGTGTGTTGCACTGTAGGTTATGGGTGTGAGTGATATTATGCTGTAGAGTTTGCAGTTGTGCGTATTAAGGCTGAAGGTGATGAGCTTCTTTACACAGATCTGTTTTAGTGATTTCTTTTTTTAAGGATTTGAAGCTAAAGGGTAGTCTAGTGGAGCGAGGCAATGAGTTCCAAAGTGATGGGGCATAAGAAAAGTCCTGAAGGCGAGAGTGAGAGGAGGATAGAAGAAGGTCGTTAGCAGAGTGAAGAGGGTGGTTGGGAGAGTATTTTGAGATGGAGCAGACTTATAAGGGGGAGCATTAATGTTGAGGGTGTTCTAGGCTAGGATCAGGTTTTGAATGTTATTCTGGAGGCTACGGGAAGTAGTGGAGTGACTGACCAAGGGGAGCTGCAGACACAGAGCGATGATGGTGGTTATTAAGTCTACCAGAGGTGTTCATTATGGACTGAAGTGGAGAGAGACAATGATGGGGAGGACAGCAAGGAGAGAATCGCAGTAGTCAAGGCAGGAGAAGATGACCACACAGGCCTGGATTTGATGCATCCTGTGCACAGAAATGAAATCCTCAATCGGGATGACTGAAGAAGTCATAGGCTTGCCTGTACGTGGCAGGAATATCCTCAAATTCAGGTCTGTATGTGGCCCTCCAGCGCTGATCCTGCCCACCCCTGCTTTAATGGATAGTGGAGAGGTTCTAAATATGTATAATTTAAAACTATAGGTAATAGTCCTATGCAAAACAAAAGCGTGGGCATGCTCAGGGAGTAAATGGGCTAATTAAATATATTTCTCCCTGGGTCTCAGCATACGGATGTTTTATTTTTCACATGCCATACCCTGCATGCAAAAGAGTGAGAGCCTCAAGGGTTAAGAAATTATTGCCTATGATGTGCAATAGTATCCCTAGTAGGCGGCTCAGAACATCTGACTAACAGCTAAAAATTGCAAATGTTAGTGTTTATAAATTGACTAATGTTAATGCATTGTCCTATAATATAGTAATTTGCACTTTAATATAATAGTATATTCTTTAATCTGTTTTTTGTTTTGTTTTTTTTTGCAAATCTTTGCTGCAAAACTATTTTGCTTCACTTGTCCAGATTTTCTTGTGTGACGTTAACTTTTTAACCATTACAATACTCATAGTATTCTCTTTCTCTTTAGGATGTTTCTGGATGGAAAGATTAACTGCATTATTTACTCCTCCTCAATTATCGCGCATTGAAAATTTATGTAACCATTTTGGTTGAATATTGATTTCTAAGAGGTGAGTTATTAGTTTTTCTAGTGCTCAGCCATTTTTAAACAGCTAACAACTCCTGTTTTATTTATGTTACACATTTTTTTTAAATGTGAGACTTGCACAGCAATATATTGTTATTCTTTTCGCATGAGAATATTAGAGTTGTTGTGATCAACAAGACTATAATATATATATATATATATATATATATATATATATATATATATATAGGTGTTGTTGTTCAGTCCTGTCTGACTCTGCGTGACCCTATGGACCATAGCACACCAGGTACATCTGTCACTCAGAGCTCCGTTAAGTTCATGTTCATTGATTCAGTGATCTCATCTTTCCATCTCTGCATCTGCTGTTCCCTTCTTTGTGTGCCATCAATCTTTCCAGTCTTCTCTAAGGAATCCTGTCTTCTCATGATATGGCCAAAATATTTGAGCTTTAGCCTCCTGATCAAATCTTCCAGTGAACAGTTTGTTGTAATTTCCTGTAGTTTTGATTTATTGCATCTTCTTGCAGTCCAAGGGACTTTAAGTAGTTTTCGCCAACAGTTTAAAGTTGTCAATTCTATAGCTTTCAGCCTTCTTTATGCTCCAGCTCTTACATCCGTATGTGTTACTACAGAGATTACCATATTTCTAACTATGCTGACCTTAGTTGAAAATGCAATGCTTTTTAATTGCTTTTTACAAGCTTGCCATAGTGCTCCTGACCCAGAAGCAAACGTCACCATCTGCAGAAATCTTGGAGCCCAGGTAAATAAAATCTGTCACTGCCTCCATTTCTTCTCCATCTATTCGCCAGGAACTGAGATTAGTTTGCCATGATCTTCGTTTTTTTTTTAATGTTGATCAGCAGACCAGCTTTTACCCTCATTAATAGGTCCTCCTCACTTTCAGCCATCCTAGTAGTATCATCCATGTATCTGAGGCTGTTGATATTTCTTCCAGCAATGTTAAATTCCGGCTTTGGAATCATCCAGTCCAGCCTTACACGTGATGTACTCTGCATACAAGTTGAATAAATAAGGTGACAATATACAACCTTATCGCACACCTTTTCCGATCTTGAACCTTTCTGTTGTCCCTTATTCGGTTCTAATCGTGGCTTATTTGTCTGCATACATATTTCTCAATAGGCGGATGAGATGATCTGGCTTTAGAGTAGTCTATGAAGCAGAAGTAAATGTTTTTCTGCATCTCTCTTGTTTTCTCAAATATCCATCAGGCATTGGCAATTTGATCTCTTGTGCCTCTTCCTCTGCGGAACCCAGCTTGCACATCTGGTAGTTCCTGGTCCATATATTGTTGGAGCCGAGCCTGTAGGATCTTAAGCATTACCTTGCTGGCATGGTGAAATGAGTGTAATTATTCGATAATTGGAACACTCTTAGGCACTGCCTTTTTTGGGATTGGGATGTAGACTGCACTTTTCCAGTCTACTGGCCATTGTGGAGTTTTCTGAATCTGTTGGCATAAGGCAAGTAACACTTTCACAGCATCATCTTGTAGGATTTTGAACAGGTCAGCTGGGATCCATCAAATCCTGCAGCCTTGTTATTAGACATAAGACATCCTAGGGCCCATCTCACTTCGCTCTCCAATATTTCTGGCTCCAGCTCATTGGACAAACTTTTGAGATCATCAGTGCTGTTAAGATCCTTCCTGTATAGATCTTCAGTGTATTCCTACCACCTCTTCTTTATCTGATCTTCTTGCTTAAGTCACTACCATTTTTGTATTTTATCACGCCCACTTTGGCATAAAAGGTTCTTTTGATATCCCCATTTTTTCTTGGAGATATCTTTACCTTCCCATTCTGGTATTTTCTATCTCTTTACAATGCTTACTGTAGAATGTCTTCTTGTCTTTTCTTGCTATCCTGGAATTCTGAATTCAGTTGGACAAATCGTTTCCTATCCCAACTACATTTCGCTTTCCTATTTTCCATCTCCTTTCAATAACCAGAACAAGGTCTATGTCCCTTCATTCACGGATTGTTTTATCTACATCCCAGGTGAAACTTCCCTCAGCCCCAGTGAATTACTCCAATGAATTGCCACATCACCTTCCCCAGCCCCAGACAGACACTCACACAGAGACACATACACAGAGACCATGAACGCAAGCTCTCTTACAGGTCATTGCAGGACCATAAATCAAGCATAAATGCTAATTTGCCTAAATATTAGATAGATTAGAATAGGAAGAAGAAGCTGAAATGTTTGGTTTCAGTACAATTATAATCTGTCAGAATTTATCAAGCAAAAGGTGTATGTCTAAAGAACAACCGTGTAACAGCTCAAGCATTTTTACTTGAATGTTCATTTATGGTCCTTTAAGGATCTTTAGTTCTAAGGAGTGTAGCAGCATTATCTAGCTGGCTGCATACAGCATTGCTGATTGGTTACAAAGCTGGGCATGCTCACATAGAGGGTTCAATTTTACAAAAACTAACCCTGAGAAGCCTAGCTCAATCCTGGCAGTGTAAACCTCACCTGCAACAGTTTATTTTTTATTTTTTTAATGCAAAGCTAAAAAAAACATAGTGCCTGCAAATACATGTTATCATACAATACTAATTCCCCTCTATCAGATGCATTCATAACCCAGCTCACTTGCAAATAACGTTAAATCTATTATTTTCTTCCACTGCATATTCCCAATGGGTATTATTTATTTCGTCTCTACTTGGTCTTATGATTTTTCCTCTTTTCTTCAGTTGAATTCTGAACTTTGCAATAAGAAGTCATGGTCTGAGCCGCAGTCAGCTCCAGGTCTTGTTTTTGCTGACTGTATAAAGCTTCTCCATTGTTGACTACAAAGTATATAGTCAATCTGATTTCTATATTGTCCATGTGTAGAGTCATTTCTGAGCATTTTACAACAGGGTGTTTGCTACAACCAGAGAATTATCTTGACAGAATTAAACTAATTTCTGACCTACTTCCTTTTGTTCCTCCAAGACCAAACTTGTCAGTTATTCCAGGTATCTTTTGGATCCCTACTTTAGCATTCTAATCTCCTATGATGAGTGACATCTTTTCTTGGTGTTGTATCTAAGATGTTGAATATCTTCATAGAACTGGACAACTTCAGCCTCTTAAGCATTCCTGGTTCGTGCATAGACTTGGATCACTTGGATGTCAAATGGTTTGCCTTGAATTTGAATTGAAATCATTCTGTCATGTATTGGGTTGTAAAAAGCACGTCTTTGGCCACCCTTTGCTTTACTAGGATGGCTACTCCATTTCTTCTGCAGGATTCTTGACCACAGTAGTAGATCTGGTGGTTGTCTGATGTGAAATGTCCCGTTCCATTCCATTTAAGTTCACTAATTCCCAGGATATCAATGTTTAATTTTTCATCTCATATTTGACCATGTCTAGTTTGCTTTGGTCCATAGTTCTAATATTCCAGGTTCCAATACTGAATTGTTCTTTGCAGCAGCGGACATTCCTTTCCCCTCCAGACACATCCACATTTTTCCTTTCGACTTTGGCCCAACCACTTGATTAGATCTGGTGCTACTAGATCTGGTGCTACTCTTACTTACCCTCTGCTCTTCCTCTTTAATGTGGTAGGCACCTTCTGACTTGAGGGTCTCATCTTCTTGTGCTATATCGTTCTGTCTCTGGTTGTACTTGTCCATAAGGTTTTTAAGCAAAGTTACTGTCACCTATAATAGCTGTGGCTATATAGGCCGTTGGTCATGCTTTGCGAGCCTCGCGGAGCGAGGCGAACCGTTGACGCCTGCAACAAGTGGGACTTAGGCTGCAATGAGCGCCAAAGGCGCTCATTCACTGTGAGCCTCGCGGGACTTAGGCTGCAATGAGCGCCGAAGTCCAGTAGGATTTGCGCGGTGCACAAACTAACAGCTTGTACGACTTAAGAACCGAAGCACGTGATGGACCCTGGGTCTCGGAAAATTACGACTTTAGATGGCGAGCAGTTTCATGCGACTGCAAGGGTGGCAACTGCGAGCTAAGCGCTTAACTCTAAAAACCTGAAAAAACAAACAAAATGATTTAACAAAAATAATAACACACTCACACACAACACGTGGGGAGAGCCAGGAAGCCTGGGAGTGAGTTTGCAAGCAAATTTGAGCCATATTTGGTGTTTTTTGTCAATCCAAAATCGGCTATGCAAGAAAAACTATGGCGGACGAAAAACGTAAACATTCTGAAACAGGATGAAAATGAGGCAAAGCCAGGCATGCGGGACTTAGAAAATACATGACGCAAAGACAGTTATACTTACACCAACAACGCCAGGCACGCAGGACTTTGGGAAAAAAAACAACGTCAGTCAGCGCGTAACACGCAAAAATTCAGCAGACACACAGGGAAGGGACAGGGGCGAGATGCTGGAGACACATGGCATTCCCAAGCACAAAACGTGCAGGTTAACGAAACCTGCAATGAGCGGCCCGTACAGTAGGCAGGAGAAAAGGCGCTCATTGCGAGCCACACGATGAGCACCGCGAGCAGGATAGGCTTGCAATAAGCGCCGAAGGCGCTCATTGCGGGGCCCGACATGAGTGCCAAAGACGCTCGCGATGAGCACCAAAGGTGCTCAGTGCAAAGCAGGAAAGTTGAAATACACGGGGGGAGAGGCTCGCAATGAGAGACAAAGGTGCTCAGCGTGGGGCTCATGCTGAGCGCCGAAGGTGCTCAGAGGAGCAAAAGCCTTACATTGTGTGGCAAAAAGCATTGCCAGCCTTACAATTTTAATCCCGCATAGTCTTGTCGAGCATAACAACCCCAATATAATTTTCATGTGTAAGTGTGCAAGTGTGTGTGTGAATTTAAACCTGTTTTAATAACTTCCAGTTGTAAAAATGCATATGGTTGTGCTCTCCTATAATCTCTGCTGTGGCCCTTCAGTGCTAGCAGCCATCTTGTCAGCACTGGAATCTTTGTTGTCGCTATTTGCTTTCCTGTTTTTGGATGTCTCTGTGTAGATTACATTTGTTGAAACAAAGTCTATTTTTCTACACAGATAGCCCTTATGGGTCAAGTGGGGATATACAGATGTAGCTGTATACTCTATAATACAATTATACATGCAACCTTAAAAAGCATGTTTTTGTAGATTAAACATATTATCCAGTTTATAGTTCCTCTGAGTCTGGTAAGACAGACAAAAACTTTCCAAGTAATTATGTATCTTAAATAATCATGTTTATATCCATGAAAGAAAGGCCTTTTTATATTCATTTTCATTCAATGTTGTGTACTCTGCCGTGGTTTAACAAATGTAATTAAAAGAACACCATCATGTTCCCAGCAAATGTTCTTTATTACAATCATCAGTTATGTATTACAATTTCCAGAACTACTTGTTTTTTTGTATAGTTAAATATACTAATCTGACACATTGAAATTAGATTATTGAATTACTGTCTCAAATGTATTTGGGCTTAATGGATTGATTGGGTTTTTCAGAAGCCAAAAAATTCTGTGTGTGTGTGTGTGTATAATATATATATACTAGCGAATTGCCCGTCAAAAAATGACGGCAATGAAATTGTAAGTGAGCTAATGCTGTTTGGTGTATTTAATGTGGTTGATGTAGCGTCGTTCGTTTTCTATGTTGTGCGAGTTTTTCGGAATATCCGTAGCTGTTTGGCGGTGTTTTGCCTGTTTAGGGACCTTTAGCCTCGTTTTCGTTTTGTTCGGCGGCCATTTTTTCTCTCGCTTAGGTGAATTTCGGGTCTCTAAACTCTGACATTTGTGGTTAAATGTAGGTGTAACTTCACTTGCAGAGGTCCTGGGTGCCCCCCCCCCTTGCTGTGAGCAACCTTTTTATGTGTTTGTTGTTTGTATTTGTTGTGTTTGTAATGTTTTTGGTGTTGCGCGGGTTGCGTCCTTGTTTTCTAATCTCGTGGGTGGTTTTCGGCAAATCCGAAGGTGTTTGGTGGTGTTTTGCGTCTTTAGACTGCTGTAGCCTTGTTTTTGTTTTTTTGGCGGCCATTTTTTCTCTCGCCAAAATCTTTTAATTTGACTTAAACTTGAGGTGTAACTTTAGTTTTCGAGGTCCTGGATGCTCCCTCTTCCTGTAAGTGCGCTTTTTATGTATTTGTTGTGTGTATTTGTTGAATTTTCCATGTTTTGATGTGCGCGTGTTGCGGCCGATTTTTGCGAGGTCGTAATGGGTCGTAACGTGTCTTGTATTTTGTTTGCGTTCCGTTGTAAATTTTGCGAGGGTCGCAGTTGCTGGCAAGGAGCGCCTTTGGCGCTCCATGCCAGCAACTGCGATCCTAGCTTTGAGAGGGCCGCGTCTCACTGCGCGATCCCGCAAGCGTGAGCAACGGCTCGTATGCTCACCACTATATATGAGATCCCGCTCCATGCTGATGATAGCCAGTGAGCTTGAAACAGCTGTACATGGATAGGATACTCAGCCTGTGTTTATTCCAACCTTGGCTTTGCATTAAAGCTGTGTAGTACAGCATGCATAAGCTTAAAGGAAGCCATGTTTGATAATGGCTAAGGAATGAAGAGTGAGGCATATGTGGGCACGTTTGTGTGTCCCAGCTCAACTTCCCAGAATGCAGTGTAATAACTGTTTTTCTCGGGACTCTGAGCTGGAAGCTGTTTTTTTTTTTACTTGCTTTAGACATTCAAATGTGAACACAGATGTACTTTTAATTTATATATATATAATTAGTTATCGTGAAAAAATGTTTCCCGCTGGGTCTGTGCCCATTGATTTCTCAGTTAATTTCAGAAATTCAAATAGTATTTCAACATGCTTTTCGGAGATGTTTATTTTATGAAAATAAACATTTAAAAGTTTAACTTTTTTTTTTATTTTAAAAGCTGTTATAAGTGTAATTAAAAAAATAGATAATTTTAACATACAATCTTGTGCTATTTCACACCATGAACAGCACTTACAGTGTGGTCAATGGCACTGTAATGATCAATGTGAAATTAAAACTAGCTCCACTTTTAAGGACATTATTTTGGCCCTTTGAACCATTTATATCCGTATTATCTTACATTTGATTTTTTTTTTTCCTTCCTTTTCTAGAAACCTTTTGCAGCCTTATGAATGTCAGGAGAAAGTTCCTCATTGCGTCCGTTCTTTCAATCCAAGACCCCGGTTTCACATACCCCGCTTGCCAGAACTGCTTCTCCCGGCTGATTCGCTCTTCCAATAGGTAATAATAACAATAGACTATTCCCAGATATTCTCTGCACTCATTATGCTACGAGAGACACCATCCTGTGTGTGAATCTCCCACTCTCTCTTCTGGCTCTTGCTTTGCAAAGTCCCTTCTATCTTCAGAATTGTTGTGGCAGTGAAATGAAGTAATCTTCCCATTATATCTTATTCTTCAGCTCTGTATAGGAGCGCTCTGTGATGCATCTTGTGGCTCTGAGCCATGATCTTACTTCATGTGCTTGTTTTAGAACTGACTGAATATATTCTGCAGACTTCTATGGAATAATACTGTAAAAAACCTGTGTTTTTATCTAGTGAAATATCATCTCCTACGCCATGTGGCTCTGGCCTTGTGGGGGCTGGTGCTTTAAACAACCGTGGTGATTGCCTAACAGAAACAAGATGTTTTAATATTAATCAATTAAATTAACACTTATACTTAAAGGGATATGAAAGGTTTCTGGATTTTTAAAAGTAAAAAAAAAAACTTATGTCCTGCTCAGAATTCTGAGAAATACAGTTATTGCAATGAACTCTGGGAAACTGGGCAGGGACATGTAAATGAGCCCACAATGCATTGTCACCGTTGTGCGTTAGATTTTGTTGGAAGGCTATTACCCCATCATCATTTAGCTTATGGTGGGCAAAAGAGTCATAGAAGCCTCCTCCGTACAGAGTACAGTAAATAAATAGTTAATTTGTACATGGTCCACCCTATGCCATAAAGCTGTGTAATACAGCGAGCATATGCTTAAAAGGAGCCATGTAAGTGTTTTTTGGATTCAAGAGTTATAATGCATTGTGGGCTCATTTGCATGTCTCTGCCCAGTTCCCAGAATGCAGCGCAATAACTGTATTTTTAGGACTTCTGAGCAGGAATTTTTTTTTTTACTTATTTTTAGACATTGAACACAAATTTGCTTTTTATTTACTATTTTCTGTACGGTGGATGCTTCTGTTGCTCTTTTGCCCACCATAGACTAAAATGATGTTGTGGATTTTACTAGTTCTATAATATGCCTGATTTTCTATTTACTTTAAAGTACTTTATTTTATTAAGAAATGCTTATTAACTCAGTTTTTGTTGTGCTCTACAGCTCATGAAGACACAGACTATGTAGTACATGGTGTGCAGTGTCTCATACTAACCAGTCAGGGAACACATCTCGGCATCATGCTGCTAAAATGTGGTCCCTGATAGGACACATTGCAAATCCAGTCCTAAAGAGTCTGTGTCTGAATATGCTGCAGTGGGCAGACCAATACAGGGACATTTTATTTTATTTTAGGCAGTAAAAACAGAACTTATAAGCACTTCTTAATGAAATAAAGTAGATAAAAGTAAATAGATACACAGGTATATCATATACCTATTTAATGCCATTGTTTTTTTGTTTTTTTACTGTCCCTAATTAAACATGAACTGTTTTGTTTCTTGGACAGATATGAATGTCTCAAATGTGGCTTCACGAGTAAAGATGCGACTCATCGGTATAAGTTGTGTGTGAAGGTTGCAGAGGACAACGAGCTTTATATTATCACTGTATTTGGGAGTTGTTTGGATAAGATCTTTGGGATCTGTGCAGATTCTTTGCAAAGGTACGACACCACACTCACCCTCAGTACTTTACTTTAAATGACCCGGTTCTTTCTAAACTGAAAAGTTCACATAGAATTATAATTTGGAATGGTCATGTCCATAAATATTGGGACATCCATATCAGGTGAACGGTGTAGGAATTACAACAGTTTGTATATGTGCCTCCCACTTTTTAAGGGACCAAAAGTAATGGGACAATTGGCTGCTCAGCTGTTCCATGGCCAGGTGTGTGTTATTCCCTCATTATCCCATTTACAAAGAGCAGATACAAGCTCCAGTGTTCATTTCAAGTGTGCTATTTGCATTTGTTGCTGTTAACTCTCAATATGAGATCCAAAGAGCTGTCACTATCAGTGAAGCAAGCCATCATTAGGCTCAAAAAACAAAACAAACCCATCAGAGAGATAGCAAAAACATTAGGTGTGACCAAATCAACTGTTTGGAACATCCTTAAAAAGAAAGAACGCACCGGTGAGCTCAGCAACACCAAAAGACCCGGAAGACCACGGAAAACAACTGTGATGGATGACCGAAGAATTATTTCCCTGGTGAAGAAAACACCCTTCACAACAGTTGGCCAGATCAAGAACACTCTCCAGGAGGTAGGTGTATGTGTGTCAAAGTCAACAATCAAGAGAAGACTTCACCAGAGTGAATACAGAGGGTTCACCACAAGATGTAAACCATTGGTGAGCCTCAAAAACAGGAAGGCCAGATTAGAGTTTGCTAAACAACATCTATAAAAGCCTTCACAGTTCTGGAACAACATCCTATGGACAGATGAGACTAAGATCAACTTGTACCAGAGTGATGGGAAGAGAAGAGTATGGAGACGGAAAGGAACTGCTCATGATCCAAAGCATACCACCTCATCAGTGAAGCATGGTGGTGGTAGTGTCATGGCGTGTGCATGTATGGCTGCCAATGGAACTGGTTCTCTTGTATTTATTGATGATGTGACTGCTGACAAAAGCAGCAGGATGAATTCTGAAGTGTTTCGGGCAATATTATCTGCTCATATTCAGCCAAATGCTTCAGAACTCATTGGACGGTGCTTCACAGTGCAGATGGACAATGACCCGAAGCATACTGCAAAAGCAACCAAAGAGTTTAAGAGAAATAAGTGGAATATTGTGTAATGGCCAAGTCAATCACCTGACCTGAATCCGATTGAGCATGCATTTCACTTGCTGAAGACAAAACTGAAGGGAAAATGCCCCAAGAACAAACAGGAACTGAAGACAGTTGCAATAGAGGTCTGGCAGAGCATCACCAGGGATGAAACCCAGCTCCTGGTGATGTCTATGCGTTCCAGACTTCAGGCTGTAATTGACTGCACAGGATTTGCAACCAAGTATTAAAAAGTGAAAGTTTGTTTTATGACTGTTAATCTGTCCCATTACTTTTGGTCCCTTAAAAAGTGGGAGGCACATATACAAACTGTTGTAATTCCTACACCGTTCACCTGATTTGGATGTAAATACCCTCAAATTAAAGCTGAATGTCTGCAGTTAAAGCACATCTTGTTTGTTTCATTTCATCCATTGTGGTGGTGTATAGAGCCAAAAAGATTAGAATTGTGTCGGTGTCCCAATATTTATGGACCTGACTGTAGCTGTAAGTTTTATATTTATTTGTATGTTCACTTTTAATTTCAATAAATTGAACTTAGTATGTATGTGCTATTAATCTGTTTTTAATGTTTGTAAGACATTTGCTTCTGGAGCGAAAAGCTATGGCAAGTCTGGATAACCTATTAAAAAGTAAAGATATAGCAACCAAGGTCTGCATAGTTAGAACTATGGTATTCCCAGTAATAACATACGGATGTGAGTGCAGGACCATAAAGAAGTCTGAGCAACGTAGAACTGACTCCTTTGAATTGTGGTGTTGAAGAAAATTTGTACTGCAAGAACATCCAATAAATCAATACTACAGAAAATGAAGACAAACTGTTTACTGGAAGGTTTGATCATGAGGTTGAAGCTCAAATATTTTCACGAGAAGACTGGATTCCCTAGAGAAGACTCTGATGCAGGAAACACAAAGGAGACAGCAGAGGTGGAGATGGGAAAATAGGTCATTAAACATGAGCTTGAGGGATCGTCGAGGGGCAGCCACTGATAGATGTGCCTGGCGTGCTGAAGTCCATAGAGTCACTGTGTAAGACATGAACCACATTTAGAGAAAATCTGAGTTTTTGTATTCTGTTTTTTAATAGAAGATTCCATCTTGTCTGGTGTCAACATTTCCTGCTAGCTGTAGTGCGGTGTGTACCTAACTGTCAGTGGACATGGGGTGGGGGGATTAACCTAAGCACTTTTATCATGCTCAGAAGCGAGCAGCAAGACATGCTCCTCCAGAAATGAACACCCATCACAGGCAACATTCACCAACATATTCTGGATGCATCAGCACTTTTCTTTCTAATTAAAGGGACACTGTCACACCAATAGGTGTGATTTCATTTTAAAGAGCATTCAAAACTGGCTATGCATTGCAGTAGCAGTTTTTCTTTTCGGTAAATCCACTCCTGAAATATTTTGAATTGATTTTGCGGCTCAATATGCTAATGTGCGACTCAGAGTATGATAAGGGTGTGGGAGGGGTCTAACTGCCAGATAACTTTGCAGCTCTTTATTATGGCCACTACAGAAACAAACAAGTAGACTATAATGCTAAATAGCACACCAAAGCAGCTAATTAATATGCATGAGCTGCTCATTTGCGTATAGAGCAACCACTTTATTGAATTTCCTAGGAAAAAATTGATAAAACAGCATATAACCAGTTTTTCATGCTCTTTTAGAAAAATAGCCCAAAATTGTGTGTGTTTAAACTTTGCTTTAAAATGTAATTTTTAAATAAAAGTGTGAGCTCTGTGTACTGGAAATAAAATGCTCTGTTTTAATAAGAATTCTTCTTCTTGCTTTATTTAAAGGCACATCCAGGATTCAGTCCAAGCCCCCGGGAACCTGCCAAGTGAGAGGCTTCAGGATTTATTGTTTCAGGCCGTGGAGCTTTGCTTCATCGGCAGGAGCTTTTTATTTGGAGTGAAGGTAAATAACCAGAACCACTTTACGGATTCTATTCGCCCCACTATATGAATATTTTAATACGTTTATAATTTATTTCTGCTTATCTCACTGGGTGATGCCCTTATTGAAGTTATGAATTCAGTGCAGTTTATTCAGCACTTGGACTCTTGTTAAAACAAAAGGCAGAATTTGTTTAGCAGCATTTGGCGTTGTGAGCTGTTAGTGCTAAATCCAGATAACTATGACACTCATAATAACTCCACAGCAATTACTTAAAAGACCACTGTGGTCATTTTTTTTCTATAGTGTATTTTGAATAACTAAACTTAAAGGGATATGGGAGTTTTCTGGATTTAACTAGGTATATAATATCCCTGTACATGTATTTACTTTTATGTTCTTTTATTTTATTAATAAGTGTTTATAAACTCTATTTTACTGCCTATAATCAAATAAATATTCCCTGGATGCCCACTGCAGTGTATGCACATACAGACTCTATAGGGCTGGATGTGCAGTGTAGTGTCCTAGCCTATCAGGGACCATGTCTCAGCAGCATGTTGCTAAGATTGTCACTGATAGGGTAGTATGAGACACTGTATAGCAGAGTCTGTGTCTTCATATGCTGCAGAGGGGAGACCATACAGGGACTATTTGTTTGATTTTTAGGATGTAAAAGCAGAGCTTATAAGCCCTTCTTAATAAAATAAAGTACATAAAAGTAAATAGATGCAAAGGTATATTATATAGCTAGTAAAATTGAAAAAAGCCTTCCATAATTCTTTAATATTGAAATGTTTGTAGAGTAAAAATAAATAAACACAAGCATTTACATTTTTCACGTTTTTTGTATGTAATTATTCTTTACTGCAGGCTTCTATTTTCTTTACTAGGATGCTTTTGAAGCTTCTATCTCAACAGGGCATTTCCTTATAAATGAACAAGCTTTGCCTTAATCCTAATGAGTACTGCTAGTTTTAGATTCCATATTCCCATTGTGTAGATTCAGCATTTGAAGTCTCCTCCCAAAATGGTCACACTTTGTGGCAGAGCCCAACGGCTTCCTTCATGCTTTTCTAAAAGCCTCGCTTTCACAGAGCCCTTTGCCTTTCAAATGTATATGGAAGTTTCTTGGATTATGAATGCATCTGATAGAGGAGAATCAGTAATGTATGAAAAAAATCCCAAACTAAACCTTAACAAACTTACCCTAAAGTTTGCAAAATGTCTTTAGTTTTCAGGCAGATGATTTTGAGAAGGATTGCCCCCTAAAAATTCAAGCTAAATTGGCATAACATTTATAATTAGTTGTGGCCAATCAGACGCAGGTACAACAATGTGTCAGTATCACGTCTGCTTGTCGAGCAGCCTCGTCCCAGAGGGAAACAGACAGCTGATTCTCTAGGACACAGCTCCCTTCAACTCTTTGGCGAGGACGCTCTGCCTACATAGGTGTCTTGGGGGTGTAGCTCACTCAAGAAATTTCAAGTGTTCTTTGAACTACAAATATAAAGAATTCTATAACAAAATGATTTGATGAGACTCCCAACCAGACAAACTATTACCCAGCATTTCCCACAAACTTCCATATACAGTACATTTTTAAAGATAGTTTCTGGATGAACAATAATTTCCCAAAGGGGAAAGATCTGTGTGGAGTACAAATAAGCTTCGGTTTTACCATGATGACATTTTATTTATTTTTGTGCTTTCGGCGCTGCTTTTCTTTATAACATTCTCTCATTTTTTCAAATTATGTAATATCACAGTCATAGAACACTCTCCAATGTCATTTGTTATAGTCATACTAACTCCCTAAAGTTATCAACTTTTAATAAATAGGGATTCTTGAGCTCGGAAACAAACAACACCGTTAATAAAAACAAATATATATATATATATATATATATATATATATATATATATATATATATATATATATATATATATATATATATATATATATATATAGGCTACTCCTAAACGTGGATGTACCTTTCCCATCTACATAGCACCAATATCAACAGTTATATATCTAGAGCCTTATTAAATTGAGATTTGGCCAATTGAATAGGGCTCTATATAAGCACAGAGCATATTTTTTTTTACAGATGTTTTTAGTTAGTGATCTTCTATCCAAAAGCAAGGTCTTCACTAACTAAAAACTTGTGTAAAACAATATGCTCTTTGCTTATATAGACCCCTAATCTATTGGCCGAATCGCAATTTAATAAGGCAGATATTGTCTAGCAGTACAGCCTGGACCCAATATATCCAGATATTAAACTGACATGCTGACACATTGAATGCAAGTATCCAAGTGGTACTAAGCAGTCCTCATATATAGCACTAAGTGCTTAAATCACAGTCTTAAATACACATATAATTAAAAATACTGAACCACCATTATGGAATCGTGCAGCAATTGTAATATATGCCAATATAGCAACAGTGTACAGGTAAACACATCAAGTAAAGCAGGAGACATAGGCTATTTAATTAACGCAGAAATATGCGATTCAGCCACAACGCTATCAATCCTGAGGAATAAATATTCCAACAGGTTAACTCTGTACTTGCTGTTTTAGGCCCAAAGCTGCTGAATCCTCAACAGGATGTACTCCATCATGGTGTAATTTAGCGTGGATAACCCCAACGGTCCGTTTCACTCCTTGACCGGCTTAATCATGGGTGTATAGTGATCATTACTATTACCGGGCTTTTAAAGCCCCTAACTTCCGGCTTGAAAATGAGAACATCATTCTGCTGGGCTAGATTGCGCCTGTCAACACGCACTTCCAGTTTGCAGTTCACGCCGGAACGCAAAGCACTTCCGGTATACAATCAGGCTACCTTTATTTGTAAACTACACACCTGAGTCTATTACACTAAATCTGTTACTGTTGATACACAACGTTCTTCAGTGGAACCCGGAAGTGAATTAGAAAATCGATAATAGGACAATATCAGGCAAAATGTCCTTCATAGTATAAATTAATGACCGGTACATCTAAAAAGTTAAATTATTTACAAATATACATATATATATACCTAGGGCGCTGTTGCTATATTGGCATATATTACAATTGCTGCCTGATTCCATAATGGTGGTTCAGTATTTTTAATTATATATATTTAAGACTGTAGACCTAAGCACCCCTATGATTTAAGCATTTAGTGATATATATTAGGAGTGCTTAGTACCACTTTGACATGCTGACACTTTGAAGGAGTAGTCTTATATATATATTTGTTTTTGTTAGCGGCGTTGTTTGTTTCTGAGTTGAATTATCCCTATTTATTAAGTTGCTAACATTATTATTAGGTGTCAAGCACTAGGGATTTTTAGTCTAATTGATAAAATAACTCCCCAAAGCACCATATATGAGTTCTCTAGAGTTTGATGACCTCTCTTTCAATCTCTATCCATTCAGCTGATGGAGAAACACAATTAAATTGCAATGTTACTCATTTGTCTATTATAAAACTGCACCGAGTTACAGCGAGTCCAAGGTTCCCACTTATATGACAAAAAAACAACATACTGGCGGATAGGAGAAGATATTATACCATGAAAATAGAGATGGCCTGCACTTCTTATATTTTCATATAATAGATAATAAATTCCTTTATTTTAATTTATTTTCTTAAAGGAGCATTGCACTTCCAGCAAAAAGGCAATTGTTTGTGAAGTATGTAATAAACTAACTTTGTAAGTCCTAGACTTAAAAGCATATTTTGCAAAGAATCTTGCTTCTGAAGACTCTTTATGTGTAAAGGAAGGAGGCATGGAGAAGAGTGAGGAAATAGGGAGAAGTCAGTGGTTTTATGAGATGATTGAACAAAACCTCACTTTCCAATCAGATACTATGAAGCAGGAAAACTGCATCAATAAATGCAACCACAGGTTGCCAGAATCGCCCCTCACTCACAAACCACCTCCACTGATGTATCATGAATGCCTCTATCCAGCAGAGGCCTCAGCATTTATTTATTTTTATTATTAAAACAGGCTTAGCAACCTTTTCATGGCTTAATTATCCTCTTAGAATCAAGGTTTTCAAAATAATAAAATATGGCTTTGATTTCGGAAGAAACTGTGAGAAGTGCACTTTCCATGTTGCAGGAAAGACAATGATTAGCCCACTGAAGAGCATAAATTCATGTTATTCTACACAAAATCATGAACTTCCATGTTATCTTCTACACAGTGAAAACAGGGATGCTATTATAAGTAATTGATTTGTGTTCGTGCAGATGATTAGAATGAAACTGAAAATATGAGGCACTCATTTATTGGTGTTGGGGAAAAAAGATGATGTGTTCGTGAATAATACCTTTCTTTATGTCAAGCTTCTTCTGGATCGCTACCTTGTTGTGGTGAAGGGGCATGTGTACATCAATGAAGCTGTGAGCTATCCCATGCAGGGTCACCCAAGATCGTCAGGTCATAGCAGAGAGGTCAAACAAATTGCTGTCCACTGGAGAAGAACGGGCAACCTACTCCAGTATCTTTGCCAAGAAAATCTTATCGATGGGCACAACTAGACACAAGATGTGCCTGGTGTGCCACAGACCATGGGATCCCGGAGAGTCAGACACAACTGAACAATTAAACCTATGTTAAGATTGTGTAGTTTCTGCATTATTATATATTTATTTTGTTGCTAAACAGTTATATTAACATTCCATAATGTGTTAATGTATAGTGCCTTGCAAAAGTATTCCCCCCCTTGGCATTTTTCGTGTTTTGTTGACTCACAACCTGGAATTAACATGGATTCTTTGAGGATTTGCATCATTTAATTTACAGAACATGCCCACAACTTTGAAGATGTTGTTTTTTTTTTTTTTTTATTATTGGGAAGCAAACAAATAGGACAAAATAACAGAAAAAGTCAATGTGCATAACTATTCACCCCCCTAAAGTCAACACTTTGTAGAGCTACCTTTTGCGGCAATCACAGCTCCAAGTCACTTTGGATAAGTCTCTATGAGCTTGCCACATCTTACCACTGGGATTATTGCCCATTCCTCTTTGCAAAACTGCTCCAGCTCCTTCAAGTTGGATGGTTTGCGCTTGTAAACAGCAATCTTTAAATCTGACCACAGATTTTCTATTGTATTGAGGTCTGGGCTGTGACTCGGCCATTCCAACACATTTACATGTTTCCCCTTAAACCACCCAAGTGTTGCTTTAGCAGTGTTTTTGGTGTCATTGTCCTTCTGAAAGGTGAACCTCCGTCCTAGCCTCAAATCACGCACAGAGTGGTACAGGTTTTGCTGTATTTAGCACCATCCACCTTTCCCTCAACTCTGACCAGTTTCCCAGTCTCGGCTGCTGAAAAATATCCCCACAGCATGATGCTGCCACCACCAAATATTTGGATATTTTTTTATAACCTAACCCTGACTTGTGCTTCTCAACAACATTGTCCCTTACTTGTTTGGAGAGTTCCTTGGTCTTCATGGTAGCGTTTGGTTAGTGGTGCCTCTTGCTTAGGTGTTGTACCCTCTGGGGCCTTTCAAAAAAGGTGTGTATATGTAATCATAGATCATGTGACACTTAGATTGCACACAGGTGGACATAATTTCACTAATTATGTGACTTCTGAAGGTAATTGGTTGCACTAGGCTTCATAACAAAGGGGGTGAAAACATACGCACATGCCAATTTTCTGTTTTCTATTTCTAAAAAAATAGTTTTATGTATATATTTTTCTCATTTCACTTCACCAACTTAGACTATTGTGTTCTGATCCATCACATACAATTCAGATTAACAAAACATTGAACTTAAGGCTGTAATGTAACAAAATAGGTAAAAAGTCAAGGGGGTGAATACTTTTGCAAGGCACTGTATATGTTTTAAAATGTACTGTTTTACCCCACTAAAATATACACATAAGTCTATATATTTTTAACAGTGAAATGTTACGTTTTTTACAGATTCCCATAAATCATCCAGAAGATTCATCTACCTCCAGTGTTTCTTTATATGGCACAAGCAGGCACATGGTAGCATGCCAGATTATGTTGCCAAATGATGATCCAATTGGTTTCACAGTGTTCCACAACTACAATCGTCTCTTGCAGTCACATCTAGATGGCACTCAACTAAATCATAGAATCTGTTGTACTCCTTCAGATAAGTGTAATTTGGAAGAAAGGGACATTTGCACATCTGATAGCAGTTATGACTGTCATCCGAGTGGCAATAAGCACTTTTTGGATTTTTGGCATCAGTCATTTAGTTTAACATCTTCATCTTCATTTCATACATCAAGAGAATCTGCAGCCTGGGAATTTAGCAAAGATCAGTCAACATTTGTAGAGGTTTCTGAGGGGGAAGAAGAATTTAACAGTTTGTCCAACTCTGTTTCCCAACCTAGACCAGATTTTTTCAACAATTGTTCAATCCAAGTAAATACTAAAGAGGAATTACAAGTTACAAAAGTTGCACGTACGTCTTTGTTAGTTTCACATAATACAAATGACTCCAACCCTCTGCAAAACACTTCAAGTTTTCAGGATAATTGTTCCAATTCCAAAATCCATTGCCGTCAGGAAATGTATCTGCATAAGCCTTGGAGCTTGTTAAATTGTACGAGCCAGCTAAGTTTCTTGTGTTCTCCAGATTTGCCTTCCAAGAATGTGAGGACAGCTGGAACCCATCATGATGACGTAGAAACTTGGGAAGATTTTCTGTTCTCTGAAAGTCTCAGTGATTTCTTAGCAAGAGTTGAACACAATGAGGGCACAGAATCTCCGCTATGTTTTCCAACCTACAAACGTTATTCCAATGCAGTAATAGCCCGTCCGGATGGAGGGCTTTCTAGGACATCGACACAGCTGATTAAGACACCATTTGATGTGATTGCACAATATACCACTAGAATATTAAAGAGGAGATCTGAAACTACTATAACAGACAGAGAAACAGCAGATGGTAACTTTGAGCCGCAAACTGTATATGACAATGATGCCTTTGACCTGATTCCTAGACTTTCCTGCAAATTACAAAAACGTGCCAAAAGCATTTCTTCTGCTTTGTTGTCCAAATTTCCGATTCAATCTTATGTAAAACCTTTCCATGAGATTTCCCCCAATACTACTCTGAGCACTTTTCCTGCTAATAAGCTTGGATCGCCATCTATCCAAGCTACTTCCATATATGAAATATCTAGGACATCCCCAAATCTTACCTTAAACACAAGTGTATTTTGTTTACAGACAAACTATAATTCTGTTTTATTACACAACCAAGAAAAGGACCAAATGCTTTATCGTTTATCACAACATTTTTATACCAATTCTGAAAACACTATTATGGCAAACAGGAGTTCAATTGTGCCATTGAAGGAAGACCATTTTGATTTGCAGAGGACAGCTGTTGAAAATAGTCTAGAAAGTGAGTCATTTATCGAAGAGCTAGATGAACCAAACTCCTTGGAATGTCCTTGGAAATTCAGTTGTGTAAGCAGTAATGGTTATAATGGATCTGCTGATCTTTTTGATACAGATGAGACCATGCACGAAACCAAAGCAAAATTGTTAGTTTTAAGCAATAAAGTAAATATGAAAAGGAGATTTTCAGAGCAAACCGATGACCCTAGTATTACTTTAACTGAAAATTCCTCCCCCAGTCCTACTCTTTTAATGTTGAATGACAATTATCACTTTATTCCGTATTCACAGTCCACTCCTGTAGCAAAGCAACTGACAAGAACAAGAAGGTTTGGCATGATAAATAAGTCGGCAAATGGAAGGTTGTCCATTGTGTATCCCAGAAACTCCAGTGGTTTACTAAAAACATGTCTTAAAGGGACGTGTTCACTGCTGGAGAAAACCCCAAACATTTTCTGCTCTCCAATCACAGATTTTCAGATCAGCAAAAGTCCAGTGTTGGAAAGATGTATAACTATTTCTAATGAATGTAGGTCCAGACTATCCCTTTCACCTTTACTTCCTATTTCAGATAGACAGAGATTTGAAAACAAGCAAATGACAATACCTTTCTGCATAACTACTGGGAACAATTGTTTCTTGGAAAATAAGGAGAACTGCCAACCAGATGAGGAAAAGATGGATACAGTATGTAACAGTAATGATATGGATGTAAATAAAATGGACACAATCCTAAATACGCTGGATGATAATGGGAACCTATCTACTAAAGCCTATGTACCTCTTCCTTCTGAACAAGAAGTTTCCGCTATAGGCATCACAGATAATTTGCCAAGTGAGTGGTCACCTGAATTGTTTTCAGAAAAATCTGCCGTATCCCAATGTAATAGTCTTCAGAGACGGTTGTTTTGAATTGCGCCATTTTGTTTTTTTCTTTTTATCCTCATTATGTGATACAATATGGGATACTGCATCACAAGATACTTGGTGTCCTGACCATTGGACTGTGCTTTCAGTACTTTGTAAAACCAAGTTGTTTTCTATAAGGAACCTAACAACATAGAAGAGCTATTCCCTCTTTAGTTTTGCACATATTATTCTTTAATCAGTCAGTCGGGTCTGACTCTCCCTTACCCTATGGACTGCAGCACATCAGGCACATCTGTCAGCCACTGCCCCTCTGAACAAATAAACATTAACTTGAGAAGCTCAAAGTCCCCATCTCTGTCCATCGTGGAGGTATGGGTGGGAAAGGGGAAATGTAAAATAATTGGATTAGGCTCACATTGACACAACACCCCTTTCCTCGAATAGGACCAGATCAAATATATTTGCATAATGAAAAAAGTTTTGGAGTTTACATCTACCTGCTCTGCTGGTGGAGAACCTCTCGGGTTTTTTTCGTTTTTACCAGCACTTGCTTCATCTCATCTACATGTTTTGGAGGGGCTGCCTACTTCAAGCTTCAAAAGTTTTCCAGGGCTATATATTTTACATATAAAGCCTAAAGAGTCTCATTAAACATGGAGAGATGTGAGCAGGTTTGCCATCTCATACTAGTGAAGTCACAGTGATAAGTAATTAGACCTGGCAATATTTGCCATTACCTTGTCCCCAGTTGTCTTATAATAATTCACTGCAGAAAACCAACATGTCACAAACATTTACTTAATAGAGATTATCATTAGAGATCTAGGCATTTATTTATTTACAGAAGCTGTTGTAAAGATTCACCTTAACTTCCATGATTTTGCACAATCCTTTTAATCACATTAGTTAGCATCACTTCAACCT
Source organism: Discoglossus pictus (assembly GCA_027410445.1). Lineage (NCBI taxonomy): Eukaryota > Metazoa > Chordata > Amphibia > Anura > Alytidae > Discoglossus > Discoglossus pictus. The sequence continues at coordinate 454,291,961 of CM050164.1, read as the reverse complement.
TTAGTACACATTGCCCACTGTATATTCAATTCTAATGTAAGGTCCACTGTGGTACCATTTTGCTATATGGTATTTTCAGTAACTACTTGGGCCCTCATTTAATTGCGATTTGGCCAATTGAATAGGGGTCTAAATAAGCACATAACATATTTTTATTAAAGAAGTTTTTAGTTAGTAAGTATCTATTCAAAAGCAAGGTTTTCACTAAATAAGAACTTATTTTAAAAAAATATGCTATGTGCTTATTTAGACCCCTATTCAATTGGCCAAATTGCAATTGAATGAGGGCCTGAGGAAGGACCAGAACATTTTAGAGCGCATACACCATGTACATCCTTTAAAGGACCACAAACATCAGCACATGTGCTCTGCACCATCAGTTAGTGGGTGGAAAATTATGTGGAAAATGTATTTACATGTTTAACATTAACCAAGAATTGACTTAAATATTGTCATTTTAGTTTAGTCCTTGATGCCGTCTCACAAGAATCTGCACAAATAATAAGTCTGGAGCTGTAACTATTGCACATTGTATTGATATTTACACTATATTTGTGAACAGAGTGGGTGGTAATTTATTTTAAAGATGTTTTTTCATAGGTTTGATTCCACTGCCTTCTACTTGTTTTTTTGTTTACCTAATGTACTTATTTATATATATCAATCATGTGTTAATACATTAGTCAATTTTAAAACAAGTGGGAGATATGACTTATTAATGGAACCATTTTATGACGGCACTAACCCCAACACACTCTGTTTTAAAAAGTAAGTATAAAAGTAAAAATACCTTGGTACTCATCGCATTTGCTAAAACCAATTTGCGTTACTCCTTTATGGTACTCAACCTGCCATGCAGAATGGATTAAGGTTGAGAACCAAGGCATCCTATATATATATATATATATATATATATATATATATATATATATATATATACACATAATTTTATTTATATTTACACACATATCTGTATATATATCTAGTTCAAACAATTATTTGATTATTATTTAAATTAACAAACAACCCACCGTTATCGTATATACACATGCATATTTTATTATATAACCTAAAGGAGATATTTCTGATATTTAAATGGTAAAGAAAAATTAATGATTTTATTAGGATTCAAACCCAGGATCTTCTTTGCCACAAAAAGCAACACAACCTTAGCTCTGTGCCATTTGCTCTGTTGCTAATAAAGCTGTAGTAAGATTAGTTACAAGTAGTTTCAGTGACTTAGCCACTGCCAGATTCAAAGCTTCTACACATGATTCCCATTACCGTATTGGTCCGAATATAAGCCACACCTTTTTTCCGATTTTTGAGCTTGCGAGTTACAGGTGTGGCTTATATTCGCGACCGAAAAAAAAATCATTGCCGATTTGTGAACTTTGCTTGTTACGTGTGCGGCTTTTATTCACAAACGCAAAATTACTGCCGATTTGCACGATTGCGAGTTAAGGGTGCCGATTTTCGTGCTTGAGACTGCGGTATTGAATAGCGATTTACGGTTTTAGTGATTCTAACATCCTGTAAAGCCTGTAACCTGCAAAAAAAGCCTGTTTCTTGCAATGGCTGATCACTTTGAAAGTCTTTTTCTCTCCAATTTTACGGGTGCGGCTTATATTTGAGTACTATCTTTTTTCTTTTTTTTCCCCTTGAACTTTACGGGTGCGGCTTATATGCGGGCCAATACGGTAATATTCATTACATCCTTCATTAGTCATTCAGGCAACACACTGAAATAGTTTCCACATGCTTTCCCCCCCCTCTGTCTAATGGTGCAGAGCACATATGGGGACTTTTGTGGTCCTTCATAGCTTTCACTTTAATATGCAATTATTACTGTGGTGTTCCATTTCCTTATCTAAGCTGCTTCTCTCTTCTGCTGTCGTCAGAGGGATCTTTCTATTAGTCACACTAGCAGTCTTAGCTGCCACATTTTGATTGTGCATATAGAAGCTTGCTTTGCATTCAAAGTCTCCTCCCATCTGAAGAAATAGGTCACCAGAATGCAAGATGGTAAATTCCACTGCAGCATATAGGCATGAAATAAGTAATAGTTTAAAGGTTGGGTTATTTATTTGTAATAAACCTTTTTATTATTATTAGTAGTAGTAGTAGTAAGTGTTGATCTTCAAAACAGTATATTTAAAATTTATGACTACAATAACAATTTATAACTAACATAGATCCTGTAGGCAGAGCAGCTTTTTCTGTATATTTAATGGTCGAAAATAGTTAACACATTTTCCATGAAATATGAGTGCATAGACTGATTTATTGATGATTTATAACCCTATACTGTATATTATTTTTATTTATTAAATTACAATTTCAGCCAAGTAAATAAATTCTCTCCATTTTGATGCAAATAGATCATATAAATGAAATGTTATAGAACATGAAATCAGGCTGTTGGCAATAAATAAATTGATGTGTTTCTATAAACTGTTCTTTGCATGTTTTTGACTGTGATATTTCTATACCTTTTCTTTATCTGTTTTGAGGAGGTATTAGAATATTTTTAAACTGGTTGTACTCTACAAAATGTATTTTTTTATATTGCATTTTCATTGTTCATTAGAAATACAAAATACAATAATAGAAATCACATATATAGTTGTCAGCAGGCGGGCTTGGCAAAACCCGTTGCTATTGCAATGGGGAAACTGCGGGCTCGCTTTGCGAGCCCGCAGCAACTGCGGGCCTCGCAATGCGGGGGGGGGGCGCGTTTGCGGCCAAGCAAGGAGCGCCAAAGGCACTCCTTGCGCTGGTGGAGATGAGCGCTGACGGATGCTCATCCCTACAACCCTGTAGGCTCCCTGCGCTGGTGGAGATGAGCGCCATAGGCGCTCATCCCTACGACCCCGCAACACTTAAACATCATATCTACGACCCACGGTACTACACATGAACACAACACTTAAATACACAATTCACACTGCGAGACCCGTAGCACTTTGAAAAAATTAAACGAAAAAAAATACGGGCCGTAAAACTTACAAAAGGAAACCGCCACTTGCATAAAACAAAATACGAGGCGCAAAAAATACGAACTTACCTGCCGAACCGCGCACACCAAAAAACACGAAAAATACACTATAAATACAAACAGAAATCAACTAAAAAGATCACACACAGCGAGGGGGGAAACCCAGGATGTCTGCAAGTCATGTTACATGTTAATTTAACTCCAATTTTAACAGTTTACACACTCGAAAATTCCCTAAGCGAGAGAAAAAATGGCCGCCGAAAAAAAAACAAAAAACGAGGCTACACGACCCCTAAAGCCGCAAAACACAAACCAAGCACATACGACTTTTACAAAAAGCCGTTCAGGGTACAACACACACTATTAGCAAGGACACTAAATCATCCACACCCGCGTACCACATAAACAGTTGCCGCCATTTTACAACACTAACTTACACAATGCGGAACTACACAGCTACCCTAACGGCTTCTCCTTGGGCACGCAGTCTATTTACACTGCACACATTGCTGACACCTACACCACAGCTAAACAACAGTGCAAACCTACATTGTATGCTGCAGGATCATCAAAACAGATTGCTAGCTCTTCAGCACATTGCTTGCTGCATATATTAATTACAAATAGGTAAGCTATATTAATTTATTAATTAATTTATTTTGTAATTCATTTTTATTACAACATACATATATACAAAACTTAAAAAAACACCACAATACACGATTGCAATAAACGGCGAAGGCGCTCATTGCCAGCCACACAATGAGCGCCAAAGGCGATCAACACGAGGCTCTCAATCAGCGCAAAAAACGTACTCGCACAACCAAAACACTTAATTTGTGTGCCAAACACCATTCCTTGACTTACAATTCTATATAGCAATTAGCTAGTACAATAATAATTTTATGTCTTTGTTTACCGCTTTAGTGGTAATTCCGAGTGTGGCTCGGGGCTAGTTTTCATTACCTAAAGCGGCAACACTGAGCCACGCTCAGGATCATACGTTTTCCTCCTCAGACATCCCTGCGAGCGTAGTGACGCAGGGGGTCGGAGCAAGGCAATCTGGCCTCGTCAGCACTCCTGAGTGTACTGCTTTAACACTCGGGGGCACTGACACGACCAGAGATGTTAGAGAGGTTTTTGGACCAAAGGGATTGTTAGAAGGACAGGTGATTGTGATGATGTGTTTAAAAATGTCTCCAGTGATAGGGAGACTGGTAGATTTTGGCTCGGTTCTGTTTAGAAAGATCTTTGAGAGCGTTTGATAGGGGGAGTGGAGATAAAGGAGTAATTACTGAGATGGATTTGAGCAAGATGAAATTGAACTCTGGTGAGGTAAGTTTTTATAACCGTAACGTGGAGTTTGAGATAGTGATGACAATGACTGGCGAATGCTAAGAATTCTGTAACCGTGATTGGAGAAGAAATTAGATAGTTGAGGCAAAATGTATTTAAAGAGTTGCCAAGCTCTCTTCATAGATTTGCCTGGTGTTAGAAGCTAATCCAGTTTACGTGTTTTGACGGCTTAACTTAGGAGATGTTCTAAAGTAGAATTCAAGACAAAAATGCTTCTGGATTGAAGCTGATGAAATGGGGTGGACTGGACATGATATCCTGTGTATCGAAAAGAGGTGAATGAGGATGGGTGCCATTTCGTAAGGGTAAATACTTAAAATAAAAAGGAGGGTTTGAAGGGCTAAATCTCTGAGAGACATACTTTTGAAGGGGTCTGGAAATTTGGGGTGTTTTAACATTTTGAAGGTCTTGGGGGGGATGATGTTTTAACAGGCTGCAGTCAAAGGGGCAAGGATTAGACGTATCATTGAGTATTGGTTCAGCAGGAGGTGGCCAAGCAGCAGTAATAATTTGACGGTCGTATAAGACTTTGAAGAAACGTATAGTGGTGTATTCTTGCACTTCGGATGAAGAATGTGTTGGTTGCGTAAGAAAAAAGGATCTCCTGTTCCATACTTAAATACATTTCTGCCAAAGATTCAAGTTGTTAAGCTACTTGTGGCTGAGATGAATCGAGTTAGAGTTTGATGCCTTGAAGAAGTGAACTAGGAGATTACTTATGAAAGGTCTTTCTGGGGTAGGATTTGGGAGGCGAAGTTCAAATGGCCCGTTAAGGTGCCAGAGGTCGGGATGGATTGGAAGCTGCTTGAACGCGTGTTTGATATTCACCGTTGACAGCAAGTATCTCTCTGATAGTATGATAGTTATGACGTGGTCAAATGGAGCATACTGAAGTGAGAACTGTTCCGATGGAATTAGAGAGTTGATTCTTGGAGTGAATGATCTGTTCGGTATAGAGAGGTCGATACTTAAACTCTTCTTTAGGAAATTCTTGCAGGTAGCTATTCAGAGGGGATTGATGTGCTAAAACAGGAAAGGTGGTGATGAGAATTGGGCGAGTAGATAACCTTTAGCGACTTCTGTTGAAAGGAGGTCTGTCACAACCTCAAGCTCCCGTACAGCGGTTAGCAGAATATCGTAGGCATGGGTAGCCTGAGGCAATGCTAGCACCCCGGTGTGAAAACCATGAGAACATCTAAACCGTAAATACAAGACCAGCTGGGATGAAGGGTGGTCTTGGAGAAGTTTAGAGAAAAGAGAGAGGTTAATGGTGAATTGTAATTTGGTGTTGTTGGCTTGGGGGCAGATAAGTTTAGCGGGTGCTTGATAGCATATTTATAGAGCACATATGAAAAAGGCGACAAGCTGAAAGATGTCATCCTCTTAAATTGAAGTTGTTGCATATTGGAGTCGGGCCTAGGTAAAGGACAGGTCTGTCCAATCTGTCTCTAGCTGGTGAAGTTTGATTTTGGGGATTGATGAGTGAGAACGTTGGATTTCGATTAGTTGAGGTTGACTGTGGTGTGAAGTTGGGACAGAAGGTGGAGTGATGCAATGGAGAATGGCAATGCTGACATACTTGTGATCGTAGACCAACGAAATGCCAGCAAAACAAATCATGGTCCAATTGATTTGATTGTTGAATTGGTGCAACACATCGGCGGCTTTGGCAGCAAAGGAGCGATGGTAGATGTAGTATGTGTAGCCCCCCTAACAGTAGGCAAGATCGACTATGAGGTGACTATGAGGCGTCATCTAGTTATTGACGCCTTTTGAGGCTAGACTGAGCAGACCACATCTCAATATATTCCGAAGGCCAAAATAAATTTGTCACCGTATGCTTGCATTGAAGTCTTGGGTCTTTCGCTTTTATAGTGACAGAAATATCGCATTGCAAGATGGTGCACTGCTCGGAGGTGTCAGAGGAGCACATGAGTAAGAAGACGAGGTTGACCTCCTTCCCCTCGACTATGTCTCCCCTTAATTAAGGAGAAATATATTGAGAGGGCATAATAATTACAGGTGTTTGGGAGGTCTCACCTCTTTCAGGCTCAGAAGCGGGCAATGCAAGAAGAGTGGGCTTTAGGCATAGGGTTTTCAATGTGAATAATGCGGTCCTGTAGCGAATGTGTGGTGGAAGTCAGATCGATAGTCATACGTTGCAACAGCTGGAATTAGTTATTCGTCATATTGTCAGGTGCAGGATTAGGCCTCTTTACATCCCGGAGCAGGCAATATAATTCCATCTTCCTGGCTAAAGCACGAACAGGGATACCAAGTGAGCTCTTGTGTTAGTCGTGGGACTGTGCAATGCCTTGGAGAAGCTGGGCCAGAGAGAACGAAAGAAGCTCTAGCGGGTGAAGAGGTGACTAGTTCCAGGGTCAGAGGGGACAGCCGTAGTGACCTAAAGATGAATGTGAGGATAAGTAGGGAAATGTGTTTCTGGAATGCTGGATGTATTGCCCTTCTTGGTAAAAAAGAGTTGGTTATTGCGTAAAGCGTTTAAATTCTTCTCTAATTTTGGCTTGATGATCTGGGATGTACCTGGAGTGAGTCTGGTTTCTGGAGGCAGTTTTAGCGGCTCCTATTATAAATAAGAATTCACAGTAGTGGAATGCGTTTTGGTCCGAGTCGGGAGAGAATGAATCTGATGTAGTAGATTAATGTGGCTGTTGAGAGAGGCTGGCTAGATAGGCTTAAGAGAGGATGGGAGTGGCATTTGGTTTGTAGATCATGAGACTGATGACTTAGTGTAGCGATTGGGCACCAGAGATTTGCTGTGGGGTAGTAGATTACGGTTGTGGAGGAATTGCTGGATTTAGTAGAAGAAATTGATATATTGCATGAGTATTGGTTAAAAGTGATATAATTGGGAAACTGTTAATTCGCTTGAACTTTTAAGGAATAATTTTACTGGTGTTAAGGAAAAATAAGACTCTTTGAGAAATGGGAAATGGGAGTGTGGTAGATGGAATTGTACTCCTGGTAAGTATGTTTTAATTCTTGAAGGGTGAAGATTAAGTCCATTTTTACAGAAAGCCGAGAAGGCTAGAAAAATTGGGAGAGGAGTGTGCATGGTGATTCATGAGGAAATGCTGAAATAAGATTCCTGCTCTGTCGCATATTTTCTTGGTATCGGGGTCTATGCCCCCAGTCATCGTTTGGCGTGCTTGCTGGAGTGTGAAGTCCACAGGGGAAGGTGGGGTTAGAATATTGGAAATCTGGGTAACGTGAATCCTTGAAGTGCTAATGAGAGTTGGAGGGGAAAAAGCGGTAGAATGAGGAATCGTGTCTTGAGGATGGGGATGGATTAAGAAGTTGAAAGTTAATGTTCTGTAAGCCAGTTTCCTGAGAAGTCACATCGTGAAGGGGTCTGATGACCTGGATTTAGTCAGAATGCCTTAAGCACGTTTGCTAGTCATACGGAATCTAATGGATTTGTTCCGCCATTTTGCACTTTATGTGAGAGCAGCTGCCCAGAAGGGATATACAAGTCTATCTTTAGAGACAATGGACAACAGGATGTAACAATCTCTGAGCTGAAATGAATCTTGAAGTGGGAATATGCTTCACGCACAAGCAAGTATGGCGAGGTAATGGTGGGTGTCATGAGAAAGAACAATCTGCCATTTCATCTGGACAGTAACTCGGCCCACATGTTTAAGTCTTCTATGGATTGGGAGCTGATACTGATAGGGATTGATATTCGGTGGTTTAAAGGGTAAGTGAGATCAGCTAATAAATTGCTGATGTAAGGCCTACCTTGAGGTAATATCTTGGTAGCGTAATTAAGGCTGCCTAATATAAGCGGTATAAGAGGTATTTTACAGTAGTTTTGTGATGCTGAGAGATCAGATGAATTCTTGGAGTCGTTCAAGCTTATTAGTAGGGAGTGTGGCTACTATTCTGGCTGAATACTATATAATGCACTGGAATTCCATGATGAAAGATGGCTCTCGTTTTTGTCCTGAGCATTGGGGACGCGTAATTTGTCAAAATTATGGTTGTGTATTAGCAGGTTTAATGAACAGAAAATCATCCAAGTAATTGATAGCTGACGAATCTCTGCTGAATCCTGTTAAACATATACAGGTGTTCTCAAAAGTCAAATGGGTGGCAAAATAGAATCAATGTCTCTGTTCAATCCCAAAGAGATGCCAGAGACTGGGATCTAAAGGTAGGAGCCTAAACGCATCCTCGATGTCGGACTTAGCCAACATCTAGGTCCAAGGTTGTTGATCATCATGATGGCATATTCCACTGGGCATAGTGAAGGGTGAAATCCTCAAGGAATGAGTGAGTTAACACTGGGAATGGTACTGTTATGAGGTGCAGAGGCAAATGATGATACGTTTCTTTAGTGTGTATTTCCTGATGTTTACAACAAAACAAACATAGGAAATCTTTATTGAAGCTAATAAACAACGCCGCTAGTTAAAAAACATAAATGGATGTCACTTTGATATCAGTAATCTAATGTATCCGATAAAGGTGTGTGCAAAATGGAACCCAAAAATGAATATTAATCTGGGCTAAAGATATACCCATAAATATAGGGATGAATCTCAAAGCGAAAAATAATATTCTATCCAACACTGCTTGCTGACACCATACAAGGCAGAAAGTCTGTACTGATATACTAAAGAGGCCACTGAGATAATGATCCTCATAAATTGCCTTTTAATCACTGGTTTATCCCAATATATGTAAAATTAAAACCATAAACAAAAAGAGCTAGTCCCAAATACCAATAACAATAGAAATATAACATTAGAAATATATTACACATAATTTGGATAGGCCTATCTTCTACATAAATGAAAACTGGCTTTAACAGGGTACAATAACCGCTATTTAAACAATAATTAAATCCCCAAAAATAGATAGGTAAACACGTGCAAAGGACAACTCAACAAGCCTGACGGGCCATCGGGTCAATCTGCCATATGGGAAATGGTGGTGAATGAAAGGGGTCTAATAGGTACTTGTTGCAGATCTTGGATGAAAGTAGCTTTTCCGCCCCAAGGTCCTTCATAGTCATTAGCAATTATCGTTAACGAAGGAAACCTTAGGTAATGTTACCACCCCAGTGTGAAACCTGTGAAGGGAACCATTCATTAGGAAGTGAACTAAGTGCTAGTTAGGGTGTTGTGATAAGTAGAAGGAGTCTCAGCAGTTTTACGATTGTTAGTCATTTACCATGGGGCAGATGGATTTAGCTTGTGCCTTGTGACAGACGATGCACACATGCAACAAACAACAGCCTCTAAAATTGCAACCCAAAGTGTTGAAATTACTCCATATAGGATTTCTCCCAACGTAATGCACTTGTCTACTGAGCGGATCCTTGGTCGGTCGGGTCTGAGATGCTGTGTACAAAAGCAAAACTGAAGATGTTGACTGGTTTGGGGGCATGATATTGGGGTAAAAAGTTGGTGTGTGGAGAGAATACGGGCAGTGCTAGCACACCGATGACTTGATTCCAGCTAAGACCAGCAAAACAAATAGTGATCCAAAGCTGATCAATGTATGTGGTAATTATTGGCTAAGAGATGAACCCACCGTAGTAGTATGCCAAATCCACCATTAAGTAAAGTTAGTTGTCCAATTCCTGACGAATCTGGGCAAAGGCTGTGCATAAGATATCTCGGTACGTGCTGAAACCAAGTACAAACTCAGGCATCGACAATTTGCAGTTTAGCCAGGGGGTCCTTGGATTTAACAGTGACGGACACGTGCCCTTGGGAAATGGTCTTGTTTTCTGAGAGCACATTAGATGATACCAAAAGCTACACAAGATTTACATCCTTCCCCCTAATATGCCTCCTCAGATGAGCTGGGATGAAATGCGAGGGCATGATGGTCAGGGGAGGAGATGGCTCACCTTGACTAGGTCCAAGTTCAGCTAGATGATCGGCAGATGTTGAAGGGACGGAATTCTCTATCCGTAGGGCACTGTTCTCCAGGTAACTAATTGAGGAAGCAATATCTGCTATCATTCTCTGGAGTTGGGTAAACTGGTCGTTTTGGATTGGAGGCTGGACTGGATGACCAGCATGGAGCAGGCGAGAGAGGAATTGCTTCCGGCCCCAGAGGGAGTCATTCCTCGTGAAGATATGGCTAAACATGGGCTGCTTATGGCATTGGACAGATTTGTGTACAGTCTGTGACAATTAGCCCTTTTTATTTATTGTCCCTCTTACATGCTAATTTAGTCAACGTGCTATGAACAGAGCTTTCTTTAGATTTTATTCTGCCAGTGTATTCTGTAGCACTTTACAGGGGTTAAGAACATGTCAAAAACAAAATGTAACTCATTGCAAATAATGGAGGGCCCTGTTTGTGAGCTTAAACTCAAAGAGCTTGTTTCCCAAGCACCAACACTCCCCCGCAAACTTACAATCTAAAGGGTTTGGGTGTGATACAGAAGGGGGATAGATGCAAGATGGCAGTGTGAAAGTTTGGTTCAAACAAGTGAAGGTGTCTGTGTAATTTTTTAAACAAGAGCAGAGATATAAGGGGTTTCACTGTTGAGGGCTTTATACTTTATATGTTAGGGTAATGATTTTAAATTTGATTCTAGAGGCTATAGGAAGCCAGTAAGGAGCGAATTGCACTAGTCACTAGATATTATTGTTTCTTTATAAGGCACAAAGTTAAGTTCCAGAAAAAAGATAAATACAAATTAACACATAGCAAAGCAAAGAGGGCCCTGAGTTTGGAATCCAGTGTCCATGGTGCTTTCTCCAAAGCACATTGCAGGATTGAAACTCGCAGACTTACAACCTAAAGGTTAAGAGAAGATCTGAATTTTAGCTGTCGCTTTGTGTAAGATAGTGATGTATTTTGGAGATCTTTTCTTAGGTGAAACTGACAAGATTTTGTTATTGATTGTATGTGAGGAATAAAAGAGATGGCCAGTCCAGTAGAACCCCAAGACAACAGGCCTGGGAGGTGGGAGTGATGATGGCATTGTCAACAGTGAAATATATTTGAGGAGTAAAAGCTGTAGCAGAGGGTGGGAAGATCATGGACATTTAGCACTTATCATCACCCTTAATTAAATCCAGTAGGAATACTAATTTTACAGATATATCACAGCTATATTTTTTTTAGTTCAGCCTTTGACATTTTGGGTTGACAGGCAGTCATATGCTAGAGAGGCAGTTGCCAACTTGAGCTAGAAGAGAGGAGGATATATCTGATGCCGAGAGGTAGATTTGAGATTTGAGTGTCATCTGCATACAGATGATACTGACATCCAAAAGATTTTATTAGGGTCCAAGAGAGGATGTATCGATAGAAAAGAGGAGGGGGGCTAGGGCTGAACCTTGGGGTATGCCAACAGACAGAAGGTGAGATGATGAAGAAGAGGTGCCAGAGAAGGAGACACGCATTTTCTGATCTTCTAGGTAAGATGTAAATTATGAGAGAGCTGTGTCGCAGATGCTAAGAGAGAAATTATGACATATATCGTGCAAATGATCAAAATATGACAATGATGTACTTAAGAGGGTGATACTAAAACCCCTCAATATTACAGAATAGAAACAATCCAATACTTATAAATGGATATGCCAAAAAACAATAGCTTAAGGTGAGGACAGTAGCTGAATGTCCCAGATGTGCAATTCAAGCACTATAAAACTGACAAAATCTGAGGCCCTCTAAAAAGACCTTGGTGGAATTAAGTATTACCTTTACTATTTCCTATATCAGATTTTTGCCCCTTAGATTTAAATTCAAGGATAGAGTATCACATTAAGCAAGTATACAGAAAATGTGATGCGCATGCTCTAGGATGTCCTGATATGCGTTTTGCTATTGGCTTCAACGGAAGCCCTAAAATGATTTTAACCTCTCCATAACAATCATCCCTCCCTACAAAATATCAGTGTATAATGTGTAACAATGCTGTGTTTATAAATGTATTTACCTTCTAAAAACATTGCCCATTATCAAAAGATATCACATGTGTGATTTGCTGTCCCTTCCAATGCCTCACAATGCTAAAATAAAATGTTTAGATCTGACGCAAAGCATCATTAAGTAAGAAAGTCATAAACTAGTTTTTAATTAGGCAGAAGTTGTAAGTGTGAAAGGGGCGTTTATATTTCTGGAGAGCTATTATTGCAATGAATGATGCAAGGGGTCTGCTTCTGGACCACAGAGAGAATGGGTGTTATGTCTTCCCCACCCCTCTCACCACTGCCAAACACACACACACACGCTCATGACTCCGCTCTGAGGAAGTGACGTACCAAACACAAAATGTATTTCTTTACCTATAAACAAAGTCTTTAAAAACTCAGAATACCCCAAAAAATGTTATGTCCATGGCTTACACAGCTGCTAATACTTACTTTTGGTACATACAGGAATACCCCGTTTAGAGCTGTATATGCATTCCTGCATCCAGGGCCGCTTTACGAAAACTGAGCTAAACAGGACACTTTAACGCTATATTGCTGAACAGTGTTATACTGAGAAAAAAAAGCATGCTAAGTGGGGATTTAAATGTCTGCAACTCAACTTTGAGCGCTATCGCAAGATTTCATGCTTTTCAGGGACAAGGACCGGAAAGAGCACAATCTCAAATCGGCACCCACTGGGTAGCGCAACCCGGGTATACTTGTACTTGACAGGCAAGTGCATTTTTATTGATCTCCAGCATTCCTTTAATGTCTCTGCTGTTCAGTGGAATTATCCATAATACTTTGGTGCATATGTGAGTGGGGTGTTTACATTTCGGCAGGCTTGCAGGTATCCTTGCAAGCTACTTTCTTTAGAGCATGTTCAGTGCAAAGTCTAAAACTCATCTGTTTCGCTCTTCTCTCTTTTTAAATTCATTATTTGAAAATTGTTTTGTATTAATGTCATACTGTTATTAGCATATAAAAAACATCCCACCTATTAATATCTTCAGAGAAATACATTTATTTAAGCATTCCCCCCAAATAGCTTCCTTATCTATCACAATAGATCTGTAGGTGTCATCCTTGTTGTTCTGTGATATACTGATAAGACAAAGCAGTCTGGATCACTGTAGGAGAGGAATCGTTAAAGTTATCCAATTTGTATTGATGTGTTCTCTGTTTGTCTTTTTAATGACCTTCATAGCTGATAGTTCTTGCAGAATGGTCAAATTCTTTATAGACTTGCAATTTTTTTCTCAAAAATAAGTGGTTCTTTAAAGAGTTACCGTAGTGATAAAAAAATTATTAAAAACAATGTTTGAAGAAAAAAATTGAATATAGCTTATAAAACATACATTTCAACTTTAGCATTGTTTCTCCCAGCACAGATGTTTATCTCCACTCCCTCTTGGGTGCCCGGGGGATCTACCAAAAGGCTGTCCTAAAATGTTTTCTGCAATAGCCACAGCAGGGAAGGAGGCAGATAAAGATTGTTACTAGGACAGGACTTTGGACAAATTTAGCAAAACACCCCGTGGAAACCTGATAGAGTAGGAAATGTATGTTTTCAAGGCTATATTGATTTTTACTTTATTTCTAATAAGTTATTAAACAAATGAATCATTATTGTATGAGCTCTGTAGTGATCCGTGAATGCATTGCATTTTATATAATTTTGGTTCAGCTGTTTATTTTGATAACACTACGATTCCACCTCAATCAATACTCTGTCTGTTCGTTCTCATTCTTAATACGCTTGTTCCAAAATTATTCTTGACTTTATTTTCTCTACAATATGATACAATTAGAAAAAAAGGTCTGATCTACTTTTCCACATATCTTTGCACACATCTTTGCACACATCTTTGCACAGAGCTTGATCAAATCCAAGCAAACTGGCCTGTAGCAACCACACTGGAATACGTGAGATTTTATTCTAACTTTACATTACAGTTCCCTTCTGTTTCTTTATATTCATTATTGGTCGTCAGATCCCTCTGCCCAAGTAGTTTGTGGTGAAACTTATGACGCTTAGTCTGCTGAGAACGCCAAGAAATATAAGGATGCTGAAGTGAAGGGAGAGGGGTTGAGAGAAATGAAGGATGGGTGCAGGTACGTGGGGGAGAAGAGGGTCTTTTGTAGTGAGAAAGAGGGAGAGGAATCCTCCCACAATTCCAGGTACTCACCTAAAAAGAAAAGAAAAGAAAAAATCATATGTTGCAATGGTCATGCATATGCCAATATGAAAAGTCTTGCTGCAAGATGCTGAAAGCTATTAAAGACACACTACCTGATTAAATTGCAATACAAATTCATGACAATGGCTGCAATATTAACCCTTTCTCACAGAGGATCTAATGTGGACTTCCTCATCTCACTCCCCTGTGTCTCTTCCCCCCACCTCTCACTCCTTTGTGTCTCTCCCTCTCTCACTCCCCTGTGTCTCCCCCTCCTCTGTGTTTCTTCCCCCCGCCCCTGTGTGTCTCCCCCCTCCCCTCTGTCTCTCCCCCTCCTCTCCCATCCCTGTGTCTCCCCCCACCTCTCATACCTTTGTGTCTCTCCGTCCGACCTCTCACTCCCCTGTGTCTCTTCCCCCTCCTCTCACTCCCCTGTGTCACCCCCTCCCATGTGTGTCTACTCCTCTCCCTCCCCTGTGTCTCTCCCCCCTCCTCTCCATGCCCTGTGTCTCTCTCCGCTCTCCTCTGTGTCTTCCCCCTCATTCCCTGTGTGTTATTACTATCATTATTATTTTATTATTAGCGTTGATTTATAATGCGCCAACATATTCCATAGCGCTGTACATAAGTTAAGTTCCAGACAAAGATAAATACAAACTAACATATAGCAAAGCAAGGAGGGCCCTGTCTTTGAGCTTGCAATCCAGTGTCCATGGTGTTTTCCAAAGCACATTTTAGGATTGAAACTTGAAGACAAGGAGTTCCATATAATAGGGGCAGCAGAAGCAAAGTCCTGAAGGCGAGAGTGAGAGGAGATGATGAGTTGTAGAAAGAAGAATGTCATTATCAGAACAAAAAGGGCGGGTGGGGGAGTATTTGGAGATGAGAGCAGAGATGTACGGGGGAGCGCTATTGTTGAGGGCTTTGTAAGTTAGGGTCATGATTTTAAATTTTATTCTAGAGGCTAAGGGAAGCCAGTTGAGTGATTGACAGAGAGGTGATGCCAACACTGAATTTTTGTGTACGGAAGATGAGTCTAGCAAAGGCATTCATAATGGATTAAAGTGGAGATAGTTGGGTGGTGGGTAGGCCAATAAGAAGCGAGTTGCAGTAGTCGAGTCGAGAGATGATGAGAGAGTGTTTTAGTATTTTAGTTGTGTCTTGTGTAAGATAGTGGCGAATTCTGGAGATGTATTTTAGATGGAGAAGACAAGATTTAGTTAGTGACTTTATGTCAGGGATGAAAGACAGGGCAGGGTCTAGTAGAACCCCAAGACAACAGGTTTGGGAGGTGGGGGTGATGATGTTGTTGTTGACAGTGAGAGAGATGTGATGAATTTACACTGCGGGAGAGGGAGGGAAGATTAGGAGTTCAGTCTTAGACATAATGAGTTTGAGATGGTGGGTGGACATCCAAGAGGATATACTAGAAAGGCCGTTGGAGACGTGAGTTAGAAGAGAGGGGGATAGCTCTGATGCTGAGAGGTAGATTTGGGTGTCATCTGCATAGAGACAATACTGAAGCCCAAAAGAGTTTATTAGGCAACCAAGTGAGAATCTGTAGATGGAGAAGAGGAGGGGGCCAAGGGGTATGCCAAAAGACAGGGGTGAGGAGAAGAAGAGGTGTTGGAGAAGGAGACACCGAATGAGCGATTTTGTAGGTATGATGAGAACCACGAGAGAGCAATGTCTCGAATACCAAGGGAGGAGAATATTTGGAGTAGAAGTGGATGGTCGACTGTTATGATATGTATTCATCGATTGCACAGTAACTAGGGCTCATTAGTTTTACAGATATAAGAATGTAACACAAATGTGATGTCTGTGAATGTCCAAAAAGCCCAACCATTGAAAACACACTGACACAGTTAGAACGGTATAACAAAGCTTTATTTTATACACAGAGCACAATCAAAAATGGACAAGACTGTGCATTAAAATCATGGGTGGGGTGTGGGCGGATCCCGGGAGGGCAAGAGGCTTATTTTTAGGAAAAAGGGGGTAATGTCATAGTCTACAATAAGCATGATGCATAGCACCTATCAGGGTAACATGTGGTCACTGCACCACTGCAACTGGAATCTGATGAAAAAAAGGATCATCAGAAATCACTCCATTTAATTGAAAAAACATTAATGTGCATAGCACTTACAACTTGTCTATATCTGCTCAATGAAACATATACAAAAACCCCTGGACTGTGTAATCCAATCCAGTTTCACATATACAGTGTGTTCCCAAAACAAAAATCTGGTCACAAAAAAAAGCGGAGTAGAATAAAAAATAAAAAACATGCATGTACAGTACAGTGATAAATACTGTAACTATAACAGTATACCAATTCACCTGATTTCCTCCTGCCAGCATTACTAACCATTAGCTCGTTCTCAGGAGAACACCCTGGCCATGACCATTAATAATTATGTGTCATCTCACAATAAATGCTAAGCTGTGACCAACGTCAGTGGCCAAGGTGTACTATGAAAACAAACACCTGCAAAATATGGCATTAAAAAATATAGGGACTGCAGCATCTCTTCTCCACAGCATTCCCCAGTGGCCATCAATTGTGAAATGCTAAGCAGAACCCTATGTGTCCACAGAGTAGAGAATCATGGACCACATGATGGGAGGTAGCCATCTGCATACAAAATATCACCATCACATAGGCAAAGATCCGAGACTCTGTAGCCAGGCTAGATTTAGCTAACATTTGGACCAATAGATTGTCACGAGGAGTTCTGTTGAGAAGGCACAAAACATATATGCAGGTCCTACATCCTCCTCTATGATTACAATGTATATGCTGTTATTGATATAAGGTGGCAGAAATGGTTTATGTGATAGTGATACAATTCCCAGATGTTCTCTACCTCCATCTTAGTACCTTGTGCATACTCAAA
The DNA here is from genome assembly GCA_027410445.1 of Discoglossus pictus. NCBI lineage: Eukaryota > Metazoa > Chordata > Amphibia > Anura > Alytidae > Discoglossus > Discoglossus pictus. Next base: position 454,274,611 of record CM050164.1, on the reverse strand, counting down.
CGAACAGCCATGACATTATAAACTAGTTTTTATTTCCCATTTGGGGTTGTAAATAGAGCAAAGGAAAAATTGGGGTTGTAAATAGAGCAAAGGAAAAAAGGATATATAGCAGATCAATAAGGTCAGAGGGGGAGGAAGGAATGTTGATGGTATTTTAGTTCTGTGTTTTATCTGTAGTTAGTTGGTGTTTGGAGGCGAATAAAGACAGTTCACTTCTGGAGACATATAGAAATAGTGTGTCTCTTATTTTGCTGATGGCTGCAGTGAGGTACTGAGAGACTCTGTAGGATTCTGCTGGGGTAGGTTTGACTGTAACAAGTCTTATCAAGCCCTATATGAAGAAGCAGATCTGGAGTCTCTTGGTAGCCTGGAAGTGTTGATTTCTGAAGCAAGGACCCTGACCCATACAGAAGCCAGATATCAGGGTGCTGGTGCCGAGATTTTCCAAGAACCCCATGATCCTTGTTGGTAGTTAACCTGTAGTCTATAGCAAGTGGCTCTGGGCAGTCATAGCCCCTGCAACTCGGATGATCACAATGTGTATTGGTATTATATGTCATCTGTAAATATTATATGTAATTAAGGATTAAGTGTAAATTCATAAATAGATGAATATAAATGAACAAAATCGCAACATACTGTTCTGAAAACTCTCCTACTCTCACTCACTCTGCTCAAACCACCAACTCTGTGACCTGCGTGCTACTTTGTCAGAATCTACAACACAGTCAACGCATGGGCGGGTGGAACGCAACTTTATAATCTCTCTTTCTGTTAATCATCTTCAACTAGACCACTTTCTATCATCTGAAAGGCTGCACTCCGTTATTCCGTGACTGGATCGTACAGTCAGGTCCATAAATATTGGGACATCGACACAATTCTAAACTTTTTGGCTCTATACACCACCACAATGGATTTGAAATGAAACTAACAAGATGTGCTTTAACTGCAGACTTTCAGCTTTAATTTGAGGGTGTTTACATCCAAATCAGGTGAACGGTGTAGGAATTACAACAGTTTGTATATGTGCCTCCCACTTTTTAAGGGACCAAAAGTAATGGAACAATTGGCTGATCAGCTGTTCCATGGCCAGTTGTGTGTTGTTTCCTCATTATCCCATTTACAAAGAGCAGATACAAGCTCCAGTGTTCATTTCAAGTGTGCTATTTGTATTTGTTGCTGTTAACTCTCAATATGAGATCCAAAGAGCTGTCACTATCAGTGAAGCAAGCCATCATTAGGCTGAAAAAACAAAACAAACTCATCAGAGAGATAGCAAAAACATTAGGTGTGGCCAAATCAACTGTTTGGAACATACTTAAAAAGAAAGAACGCACCGGTGAGCTCAGCAACACCAAAAGACCCGGAAGACCACGGAAAACAACTGAGGTGGATGACCGAATAATTATTTCCCTGGTGAAGAAAACACCCTTCACAACAGTTGGCCAGATCAAGAACACTCTCCAGTATGTAGGTGTATGTGTGTCAAAGTCAACAATCAAGAGAAGACTTCACCAGAGTAAATACAGAGGGTTCACCACAAGATGTAAACCATTGGTGAGCCTCAAAAACAGGAAGGCCAGATTAGAGTTTTCCAAACACCTAAAAAAGCCTTCACAGTTCTGGAACAACATCCTATGGACAGATGAGACTAAGATCAACTTGTACCAGAGTGATGGGAAGAGAAGAGTATGGAGACGGAAAGGAACTGCTCATGATCCAAAGCATACCACCTCATCAGTGAAGCATGGTGGTGGTAGTGTCATGGCGTGGGCATGTATGGCTGCCAATGGAACTGGTTCTCTTGTATTTATTGATGATGTGACTGCTGACAAAAGCAGCAGGATGAATTCTGAAGTGTTTCGGGCAATATTATCTGCTCATATTCAGCGAAATGCTTCAGAACTCATTGGACGGCGCTTCACAGTGCAGATGGATAATGACCCGAAGCTTACTGCAAAAGCAACCAAAAAGTTTTTTAAGGAAAAGAAGTGGAATGTTATGCAATGGCCAAGTCAATCACCTGATCTGAATCCGATTGAGCATGCATTTCACTTGCTGAAGACAAAACTGAAGGGAAAATTCCCCAAGAACAAGCAGGAACTGAAGACAGTTGCAATAGAGGTCTGGCAGAGCATCACCAGGGATGAAACCCAGTGTCTGGTGATGTCTATGCGTTCCAGACTTCAGGCTGTAATTGACTGCAAAGGATTTGCAACCAAGTATTAAAAAGTGAAAGTTTGTTTTATGACTGTTAATCTGTCCCATTACTTTTGGTCCCTTAAAAAGTGGGAGGCACATATACAAACTGTTGTAATTCCTACACTGTTCATCTGATTTGGATGTAAATACCCTCAAATTAAAGCTGAAAGTCTGCAGTTAAAGCACATCTTGTTCGTTTCATTTCGAATCCATTGTGGTGGTGTATAGAGCCAAAAAGATTAGAATTATGTCGATGTCCCAATATTTATGGACCTGACTGTAACTGCGGACTGCATCATGTCTAGCCCATTAACAGTTTGCGGCAACGGGAGGGGTTTACGGACTTGATGCCTCAACCTGTAACTTGCGCCCTTGATTAATGGAATAACACCAGATTTGTAGCAGACCGCTAGCCCACAACAGGCCCACAGACATACGACCTATATACCGCGCGATGCTGCCTTCAAATTGAATGAGGCTCTAAGTGTTTGGAATGCTTTTACTTCAGTTTTTCGGTTTGAATTTACCTGATAAAACAATGAGATTTCCTGCGACCATTGCCTTTATAATGTGAACTTGTGTTTGGCTTTTGGAAGCGCTTAAAACAGCTCTCATTCTGAAGGAGTGCCGGAGAAAGATAAAGAGTTGTGACTAAGTCTAGTGAGTATGAGTCTGGTGTAGTGGATGAAGGTAGTTGTGGAGAGGCGTTGACTAGAGATTCAGAGTAAAGGATGGCAAGAAGATTTGTGCTGAGGATTGAAGGAGATCGTTGTTACTGGACACCAAGGGTTGTGAGTAGGATAATCATTGATGGGGCTATATCTTTTTTTTTAGCGATTCCAAGTCAGAGTGAAATGATCATTAATCGTAGTAATGTCTTGTTTGGAGGGATATCTGGTTTGAGTGGAGGAAATGGTAATTTTGTTTGGTTGTAACAGACCAAAGAAAGCCAGTTTGATAGCTGCCATGGGAGTGAGGGATACAGAAAGAGCAAATGGTTTGGGGGATAGGAAGGTGATGATTTGTTGAAATATGTATCTAGTGATGAGTTGTCAAGTGGGAGTCAGAGAGGGTGAAGAATGAGAAAGAACTTTGAGAGAGTTTGACTGGAGGTGCAGATAGGAAAGGTTTGTGAAGAAACTGTGATTGTAAAAAATGTAATTGAACTCTAATAAATTATGTCTGCTTGGAATTGTCAGCAAGACCATCAGCCATGGTTGTACGGCTTGGCATAGCAGTGGATATAGGCTGTAGTGTCAATCTGGAAGTAAAGTGGTCTTATGATAGAGAAGCTTGGTGGATGAGATAACATATTCTGGAAAGAGAATGAGGTGGAGTAAAGAACTTACATAAAAATAAGTATACAGGTGAATTTATTGAAGAGCCATCCTTCTGAGGAGGGACATGGTGATAGGCTACAGTAATTTTGAGCATAATAGTATGCGTTGAGTAGTTTCGTTGTTGGTAATAAGACATATGAGGAGATTACTCAATGAAGAAATGCAGACGAGAGCAGCAAGCAGGACTGGATACAAGTGCCTTGGAGTGGAATCGAATTCCAAGATCGGAAGGCCAATTGGCAGTGAACAGTTGATCCTTGAACAGGACTTTAAAGTGCTAATCCAACGGAAAAACAAAAAGCAAGGGGCAGTTGCACGAGGTTTGGAGGAACGTGATCCAAAGGGATAGATCATGGATAGAATCGTCATCAGGATAATTGTAATAGTGGACCAGGAGGCTTGGTAAGGTCTCAGGTCTATGGAGATTACTTAAGAAAGACCTTCATTGAGGGAGGATTTTAATAGCATGCCCTAAGCGGGTTTGCAACTTGTTTAATGTTTGTTTCTTGATGGTGGAAGTATTGTTTATGTATTTGCAGAGCCGATTGAGCTTGTTAGTAGGCAAACATGATTCCATATGCTCAGTATCCAAAATAATTCTGAGGAAATCCAGAGTATGAGATGGCCTTCAATCTTTTCAAGATCATAAGGGATGCGAAGTTCATTGAAAAGGCTGGTTGTTTTTGGAGACTAACTGGAGTGCTGCTTGGAGACTTGATGAAGAGGAAGTCGACCAAGTAGTGAATAACGTTCGGGAGAATGCAACAGATGGTTTCTGCAAACTTAAGGCTGCTTTTTGAGCAAAACATAAGTCTGGTGGTGAGGTAGTATTTATGCTTCCACTTTATTCCATGTAGGTGCCTGAGATCAGGAGCCTATTGCTGAGCTTAAATGCATTTTTAATGTCAGATTTTGACATTAGTGATGATGGTGATGACATTGTATATACTTGAAAATTGAATAGAGTACTCATCAGATGGAGAAAGGGAATTGATGCTAGGAGTCATGGAATTGTGCAGAGCAGACAGATAGATGATGAGTCATTTTTAGAGTGTATATTTCTCTGTGACTCTATGGACCACAGCACGCCAAATGCATCTCTCAGGAGGACAGAGGCGGAGATGGATAGATGAGGTCACTGAAGCAATGAACATGAACTTGATTCAGCCCAGTGGGGCCCCACTGGGCTCAATCAAGTTCATGTTCATTGCTTCAGTGACCTCATCTATCCATCTCCGCCTCCGTCCTCCCCTTCTTCTTGTACCTTCAATCTTTCCCAGCATCAGAGTCTTTTTATAGGGAATCCTGCCGTCTAATAAAATGGCCAAAATATTTGAGCTTCAGCCTCATGATCATAACATCTAGTTAACAGTTTGTCTTGATTTCCTGAAGTATTGATTTATTGGATCTTCTTGCAGTCCAAGGGACTCTAAGCAGTCTTCTCCAACACCACAATTCAAAGCCATCAATTCTACAGTGCTCAAGTTTCTTTATGATCCAGCTCTCACATCCGTATTTTACTACTGGGAATACCATAGTTCGAACTATGTGGACCTTTATTGATAGTTTAATATCTTTACTTTTTACAAGCTTGTCCAAATTTGCCATAGCTTTCCTTCCCAGAAGCAAACGTCTTTTAAATTCATGACTACAGTCACCATCTGCAGAGATCTTGGATCCAAGGAAAATAAAATCTGCCACTGCCTCTACTTCTTCCCCGTCTGTTTGCCAGGAAGTGAGATTGCCGTTTGCCATAATCTTTGTCTTTTTAACGTTGAGCAGCAGGCCAACGTTTGCACTCTCTCTTGTTTTACCCTCATCAATAAGTCATTTAGTTCCTCCTCACTTTTAGCCATCAGAGTAGTATCATCGGCCTATCTGAGGTTGTTGTTATTCCTTCTACCAATATTGATTCCGGCTTTGAATTCATCCAGTCCGTCCTTACGCATGATGTACTCTGCATATAAGTTGAATAAATAATGTGACAATACAACCTTGTCACACTACTTTTCCGATCTTGATCCATTCTCTTCTCCCATGTTCGGTTCTGACCGTGGCTTCTTGGTCGACATACAGATTCTTTAGGAAGGAGGATGAGATGATCTGGTACTCCCATCTATTTGAGGACATGTCACATTTTATTGTGATCCACACAGTCAAAGGCTTTAGAATAGTCTATGAAGCAGAAGTAAATGTTTTTTTGGAACTCTCTTGCTTTCTCTATCATCCAGCGGATATTGGCAATTTGATCTCTTGTGCCTCTTACTCTGAAGAACCCGGCTTGCACATCTGGTTGTTCCTGGTCCATATATTGTTGGAGTCGAGCTTGTAGAATCTTAAGCATTACCTTGCTGGCGTGTGAAATGAGTGCAATTGTTTGATAATTGGAGCACTCTTTGGCACTGCCTTTTTTTGGGATTGGGATGTAGACTGGCCTTTTCCAGGCTATTGGCCATTGTTGAGTTTTCCAAATGTTTTAGCATAAGGCAAGTAACACTTTTACAGCATCATCCTGTAGAATTTTGAATAGTTCAGTTGGGATTCCATCACCTCCTGCAGTCTTATTATCAGCAAGGTATCCTAGGGCCCATCTCACTTCACTCTCCAAGATGTCTAGTTCCAACTCATTGGACACATTATTGAGGTCATCACTGCTGTCCTTCCTGTGTAGATCTTTAGTGTATTCCTGCCACCTCTTCTTTATCTGATCTTCTTCTGTTAAGAACCTACCATTTTTGTCTTTTATCACTCCCACTTTTGCATGCAAAGTGCCTTTTAGGTTCCCAATTTTCTTGAAGACATCTTTTGATTTTCCTATTCTATTATCTTCTTCAATCTCTTTACATCGCTCATTGTAGAATGTCTCCTTGTCTCTTCTTCTCTGAAATTCTACATTCAGTTGGACAAAACTTTTCTTATCTCCACTACCTTTCACTTTCCTGCTTTCCTGAGCTACTTTCAAAGCCTCATCAGATAGCCAGTTTGACTTCTTACTTTTCTATCTTTTAGGGATATTCTTTGTTGCTGTTTCCTGCATAATGTTGCAAACTTCGGTCCAAAGTTCTTCAGGCATTCTATCTTCCATGTCTAGTTTGTTAAATCTATTCTTTACTTCCACTGCATAGTCACAAGGGATATTATTTATTTTGTATCTACTAAGTCTGATGGTTTTCCCTCTTTTCTTCAGTTTAATTTCCAACTTTGCAATACAAAGCTCATGGTCGGAGCGGCAGTCAGCTCCAGGTCTTGTTTTTGCTGACTGTATAGAGCTCGTCCATCTTTGGCTGCAAAGTATATAGTCATCTGATTTCTATGTTGTCCATCTGGTGATGTCCATGTGTAGAGTCGTCTCGGAGGCTGTTGGAAGAGGGTGTTTGCTACGACCAGAGAATTATCTTGGCAGAATTCTACTGATTGGCTTCATTTTGCCCATCCTGGCTGACCCTACATGGTATAGCTCATAGCTTCATCGAAGTACACAAACCCCTTCACCACGACAAGGTAGCAATCCAGAAGGGGACCTAGGGGTGGACAGAGCAACTCACCAAATGAATATGCAACACGATGAAGGAACACAAAGGCGTTAACTAACATGAATGACGTGTGCTGGTAGGTGTGTGAGAGGAGGGTCTTTTGTAGTGAGTGGGAGGTAGAGGGATCCTCCGACAATCCCAGGTACTCGCCTGGATATATAGAGTACCACAGTACTGTTATCTTATTACTGTAATTATTTGACTTGTAAAAATAAAACTTGACCTTGACTTTTAAAGGGACATGGTAGATTTCTGGATAGAAATATAATATACCTATTTAGATCTTTACTTTTCTGTATTTTGTTTTTGTTAAGAAATGCTTAAAAGTTCTGTTCTTCTGCCTAAAAAATCTTACAAATAGTTCCTAACTGTTTTTTTCTCCTCTGCAGCTCATGAAGACAGTGTACTTCAAAGAACAGGTCTCATAGTAACAAATCAGTGACAACATTCTGCAACATTTGACTTGATAGAGGTTACTGACAGGCTAATTTTAAACACTGCCCTTTACAGTCTGTGTATTCATGAGCTGAATGACCCAAAGAGGTATAGATTGTATGATTTTAGGCATAAAAAAGAATACAATAAAGTACATAAAAGTAGATGGATACACAGGTATATTATATTCCTGGTGAAATCCAGAAATCGTCCATGTCTAGATAGGTTTTGCAAGCAGGAGATATCTATTTACTATACTTGTAAGTACAAGTCTTGGCCAGCTCTCTGAGTTGGATCGAGTCATCCCTTGTAGGAATAATGTTTCATAATTAAAGTTTATTATTTTAACACGATCAGAAGTGTTTTTGTCCTTTTTTTATCTTAAGCACTTGATCAGCATGTAGCGTATTACACAGAAATGGTTATCCTGCTGCTACACTCAGTTACAATGATGGCAAAAATATCCACAGATGGCCTGATGGTCAGCTCGCCTGCTCGTATGTGTGCTGTGCGCCAGCTCAGCGCCGCTCATCAAGTCTAGCCTTGTTGAAGCGTTATGGGCTACCAGATGGTCCCTCATTAGATGCCACCTAGCAAGTGTCTAACACAGATGGCCTTTAGTACTAGGGGCATGCGTGTGCCCAGAAGAAGAGGAACAGCCACAAATGATATTGAATCCTGCAATGAATGAAGTATAATAAAGTGCCTTATTGTCTGCACTGATTCTCTGTTAGAATATTCTGATTTGTACTGCTATGAATAATCCTGCCAGGATAAAGATTGGCATTTTTAATACTATTGGAACTGATATTCAAGCAACAGGGGTGTGTTTATTCCCAGGCCTTGGGCAGCACATTTTTAGGAGGTAGCAATCTGCCTGAAGATACAGTGCAGTATATTAAAATACGTGCACTACCTTGGATGAGGTCAGGCTTTCTGATCATGGATGTATAAGCTGTAACATCTGTTAAATGTAATAGAAGTATCTTCTGTTGATCTAAGCAAAGCCATGCTTCCTCTGTTTGTTTTCCCATGGACCTCCCCCTGTCCCACACTTCTACTACCACCACCTTCCTCAATATCTTTATTTCTTCTTCAGATCCTGAACCCAACAACATCTCGCTCTAAACCCCGTTTCTATCTGCACGCACATGCGCTCCTACCTACTCCATCCACACCCACCTTTAATTCTTGTTCTTTTATAGTACAGGTCTCTGCACTATCACCTACATTTCCCACATCTGCTACAAACACATAATTAACTCATGATTCTCCTCACATATCCCATCCCCCCTTGATCCTTGTAACTCACTCTCACTCACTTTCTGGTCTATACAAATCCCCACTTTCTATTCCTGTCCAGGTTTCTGCCTCTTCCATTCCCTTTAGATTGTAAGAGCCTCATTCAATTGCCGAATCGGAAGATCCGGGCTCGCAAATGGAGGTCACAAGTTATTTTGCTATTCAATTGGCAGCTTTTTGCGGCCTCCGATCGAGTTATTGGCTCCGACCTGCGATTCCTAGCAATCCATTGCGATTTGTCAAATCGCAAGTTAATGCCCTAAAAGCCTTTGATCTTTCACGGCCTGAACACAAAAATGGCAAATCGCTATAATTGCTCTGATTGCCCCTTCCTAACCACTCTGTAAAACCTGCAAATGGCAAAAATCTAACCCCAAGTTAAAGGTACCAAGGAGGTCTCTCAAAGGGCTTGAAAAGCCCTTACGTATCCTTTTCCTAAATGCCCCCACTGCTCCTAACATCACCCACTCCTAAATGAAACCCCCATGATGCAGGGTCCCAATCGGGACCCCCGCAGGGTCCCCACATTACCCCCATGATGCAGGGGTCCAGATCGGAACCTCCTTAGGGTCCCCACATAAACCCCTTGCTGCAGGGGTCCCGTTCAGGACCCTCACAGCATGTAAAAATTCAAAATTCCAGCTGCTTCTCCTTAAAGGCACACACATGCATTTTACCCCATGCTGTGGGGTACCCATTGGGCCACTTTGGAGCGTCCCCACACTATAAGTGCCATGAGGGTGTTTATCTTTTGCTCAACCCTTGTAGTGCTACAGAATATGTTGGCACGCTACAAATAAAGGATAATAATAATATCTTGTAGATAAGCACAACCAGAGATGCCTGTAGGCATCAATAAAAATCCAAAGATGTATGTAGGTGGGCAGATCACCTTTATATAAAATATCGCATTTCTCTCCTTTTAAATTACTCCAGGCTGTTGTTAATAGCCTTGCACGTGCCCCATTACTTTGCACCTGCTGTACCGGCACTACCTCCACTATTGGTCTGGATACAGCAGCAGTAAACAAGACTGAGACTGAGGTATGATTACACCATGATCTCCTGACGTGTTTCCAAGCTGACCTTCAAATGGATGAGTCAGGCGATCACGTAGGAGCTTCGGACGCCTGAAGGAGGCTGCACGTCACAAAGGAGCGTTAATGTGCCAGCAAACGGCAAGTACTCCGTTTGTGATATTTGATGTAGCATTGGAGGATTTACAATGTTCTGTTTATGATGAACTAAAACTGACACCGAAAAAGTCTCAGTTATTGCACATTTTAACAAAAATACACCAATAAATAAATACAATTGCTATTAGTTGGTATTAAACAAAATAGAGTGGAAGTGCTATATAACGGAGCTAGAATATTTGTGTTTTAAGCATAAATTACATGAAAAATAGTTCCTATCTACTATTGATCTTATATCATGTGATTAATTATCTCTAACATTAGGGGAGGTTAATAAATCACAAGAGCATGTTGCTAAAACAATTAAAGCAACATGGACCACAATTGATTTTATTCATGCATTTCAAATAACATGTTTTAAACATTACAAAAGTTGTATTTTGCATGAAAAATATTAAGTTAAACCTGTTTAAGATGTAATGAAATTAACAGAAAATACAGAGCTTGTGCTTTAATCTGTAAATCTCATTGGTTGGCAGAGGCCAAAGTCCCAAGAGCAGTACAACTAATAATATACAGTAGTCTAATGTAACAAAGAAAAAATGGCTTCCATGCCCCTTTAAGTGTTAACGTCTTATCATTATGTTGATGTATACCATCTAGGCATGTTCTTGTGGGTTATCACTCCCATGACTGTGTGTGAAATTTCAAGAAAACGAAAGAAAATGCCTTAGGAGCCTCATCTTTGAGTTTCAAGTGGCACGGTGGTCCATTTTTATTATTTGAATAAATAAGAATGAGCAAAATTATTTTAGAAAGCAAAAAACAAACATAATCTTTGCATTTTTAGCTTTAATACTGTATGTTGGCTTCCATTTGCTTTTCTTAGCTGATTTCTTCCTGTGTTCCGCGACTCTGTAATCTAAGATCTGAGTGAAGTTCACTCGTAAAACACTTGCATCAAACATGTATATTATACCGGGAAGCCTTATGGTTCTCACTATAAAAAGAAATTGCGGGGGTTTTGACCTTTCGTCCTAATGGACCCTCATTGCATCTAAAATTGAGGAGGGGGGTTGAGGAGGGAGGTTGAGGATGAGAAGGGAGGATGAGGAGGGAGGTTGAGGATGAGGAGGGAGGTTGAGGATGAGGAGGAGGGGTTGAGGATGGGGGGTTGAGGAGAGAGGATGAGGATGGGGGTTGAGGAGGGAGGTTGAGGAGGGGGGGTTGGGGTTGAGGGGGGGTTGAGGTTAAGGAGGGTTATGGTTGAGGAGGGGGTTGGGGAGGGAGGATGAGGATGGGCGGCTTGAGGAGGGGTTCAGGATGGGGGGTTGAGGAGGGAGGTTGAGGAAGGGGTTGAGGATGGGGGTGTTGAGGATGAGGAGGAGGAGTTGAGGAGGGGGGTTGAGGATGGGGGTTGAGGAGAGAGGATGAGGATGGGGGGTTGAGGAGGGGGGTTGAGGATGGGGGGTTGAGGAGGGAGGTTGAGGAGGGGGTTGAGGATGAGGAGAGAGGTTGAGGATGAGGAGGCAGGTTGAGGATGAGGAGGGAGGTTAAGGATGAGGAGGTCGGTTGAGGAGGGTGATAAGGGAGGGGGGAAGAGACACAGGGAAGGGAGAGGGGAGAAGAGAGAGGGACACAGAGGGCACAAGAGGGACAAAGGGGGCAGCACATTTCCCACCCTCGGCTTATACTCGAGTCACTCATTTTACCCAGTATTTTGTGGTAAAATGGGTGCCTCGGCTTATACTCGGGTCGGCTTATACTCGAGTATATACGGTATATAGTTTTCACTTCACTTGTAAGAAGCACCCATGTTCTGGGCCCTTTCCTTTTCTTCCTGTTTTCTATCATGTAGGTTGCCTTTTTTCACATATATGATCTAAGTCCACGCCTACAGCACAGGGAGGAGCATTACACAGTGCAATGCTGTGGCACAGGAAGTCACTGTCTGCAGCAACATGAGAGCATACATTTAAGTGTAAATTTAAGTGTAAATTTTATGATTAATATGAATTAAGTAATCCTGGTAAAATGGTATATAAAACAAAACTTGCCTAAAGAGTTATTTTAAGAAGGTATCCAACATAATGGGTCTATGGCAATATTGAGTCTTACCACTATGACTCCCTAAGACATCTGCTATGCACCAGAGACAGTGTTAGTCTTTGGCTGATGGGTACTCTGTTCGTAGCATAGATAATAAAACAATGTGATAATAAGACAATACTGAAGATTGCTTTTTTTTCCTCCACCAACTTTCCAACCATCCACCATCTTTCCCACCAAGATCATGGGTTTGCTTTTCAAAAAAGATGAAGTTTTTTATATTTTTGTTTCAAATAAACTGAAAAGCTATTTATATTACTACAGAAAAGTCATTAAAGCTCTTATTGTGGCCCACCATAATGTCATAATACATGCAATTATTACGTTTACTCATTGTCATCTGCTCATTAGATCATTACTCCCATGACCCAATCATCTACCATCAATGTCTGCCATCAATTGACTTACTTACCTGATTTCTCTGTGTGTCTCTTATCCATTCATATAACTATTGTCCATGATTTAGTTACTTTCTAATGTCCAAATGGACTGTGTGACGTCTCAAATGTATTGGCACCTGGTCTTCTAACAAGACTGACCCAACATTAATCTGATAAAAGTACATATTATGTTGGAGGGACTGTCCCTCTCTTCAACATAACACTACCGCCAACCCTCTTAGTCTCCCAAATGTCCCTCTTTTGAAGAAAAGTCCCACATTTAAGGGTGAAGCCCTTTTTCCAAAAACATGTCCAATATTACCTGGTTCCTCCTATTGTTTTCTCTGTGTCTAAGAGAAAACATAAGAGTTTGGATTGTCATTTTTAGGGAATATATATATATATATATATATATGGAGCGCTGTGCACATATAAAAGGGACTCTATCACCTTAAAATCAAATTGGCCGTACATTGTGGGCCATTCCTGTAAAAATGTACCATTATTTATGCTGTATCTTATGCAAATGAGTCCTGAATGCTAATTAGGTATGTTGATGTGCTAAGTAGAACCACAGAGTACTTGTCTGCCAAAACAATGCCCCCAATGTTGTCAGCCAGTGAGAACTCCTCCCATAACATTATCAAATACTCAGATAGCAAATTAGCATATTGAGCTGTTTGATCGTCACTATTACTATGTGTTAATTTGTATGTATCTTTGTCTTGAACGTATCTTATGTACAGCGCTACGGAATATGTTGGCGCGTTATAAATATACAATAATAATAATAATAAAGATAAAAGACTAATACAACCTCCTGTTGGAGTGACCGTGTCCTTTTTAGTGTGTGGTTATCTCCAGTTTACACATCATACATATAATCCGTAACTACCTGTATATTTGTTCTAGTACAGTGATGGCGAACCTTTTTGAGCCCGAGTGCCCAAACCGCAATACATGCCAACTTTTTTTTCCTCTAAGTGCCAACACGGCAATTAAACCTGAATACTGAGTCTTAGACGAACAACGACAGGAACGCAGAACGTTGAAAATAAAACAAATGGCAGTTAGTGCGTGCCACGCAAATGGTGCTCAGAGGAGCAAAAGCCTCACATTATGTGGCAAACAGCATTGCCAGCCTTACAATTGTATTCCCGTCATTTTTGATAAAATTACAGACTGATCATTTCTTTGTCATGGACAAAAAAAATCCGAAGGGGATCAAATACTTTCCCCCCCCCACACTGTATGTATATATATATACATTTTTAGAGAGAGGAAATTAATATTACATTAATAAGCCCATTCACATGTCTAAAAGGCAGGGCCATGCAAATGAGAATACAATGCACCTCACTCTTTCAATCCAAAAATAGCAATTTTATACATTGCTCCCTTAATGCATATGCCCGCTTCACCTTGTCGCCCCCTTCTCCCTTGTCTCTCCCCTTCTCTCTTGACTACCACTCCCTCTTGTCTCCCCACATCATTGTCTCTCCCTCCACTCTTGTCTCTCACTTTCTCACCCCCCCTTGTCTCTTACACCCTTCTCTCTCTCCCATTCTCCCTTGTCTCTCCCCTGCCCCTTATGTCTCCCCTTCCCCCTTGTCTCTCCCCCACCCTTGTATCTCCCCTTCCCCCTTGTCTCTTCCCCCATTTTTCCCTCTCCCCCCACCCTCCTCTCGTCTCTCCCCTCCCCCTTGTCTCTCCCTCCAGCCTTGTCTCTTCCTTTCTCCCTTGTCTCCCCCCCCCCTTGGATCATACACCCTTCTCTCTCCCCTCCCCTTGTCTCTCCCCTTCCTCCTTGTCTCCCACCACCCCTGTATCTCCCCTTCTCCCTTGTCTCTTCCCTCCATCCTTCTCTCTCTCCCACCCTTATTTCTCCTCTCTTGTACCGCTCACAATTGTCTCTGTTTTCTCCCTTGCCTCTACCCCCCCTTGTCTCTTTCCTTCCCTGTGTCTCTCCCTCCTCCTTTCTTTCCATTATCTACCTCTCCCTTTTGCCTCTCCCCTCTCTCTCACTCCTCCCTTCTCTCACTCTCCCTTCTCTACCTCTCCCTTTTGCATCTCCCTCTTCCTTTCTCTCTCCTCTCCCTTCCTCTCATGTGCCTCTACCTTCTCTCCCATCTCACTCTCTTACTTCTTCCTTTCCCTTCTGCCTCTCCCTATTTTCTTTCTCTCCATCCTCCCTTCTCTCTGCTCTCCTTTCTTCCTCCCTCCCTCCCTCTTTCTCTGCTTATCTCTCCCCCACCCTTGTATCTCCTTCACTCTTGTCTCTACCCCCACCCTTGTCTCTCCTTGTACTTCACTATTGTCTCTCCCACCATTCACTCTCTCTCCCCCTTGTCTCTCCCCTCCCCATTGTCTCCCCCCTTGTCTCTCCCCTTCCCCTTGTGTCTCCCATTACCCTTGTCTCTCCCCCTGGTCTCTCCCACCCTGCTCTCTCTACCCCCTTGTTTCACCCAACCTTGTCTCTCCCATTCTCCCTTGTCTCCCACACCCTTCTATCTCTCTCCCACACTTCTCTTTCCCATTATCCACTGTCTTCCCCCTTCTCTCTCCCCTTCTCCCTTGTCTCCCCCACCCTTCTCTTTCCCCTCTTGTCTCTCCACTTCCCCTTGTCTCCCCCTTCTCCATTGTCTCTCCCGTTCTCCCTCCCCCTTGTCTCAACCCTCTTCTCTCTCCCCCTCTCCCTTGTCTCTCCCCTGCCCCATAACTCTTACCTTCCGCTTGCCTCTCCCCCTGCGGATCTCGAGGAGAGTCTGTTCGCCTGTGCCGCGCGCGCACGCTAGCACAGCCCTTCCTTTTTTAAGTGACGGGAGAGCGCTCAGGCGCCGTGCGCGCGCGATGAGCAGACCCAGCATGCTTCGGGCGACCTATGGCCGCGTGCCCACAGAAGGGGCACGGCGTGCCACCTGTGGCACGCGTGCCATAGGTTCGCCACCACTGTTCTAGTACATAGGTATCCCTCTTTATCCATTGAAACTGTTGGGATGGTTGTATATGTGTATAAGCTAAAATAAATTAGTGTAACTTCACATAGATAAATAATTAAAGTTACACAAAAACTATATTCTATTTGAACCATAGCTCTAGCTCACAAATGAAGTCTGACCCGCAACTGAAAAAAGTATCACGGTTCTGTCAAAAATATCCCAGGTACTAAATAGGACTCGCAAGGGCTTTTTCAAACACTTATTAGAGCTGTAGCAGCAATTAAACACACAATACTGTACATAAAAAGCATGGGAATGCATTGGAACACATTAGAATGAACTGCACAACAGTCTCAAACCCACAAATATACAATAAAAAATATTATTTTTAACTGTTATTTCTGAGTAATATTGATCACGGGACTCAAGGGGTTAATACATATCATAAAACCAACATGGACTATAACAGATGATCTAGTGTATTTTATAGATTGCTTGATTAAGAGCCCAATCTGCAAATATTACTTATCAGCACTAATTAATTTGTAGCCTCTGATTGCAGATTACATGTAACTTCCATGCTTTACTGACATCATGAGGACAGTCTCATTTACTATATTGTCAGATCATATGATCACGCCCCTTGAAATCAGACTTAAAAAGGCAGGGTTTATGTCTGGAGGCTAAATTGTGAGTCAATAGAATACATCTAAACATTTAGAGTTAAAAAACACCTGCAGATAAAAGTACGGGTTAGAGGCATTTGTGGGCTAGGTTCCCTGGTGGCCCAGTGGTTAGGATACAGATGCTTTCACCACAGAATCCTGGGTTCGACTCCAGCCAGGGAACCAAGAGGTCACACTGGCAAGTACTTGGATGGGAGACCACCTGAGAATACCAGGAGCTTGTGGCCCACTGGAGAAGGAACTGGCAACCCACTCCAGTATCTCTGCCATGAAAACCAAGTGGATCAGCATGGTGTGTTGTCCATGAGGTCACAGAGAGTCAGACACGACTGAGCAACGCCATTTACATTTTTACAATAGAATAGGGCCTTAGTCTGGAACATGCGAGTTTCCACCAAACTGCAGTGCTCCTTTAATGGGCCATTGAATAAAAGTACTTTTAAGATTATATATCTTTAATTGTTAAGGCACAATCTGGCATCCTGGCCAGCATACTTGATATTCCTCTGGCTGTGATGCAGGCTGCTATGTTTCATTTTGCACAACTTCCAATCACACATATGGAAAAAAAACTCCCTGTTGCACTACACTGAAATTTAAATAAAGAAGTATTTTATAGCGCTCTGTTGTCACAGTAATGACTTGAAAGTCTATGCAAAGTGAAGCATGGCATCTTGCATCACAGCTTTAAGAGAAATATGGACTCTGTGCCTTGAAGACTCTATATTGTCAGTATTGACTCCAAGCTCTATGTGAAGTAGCGTAGTCCATCTCTTGAAGGCTGGTTATACCCTAGAAAATGTAATACTTCTAGATCATTTCAAACTTGCCTTCTTTCCACACACTGACGCATGACACCAGCTTGTTATAACCTGCTTTATCCAACAGTACATATCTCTATGAAGGAAATGACAACACATTTGCTTGCCATTTTAAAAGGTTATCCACCACAATCATGATTTATGTCGCTACTGGGGAACGTTCAATTTATATAATGTTCATCAATTCATTTAATATTCATACACATAGATTTACCTGTAATTAATCCATTTTATATCCACGAATCTGTGGCACATGAGCAGCGCGACAGGCTCAATATGATAACAGATACATCTCTACTGAGAATATGACTGTAAATCTGTATAACATATCATATCGATCACCGAATCAATACAGCAGGAAAGCACTTACTGCTAATAGAGACAACACCACTTCCTCTACCCGAGGAACTGATCGTTATTGTACATATTTATTATAAAGAAACCATAGATATTGCCGTACTATCGTTCCAGTGCTTAACACTATCCATATATTGGGACAACAACTAAAGATAAAAACAGAAACTTTAATGTGATCTTTTAAAAAAATCACATATATAGTTGTGAACATACGAGCCATTGCTAACACTTGCGGGCTCCTACAGGGAGCCTGCGGCCCTTGCGATACGAGGGTCGCAGTTGCTGGCAAGGAGCGCCTTTGGCGCTCCTTGCCAACAACTGCGACCCTCGCAAAATTTACGTCGTAACGCAAACAAAATACAAGACACGTTACGACGCATTACGACCTCACAAAAATCGTCCCCAACACGCACACATGAAAACATGAAAAATACAATAAATACACACAACAAATACATAAAAAACTTACTTACAGGAAGAGGGAACATCCAGGACCTTGAAAACTAAAGTTACACCTCAATTTAAGTCAAACTAAAAGAGTTTAGACACTAAAGAATTCTCTAAGCGAGAGAAAAAATGGCCGCCGAAAAAAAACGAAAACGAGGCTACAGCAGTCTAAAGACGCAAAACACCACCAAACACCTACGTATTTGCCGAAAAAACACCTACGAGATTTAAAAAAAAGGACGCAACACGCGCAACCACAAAAACATTACAAGCACAATAAATACAAACAACCAACACATAAAAATGTTACTCACAACAGGGGGTGGCACCCAGGACCTCTGCAAGTGAAGTTACACCTCCATTTAAGCACAAATTTCGAAGTTTAGAGACCCGAAAATCACCTAAGTGAGAGAAAAAATGGCCGCCGAACAAAACGAAAACGAGGCTAAAGGTCCCTAAACGCGCAAAACACTACCATAAACACGCAAAACACCACCAAACAGCTACGGATATTCCGAAAAAGTTGCACGACATAGAAAACGAACGACGCTACATCAGCCACATTATATACACCAAACAGCATTAGCTCACTTACAATTTCATTGCCGTCATTTTTTGACGGGCAATTCGCTAGTATATAATATTCTCCAATAAGGTGCTCAAAGAATTTGGGTTGGTGAACCAATACTTCAATAGAATAACGCTACTCAATACCAAGTCTATGTACCAGGTCATTATGGGGGCTATGGTGTGCCCCACAAACTGGCTAACTGCGCTACAATAAAGTGGAACAAAGTCCAAAGCAACATAGACTAACCTTAGTATCTAACCAAACCAGACATGCATTAGATGTGGGGTTCAATACAAACACCCACAGTTTGACTCCCTTATAGGGTAAAGAATATTGCTGAATAAACTATCTCATAAACCAGTAGTGGGAGAAGCAGCCTCACAGGCAGCCTCTATTTGCGGTATTAGTTTTTTTTTAGCAAAATTGTATTGACAGTCAATAAACACATTAGACAGCATTCACTAAGGGTCACTGCTGCCCTTTCATGGCATTCACTAAAATATTTTTAATCTGTTGAGGTTCTACAGGTATCCACCTACTAGGAATGAAAGGGTTAATCACAAAATATCTTATCCAAGCTATGAGTCATCTTAACAGTCATCTATACCAGTGCCTGCACAGTCGAGAAGATGCGCCGGCAGCGAGTCACGGGAAACACTGATAAAATAAACAAATTAGACTGCATCTAAGGAGGGCCCCAGTGCATTGCATTGCCTGCACCGATGGTAGCTCCACTCGTGAACTATACCCCAAAAATCGATAATATAACACTAACGCCACCAAGGCAATATAAAAAATGTGGCTGCCAGAAATGTAACTCCTTATACACTATAACATATCTCTACAGTAATGCAAGGTTCTTAAGAGACAGAACATAATAAATAAATATTTATTATGTATACGTTTACAGTATATCTGAAAAAAATATTATTTATGGATAGACAGTAATTTTTAGTACAATAATAACCACATAGCAAATTCTATGCTTCATTTATAGGTGCCATGGGGAATTAAGATGGTCTGGTCATGCACTCAGCATCAAACTTGAATCTTTTGCTGATTCCCCAAGCAAGATAAAGGACTGCTCTTTTGTGTACGATTTTGAGGTATTTGGGTGTAGTTTCACAGCCGCCATTCTTTGACATCACTTTCCTCTCTTACTGTTGCTTACTGGAACTGTCGGATGGTCATAGTACTTAACCTAACAGAAAGTTAATAGGTTTGTGTAACCCCTTAGCTACCGAGATGTAGCAAGATTTTTGTCAGCCTTTTCCTGTATTATTCACAACACAATACAGGCGCTCATTGCCTGCAAGCCTCGCATAGCGAGGCGAGCAGTTGAGGCATTAAAACTCGCAGCACTTAGATGATGAGCGCTTAAGGTGCTCATTGCCTGCGAGTCTCGCATAGCAAGGAAAGCAGTTTAAGCAATGAAAGCGCAGAACTTACATGAAATTAGCGCCAAAGGCATTTTAAAACGTGGGACTTAGCTTCCAAGCAGTTAGGAAACGCAGGATTGCCTTAGGCTGCAAGCAGTTGAGGAACGCGGGACTTAGACAAAAAAAAGTGTGAGGCGCGGAACTTAGAAAAAAAAATATGTTGGAGGTTGGAAAAATACAAAGTTAACAGCCGAACTGCGCAAATCGAAAAACACGGAAAAAAACTCACACACAGCATGGGGGGATAGCCAGGACGTTTGAGAGTGAGGTTGCACGCAAATTTGGCAGTCGAAAATCCGCTAAGTGAGAAAAAAAATGGCGGCCGAAAAAACATAGACAATCGCCACCATTTTACAACACTAACTTGCAACTAATAACATTACGAATCTAAAATGGCGCTTTACACGACTAAACCAACGGTTTGGCCTCACGCACGCAGCCTTTTTACACTGCCCAATTGACACATTGCGGTCACTTTCTCATCAGGGCAGCAACAGTCCAACTGTACATTGTATGCTGCAGGAAAATCAAAAGAGATTGTTAGCTTTTCAGGATATTGATTGCTGGATATATTAATTAGAAATAGGTAAAGTATATTAATTTATTAAGTAATTAATTAATTACTTGTAAAAAAAAATATATAAAAAAACGCTAAATAGCATATTTGACACTGCCGTTACTTTATGAATACATTAATGCTTCACACTTCTAATACATTTGTTCATTCAGAATTAATTATTAACGTATTAATTAGTAATGGAAAATAAAAATGTATACTTTACACTACAATAAAAAAATGTACATTTTTACAGTGCAGTTATATATATCGCGCAGAAGGTGCTCAGAGGAGCAACAGTACACGAGAGGAGAGGCTCGCAATGAGCGCTGAAGGTCCTCAGAGTAGCAGAAGCTTTACATCGTGTGGCAAACAGCATTGCCATGGCTTAAAATTGTATTGCCCCGTCATTTTTGGCGGGCAAGTCGCTTGTTGTATATAAAATTTAATAATTTAAAGGTGGTATTGTTTTTTTCTACATTCTAATAAAAAATGTTTACTATTTTTAAGTGGAGTTCATCAAAAAGTACATTTTAAATATTTGACTAACATGATCCTTTAAAGGGTCCACCTGTCAGATGGGGAGAATACCATCAAGGAACATTGAGAACTTCAAAGGAGAAATAAGGATAATGGGCCTAGGATAAAGCCATAACAGAACTCTATCCTTTCTCCTGCAAGATAATAGATTTAGACCATATTATACACACACACATATATATAGTAGCGAATTGCCCGTCAAAAAATGACGGCAATAGAATTGTAAGTCAAGGAATGTTGTTTGGGCCAGAGATTATTTTTTATGGTGGTCTGAGATCTCTGCACTGATTGCGAGGCTGGCGCTGAGGGCCTTCGGCGGCGCTGATTGCGAGTCTCTTGGTTGTATTTTTTTTTTATCAGAGGCGCTTTTGCTGTCATTGTAAGGTCGGCGCTTATCTGTTTTTTGCGCTTATTGCAAGGCTGTCCCCTGGTGTAGTTTGTGTGCTATGAGCAGCGTTGGTGCTCGTTGTGAGGCGCGCAGTGAATGTTTTTTGCGTTTATTGCAATAGTGTTTTTTTTTTTGTGTATATGTATGTTGTGATGCTAATTAAATAAGTAGTAAATTAATATACTTTACCTATTTGTAAGTAATACATGCAGGAAGCATTGTGCTGAAGAGCTGACAATCTGTTTTGATGTTCCTGCAGCATACAATGTAGGTTTGCACTGTTGTGGAGCTGAGGTGTAAGTGTCAGCAATGTGTGAAGTGTGTAGTGTAAATAGGCTTTAGGGGTTGTGTAGCCTCGTTTTTTTTTTTGGAGCCCATTTTTTCTCTCGCTTAGTAGATTTTCGAGTGGCTAAACTTAGTAAATTTGACCGAATTCGAGGTTTAAGCTGTGTTGCAGAGGTCCTGGGTGTTCCCCTTTGGTGTGGGTAAGGTTTTTTATTTTTGTTTTGTGTGTATATTTGTGTTTTTTAATGTTTTATGCTGTGCACGGGTTGTCCGTTAAGGTCGTATTTTTGCGAGTCCGTAATGGAGTTTTTCTAAGTCCCGCGGGTCGGAATTGTTTTTGTGTAAGTCCGCAATTTATTGTTTTCTAAGTCCCGCGGCTGGTATATTTTTGTGTAAGTCCGTAGTTAGTCATTGCGTGTTTATGTTTTATTTTTCCAAGTCCCACTTGTGTGGTGGTTTGTAACGGGTTGTGAAGCGCCGTAGAGCCACCACCTACGGCTCATTGCATCCGACATGGGAGCCTCCACCTCCGCAAATGCGGCCCCTCACTTCGCGAGGGACCGCATTTGCGTACCAAAAGTCGTAGGGGGGCGTAGGCGCTCATCTCCACCAGCGCAAGGAGCACCTTATTTAGAGTTTAATGTAGGTAACATACAGTAACACTAATCTAATTATTAAAATGTATTAATCTTTACTCTCTGGGATATCATATATATTTCTCTCTGTAGTACAGATGACGGGACCCTGGTGGTCCAGTGGTTAGGCTTTCATCGCTGTGACCTTAGTTCAATTCCAGTCAAGGAACCACCCAAAAGCCATGTTGGATTGGGTCTGGTCAGTACTTGGATGGGAAAACAACTAGGAATACCAGGAGCTTTATGCTGTGGGCCACTGGAGTAGGAACTGGCAACCCACTACAGTATATCTGCTATGAATACTAAGTGGATCAGCATGGTGTGTTTTGGTCTATCAGGTCACAGAGAGTCGGATACGACTAAACAACGTAAACACAGTACAGATGATATTTTATTTGGGATAAATCCCCTAGATAATAATCATATCTCCATCTCTGACAGTTCATTACCAGGAACCTATTTTTCATCACAATATTTTGTTTCAATAGATTTTATTGTCACATTCCATATGTACAACAGGTGACCTACAAGTCTAACACTGCTATACCTACATTTATTATTTAAGGTGACATTACTTCCAACTTTATGGTTTTAAGTACCAAAAATAAGGATGAAAAGGATAAAGAAGACAGGTAATAGAAATATAGAAAAAGTGTCCGAGGGAGAAACTAGGATGTGGGATGAGGAGGGGGGGGGGGGGGGGGCGGGTGTATTAGCCAAATAATTCTGGGGGGATGCAGCTCGTATACACAGACCGTAAAATAGCCTTTTTATACATACATGCAAACATAGAAAAATCCGGGGAGGATTTGCCCCCCCCCCCCAGTTCCTACACCCATGGGGGTGCCTTGGTGAAATACATTGGTCCTTGTCATATAGGACCACCAAGTTCAGTGAGAATTTTAGTAATCCATATAATTGCAGGTTGCTTACCTATCAGGTCCCTGGAGCCAGCTCCGAAGCCGAGGGCCGACCCTCCGTGATGTTATCAGGAATTTGTTTTACATGTGAGAGATTGAATTCTTAGGTTATGGAAATGGTATGTGGGGAGTTTAGCCAGGCGGGCAATAAGATGTAATGACTTTTAAAATAAACATTTCTGTAAAAAATGTTTTTCTATATTGAACTGAAATACTATCATACATAAAAAAATGGCAACTCAGGAACACCTAGAATGTATATCTAAGATATTGATTCAAGGCATTGTCCATAGTGCATAGATATATTTGTTTAATAGCATTAAGATATTATGCAGCTCATTATAGTACAAATTTAAGTTACACATCAACTATAATAATTGTCAAAAATATAAAAAACAATATATATACAGCGCTAAAGAAGTATCTCAAAATATATAGAAATAACCATTAAAAAACCACATGAAAATATTTTATTTGTCGTTCACATGGACAACTCTTCATAAAAAACAAGAAGAAAAGGTGGGGGTAGAGAAGCGCCAAAGATACTATATGGTGTAGTATGTTAATACCAGTTTATTTAAAATATAAGACAACATAAATTGCACTCACATTTAATACAAAAAATACCCAAGTGGAAAACAGATGTCTTTCATACCCGGATCTTCAATATCGGTCCGTTGTCTTCCTCAATGGAATGCTATGTTTTTAGTAGCACTCCCAATGTAGATTCCTTTCGGGATATTAATACAGGGCTTATATTGTGATCCACTTCAGTCTCATGCCGGTAGGGTGTATGATGGAATATGGGACAGGGCTTATTGACCCCCCCACCACACCACACTCAAACCAGCACTAATGAGATATATGGGCCACAAATGAATAGTCCCTGGTATAAATAATAATAAAACCTGCAGCGTATCCACAGTGACAAGGACACAATACAGCTAAAGTTACAAACCTACTTCAAAGCTAGACGCGTTTTGACTTTACAGTCTTTCTCAATGGCATATACAAATAAGTGACCATCCTCTAACTCTCCCTCTATTTATATGGTGGTATACTATCTGCTTTGGTCCAAAATGGCGCCAAAAAAACAATTTTCTTATGTTTGCCCACACCTAAAATGGCGTCTATAAGCACCAGATCACATTAGTCCTTTGATTGCCCACAACCAAAATGGCATCCACTATCAGCTTTGGTCCAAAATGGCACGAAAAAACAATTTTCTTATGTTTACCCACACCTGAAATGGCGTCTATAAGCACCAGATCACCCTAGTCGTTTGGTTGCCCACAGCCAAAATGGCGTCCACTATCTCTTTTGGTCCAAAATGGCACCAAAAAACAATTATCTTATGTTTGCCCACACCTAAAGTGGCGTCTATAAGCACCAGATCACACTAGTCGTTTGGTTGCCCACAGCCAAAATGGCGTCCACTATCTCCTTTGGTCCAAAATGGCACCAAAAAACAATGTTCTTATCTTTGCCCACACCTAAAATGGTGTATATAAGCACCAAATCACACTAGTCTCGCTGGATTGGCCGTATTACATAGATATTTGAGTGCCAATCTCAAAATAGAGGCTTTTTTTAAAAAAAACTGGCTCTATGTTTCCACATTAACCCAGACCCTTAACATGTGAGATACAATAAAACAAATTGCACTCATGTCCTCCTAAGAATAAAGTAGGAATAATTTGTACAAAAATACAACAAAATATCTGAAAAATCCATGTCATACAATCACAATACATGTCCATATAGTATATGTATAAAACAAATTCTTACATTGCTTAAAATACAATACAATATTTAAGTCTTATAAAAATTGTTATTTCAATGTGTCTACATGATTAAAACACACAAAACAATAAAAGAATATATATAAAACCACATCCTGGTGATATAAGTTCCATAAATGAATATCTGGTCATTATTAATATAATGCAATATAATATGTAAAATATATTCTATCTGGGTAGCTGGTGATACACCAATAAAATATGATCCAATGCGGTATGGAAATATGGATACTTCATAACAGTTAAAAATGCTAATAGGGTCCCTAGTGATGACTACTGCTTATTTCAGAGTCTATATCACTCAGAATGATAAGGGGTTGTATAAAAGAAAGAATATTTTTATTATAATAAAAAGAGATTATGTTTCAATAAAAGCTGCCAAATCGATATCCACATTTAGGCCATCTGGGCCCAACGTACCCAATTTGTGGATCCAGTGGGTTTCAGCCTTTCTTAATTGTAGGACTCTATCCCCACCTCTGTGATTTTCACAAACCCTTTCAATTGCTTGAATGGTAATGCCCTCTATATTTTTGTTGTGTTCCTCTACCACATGTTTAGAGAACCCATTTTTCACATATTCACGTCTCACATTATAGAGATGTTCATTAAAGCGTGTCTTCAGAGCCCTTTTCGTCCTACCTATATACTGTTTGCTGCATTGACAAGTAGTAGCATATACAACAAAATTGGATCTGCAATTGGTACAATCTCTAATGTTATAAAATGTATTTTACTCGTGGACCAGATTTTGTCGCTATCCTTCTTTTTCAAATTTTTACAACAAACACAATTTTTCACTCCACAGTTAAAAGTTCCTCTACATGTGGTCAGCCATTCTGTATTTTGCTTCATCTTATTCACATTCTTTTTAAATTCGCTAGGACCCAATATATTCTTCAAATTCTTGTTCCGTTTAAATGTCACCACTGGATGTTCGGGAAGTACCTCCCTTAGATACTCATCACTTTGTAGTATCGGCCAATACTTCAAGATGATCTTCTCCACTTTTTTGGACGACGCATTGTACTGGGTGAGGAAGCGAACATTAGTGTTTCCCCTCATTTTGTTTTTTATTTTCTTGTTGGTTTTTCCACTACTTCCAAGTAGATGGATTTGTTTTAAATCCTTAGTTTTGTTAAATGCTTGTCTTATGACTTCTTTCGGATATTTCTTTTCTACAAACTTTTGTTTCAAAGCTTCACTTTCCCTAATGAAATCCTCATTTTTAGTACAATTCCGACGAATTCTAAGAAATTGACTATAAGGGATATTGTGAATCCAATTCTTCCTATGGCCACTTTTAGCATGAAGCAAACCATTAGTGTCTGTATTTTTTAAATATAGCTTGGAATGAATACCAGATACATCACCAATAAGAGTTACGTCCAAAAAAGTAATTTTCCTTTTATGTGTTGTCATGGTGAATTTAAAATTTTGCGTATTATCATTAACATATTCTTTCAATTCTTCGAGTTCTATTTCATCATCACCATCCCAAATTAAAATAATATCATCAATAAAACTAAACCAGCATATTATGTTTGCAGCATATGGATTATTATTTCCATACTGCATTGGATCATATTTTATTGGTGTAATATCTGGTAATCACCAGCTACCCAGATAGAATATATTTTACATATTATATTGCATTATATTAATAATGACCAGATATTCATTTATGGAACTTATATCACCAGGATGTGGTTTTATATATATTCTTTTATTGTTTTGTGTGTTTTAATCATGTAGACGCATTGAAATAACAATTTTTATAAGACTTAAATATTGTATTGTATTTTAAGCAATGTAAGAATTTGTTTTATACATATACTATATGGACATGTATTGTGATTGTATGACATGGGTTTTTCAGATATTTTGTTGTATTTTTGTACAAATTATTCCTACTTTATTCTTAGGAGGACACAAGTGCAATTTGTTTTATTGTATCTCACATGTTAAGGGTCTGGGTTAATGTGGAAACCCAGAGCCAGTGTTTTTTTAAAAAGCCTCTATTTTGAGATTGGCACTCAAATATCTATGTAATACGGCCAATCCAGCGAGACTAGTGTGATTTGGTGCTTACGCCATTTTAGGTGTGGGCAAACATAAGAACATTGTTTTTTGGTGCCATTTTGGACCAAAGGAGATAGTGGATGCCATTTTGGTTGTGGGCAACCAAACGACTAGTGTGATCTGGTGCTTATAGACGCCACTTTAGGTGTAGGCAAACATAAGATAATTGTTTTTTGGTGCCATTTTGGACCAAAAAAGATAGTGGAAGCCATTTTGGTTGTGGCCAACCAAACGACTAGGGTGATCTGGTGCTTATAGACGCCATTTCAGGTGAGGGTAAACATAAGAAAATTGGTTTTTGGTGCCATTTTGGACCAAAGGAGATAGTGTACCACCATATAAATAGAGGGAGAGTTAGAGGATGGTCACTTATTTGTATATGCCATTGAGAAAGACTGTAAAGTCGAAACGCGTCTGTCTTTGAAGTAGGTTTGTAACTTTTAGCTGTATTGTGTCCTTGTCACTGTGGATACGCTGCAGGTTTTATTATTATTTATACCAGGGACTATTCATTTGTGACCCATATATCTCATTAGTGCTGGTTTGAGTGTGGTGTGGTGGTGGTGGTGGTGGTGGGGGGTCAATAAGCCCTGTCCCATATTCCATCATACACCCTACCGGCATGAGACTGAAGTGGATCACAATATAAGCCCTGTATTAATATATCGAAAGGAATCTACATTGGGAGTGCTACTATAAACACATCATTCCATTGAGGAAGACAACGGACCGATATTGAAGATCCGGGTATCTGTCAGTCTTAATGCTCTGGGTCCGTCTCAGTCTGCAGCTGGCACACACTCTCAAGGCACCTGCAAAGTTTGTAGCATTGTGAAGGTCCGTGTGTGGCACAGTCAGAGGTGGCACCACAATGTGAGGTGACAGAGAGGATCCAAGTCCCTAAGAAGGGTGACAAGCGCCGGCTCTTATCTGCTGCTGTATTTGCACTTCCTCTGGCTTTGAACTCATGGACAAACTATGTTGCTTTGCGTGCTCAGCCCAACCACATCCTCTGTGTGTCGCCTTCTATAGAACAAATGAGTGGCAGCGCCATCTCACAACCTCTGGCAAAAGCCGCCAACCTACTGGAGTGCACTATTGGGCGTGCACGCTGTTATGACTGTGCACATTTGAGGTTGGCTCAAATGTCGTCACGTTGACGTATGGGCGCATTTAGTGCTCGCGCTAAAGACGGTATACAGTTAACACACATCTCTCTCCCCCTGGAAAGCAGCAGCTTCTCTGCTGGATCAGAAATGCTGCTCTGGATCTCTGCATTGTGCTGCTGCTATTGGCTAGAAGGTTAGTATAGGGTTAAAAACTTTACTTGGGTGCAAATGTTCTATTGGTTAGTGCCAGGTGCCTATGTAGGCAGCTCTGGGGGTGTGTAAACCATTTTTTTTTTAAATAAAATAAATCTGTATGTGTATAGAATGACTCCAAGTAATGTGTGTTTCTGATATAAGTCGCATGTGTTAGATTAGAAAAAGGGAAAAACAGGGAAACTTCCAGATACATTTAACTATCACGATTCTCTAATTCCTCATTCATGTACCAAATTAATTTAAGAAGCTGTGATATTAATAGACATGGGTAACAGAACAGACTTTAAGACAAAGAGCTTCAAGTTGCTCTATTTAGGAAAATAGACCAATAATAATTATTAAAAAGCAATATATAATGTAGCTATCAATATAACTTAATATAGATGCAAGGGGCAGTTTTGTGTGTCTTCAAAAGCAATAGGAGGTTAACCCATTTGGCCTAATTTGGAAGTAACTTTTTCCTATAATTATAAAAATATACAAAAAACAAATACACTAATTTGATATACAGATATTATACAGACTAAAATAAAATGAAAATGTGTGATGGTTGTTTTTAAAATAATCAAATATTGATACCGCCTCACAAATTTAATTCTGGTTATCATTTTTTTATATATAAAAAAGACAAAGCATCTAAATAATACAGCATTAAGTAATAAACAAATACATTCCAAATGCATTCTTAATAAATGTGAAATAATACAAATGTCTTGACAATACCATTGGGTGATTTATGTTGTTACTATTACACATGTAAACCATTTAAATAAATCATGACAAACACCCTTGGGTTATAAAAAAAATTTTTTTTTAAGTAACTCCAACTTATACATTTGGCCTAAAATAAAACAAATCTAGAGATAAATACATCAAAATTGATGGAAAACATAAGCAGAAAAATAAAGCATTAAAATGTTGGACAAATACATTTAAAAAGGAATTATTGATCTCCACCTTCAATTGCGCGATATACAACACAATGAAATCATCAGACAAAGGGCCTCATTCAATTGCGATTTGGCCAACAGAATAGGGCTCTATATAAGCACAGAGCATATTTTTTTACAGAAGTTTTTAGTTAGTAAAGACCTTGCTTTTGGATAGAAGTTCACTAACTTCTGTAAAAAAAATATGCTATGTGCTTATATAGAGCCCTATTCAATTGGCAATATCGCAATTGAATGAGGCCCAATGTCTTGGAATGAACAAAACTGGAACTTTCTTAAACAACACAGCAAAGATTCAAAATGTCTTATAATTTATGATTGTTTTTAGTTACAAATTCCATATTTTTTTTTTCTTATTTTGTGCTGAAAATTACGGCCATTTTTTTATCCTTCACTTTTTGATAAATCTGACTTTAACAGGACAGCAAATAGTGTATCATTCAAAACTATAGGTCGTAACAAGTATTTAATGAATTGAATATTATTATTTTTAAATGCCTTTTCCAACATTTGGAATATTTTGAACAATTTTTAGTATATAGTGGATTTCTTGGCTGTTGAGGATGGTATGTAATTAGTAAAGATCCATTAATTATAATTTTATTTAGCTTATTTCTTTGTATTTTTTATTTTCTCTCTCAGCCACATATGGTGTCCCATAGCATTACTATTTTTACTTTTGTATTACTAGATATTTTGTATATCTTGATTTATTTTCAAGAGTGAGCTGCTTGGATTATTTTTAGTGGTCTGACAAACCAGTAGCAGAAGAATATATCTTAAGGAGCCCAGTGCACCTTTAATATAAATTAGTTCTCGGTGAGTTTAAAAGTTTAAGGAACCACCATCTATTTAATTCTTATGATTTTTTTTTAAATTCAAAAATACAAAGAGCTAGCTAGGAAGGATAAGAAATACTGACAGAAACATTCAACCAGTAAATGCTAGAAGTTATTCATGTTATAAAATATGTCTATAAGGAATATTTCCATTAAACCGATGGAAACCATTAATTTCTAGGAAATATATACTTGCCATAAGGGGTTCTGAGAGTTGACTGTAAGACGTTCAATTGTATCCTATAACGCCCAGCCAAATTGTGGGACCGACGCACATTTTGCCTGTTTGTTACATACTTTGCCTTTTTTTTGCAAAAGAAAAAATCAAGTTGGTCTAATCTTTTTTTGTCAACTTTGTCCAAGCCCATCAGGTCATTGCCTTGTGATCAGTTAGCACTGTGCCTTTTCAGTAGTCACCTCACATAGCTAGAACTCTGCCAGAGATCACTAACTTGACTATGTGAATTTACAACATTTTTCTTGCATTTAAACAAAATTGTTCTATTAATAATTTAGCATCTTTTCTATTACTTTTTGCCATTGAGAAATCAAACATTTATAAAGCATCCCAAGTGTAAAATAAGCGAAACTGGTTAATCATACACAAGAGTGATCGATCAGGTCAGTTGTCAAATCTGAGCTGTTGTGAAAATGTTTTTTGCCAAATAGTATAATAATAATTTTATTGTTGAAGTTATCTGACTTTTGTTTTGTATTTATTTTGTATTTGTATCCTTCTCTGTTGGGCAAATTCCACCCTGAACTGATCCAGCCTCTCCAACCATAGAGATAGCCAAGAAACACTGTAAGCCTTAATCAAACCAGAGTCCATTTTTACAAGGTTTCAGTTCAAATCAGATCTTTTCAAGAAAAACAATGGTCCAAGCCTAGACAATCTGGGATATGAGCCTCACTAAGCTTAGATATATTCTGTTTTTTTAAATTTAAGTACATTTCAGTGTCTCAATACTGTGCCCAGACTGAGGTTACTAGAAAAGTACAATTTAGTCTAACTCAGTTTTGCCTACACATTTACTTTTAGATCAATATAATTTCAAAATCTTGAGCAAAATGTTTCACTTTCATAGGAATGCAATCACAATTAAGTTTCATAGAAGAATAATAGTAATCAATATGTTATAACCATTTTACATGGAATGTAGATTCTGCACGAATAGTAGCCAGAAACAACCTAGACTTGGAAGATGTTAAACATCAAATAAATAATAACTGAATGAACCCTAAGTCCTTAGGTAAGAAGCTCGGACAAAACTATTCAAGGAACTTTTCCATTTCCATGTAATCTAACACTTCCTGACATTGGTCCAATGATTTCTTATTAAAGTTGTAGCTAAGGATATTGTAGTTTACAAATGGGATTCATTATGGGCGATCATCGTAGGACATGAATATGACTAACGAGGTACGAGTCACAAATATGAAGAGACGAAATGGAATGTTAGAGAAATTTTCCTTTTGGATCTACTTTCCCTAAATTTTAATTCTGAAAAATTAAACATGAAAAGATGGTTGTCGATCTTCAGCATGTGGAGAAGAAACCTTTGGGTATCGAGCTTCAAACTCTCTAGCCAATCTAAGGAGAATATTGTGTTGTTGTTTTGTATAATTAACTACAATGTTCAAATAGTTTTGGGTAATCTCTTAAGAGGAGGAAACAAATAGTCTTACAGGTTAATTAAAGGCCCACTGTAGTGTATTTATGTTTTTTTGCCGAGTATAGGCTATAAAAAAGAATACAGTTTAAAACAAATAAATGTTTATATTTTTTCTTAGCTTTTACCCTCAGGCAGAGCTGTTTATCTCCTCTATCCTGTGTCTATTAGTGGCTAGCTCCCACTACACCACTGTCTACACAGAGGTAACAGCTCTATTGTGCAATGTTTGCAGTTGTCCTATTGGCCCCACCCAGTTACAGTGTATGAGCCATCATAGCCTCAACCTTGTTACTGACCATGCTCGGTCTGATGTAGAACTTGCACTGGTCCTACTTTATTTTTAGTCCAACAAACAGGAAGAGCTGGCCACACCCCTTTCAGACACATCTCTGCTTGAGGAGAAAAAAAAACAGTTTACAGGCTGAAAAAACGAATATATGAGATTTACTTTTAAATGGACTACAGTGGTCTTTTAGCAAGAAGTATGAATGTGTCTGTGAAAATAAACTCAGGTTCCAATTATTTTTTTACTCATACATAATCATACATTTTTTTTGACTCATACACGCTAAATCAAATGTTAAAAATATTGTATATGAAGGTCGTTATAACATTAGGTATGAAGTGGACTGTTCTCAATGGATGGACTTTTATTATTCTACAGTAATACATTGCCATACAGATGTGGCGTTCATTAGAATGTTTTTTTACCCTATGAAAAAAGAAAAATCACACTATATATTGGTAATTTATACAAATACAGACTAAATAACATACTAATTTAATTAAAAATCTATTAAAAGACCATCACAGATGTATGAGCTCTCATCAACTGCATAATGCAAGCAAGCTAGAATGAAGTCTATTAAAAAACTGTGTCTGGAAAATAAACCATTTCACCAAAAAAATTTAATATTTGCAGTAAAACCTGTTAGAGGGTCATCCCTAAAAATGATCTTTGAGGACAAAACTAAGTATGTTTTATACTTAGCCTGGTAATTACTAAAAGCTAAATACCTCCCGATGTATGAGATGCATTAACTAAAATATAGATTTGACCTAAAATGTTTTTATGCCCATGGCTTACGCAGCTAGTAATGTTGTTTATATTGTCAGGTTTCAGTGCAGCAAAGCAAACCTGCCAATCTGAAAGACGATGGCAACTCAAAGCAGGCAAAGATGGTTTTCATTTGGTACATATATTAATGGCATGTAAATAATAATAAGATGCTGCTGTGAGGGGGATATTTTTGTTGTTGTTACATCCCTTAATGCATTTAAAGGGCCACTTAAGTGTTCTTATAAAGGGCTCTCTAAAGAATAGTTAGGTAGGGCCTGATAAGAAGAACAATGATTAAACTCTTACTGTACCTTTAAACAATATTTTTATTTTATTTATGTCCCAGGCATTAAGTGTTACTTATCTCCCCAACATCGAATTATGTATTGTATCTAGTGTGGGAGCCGCCCAGAGGTGAATGTTCTCCTGACAGACTTAGAGTTCTTGCAGTATGTTAGTGGGAGGTGACTAGAAAGTGTATTTGTGTACATTGCTAGCAGCTCATACAACACTACTGCCTGCTACTAATGTGAGTTTTACAGAGTGGTCTCAATGTATTACTTCCCCTATGGTAGTTCCCACTCCAGAGACAATATATAATTCAGAGGGTGGAAGATCTGGAGCTTATACAGCCTGGGGCATGATTTATATGTATCAAGACCTACCTAAATATTCTTTAAAGAGTAGTAAAGTGCTCCTTAAGGACTCATGGACAAATTGGCTGTTTTGAAAGATTTACATTTAGTAATGACATATTTTAATATCAAGCATGTCAAATGCCAAGTAGCTAATACATCTTCTCGCATTTGACGCAAATGATATGACATAAGGGTCAGAGATCCACCTGCATTTCATACAATTTTAGGTCTTCCATGAAAAGTAGCTTTTAAGCAAATACTATGGGCCTCATTCTATTATCGGCCGTAAATCGTCCGTAAGGCTGCGATTCCTTGCGAGGGTTCAGTTAACTCGCGATTCTATTATACGGCCCCGCAAGGATCTCCTTTTACGGCCGGCCGCATATCTTTGAACCGGCCGTAAGCTG
This sequence comes from Discoglossus pictus, assembly GCA_027410445.1. Lineage (NCBI taxonomy): Eukaryota > Metazoa > Chordata > Amphibia > Anura > Alytidae > Discoglossus > Discoglossus pictus. The sequence continues at coordinate 454,240,808 of CM050164.1, read as the reverse complement.
TGAAATATAAAAACTCAAAAATAAATTCAAGCCTGCACTGTACAGCTCTGTAAATGCTAGGGATCATATTGGGGGACATGAGGATTAAAAGGAACCCACTCTCAAGCTTGCACATCTGCCCAAACCCGAGTTCAAATTAACTGTTTATTTTCCGGCTGCGGCGTGGGCGGGTCTGAGGTGCTCCAAGCACTCTGGACTTTTTACATGGATATTTTACGGATATTAAAAATAAAATATTTTACGGATTTGAGTACAGGTTAATTATGGGCTATTTTTTCTAACACCTAAAATCCCTTTAAAGTCTTCTCAAAGTGCAGGATGGCTTTATTTGAGCTATTTTATGTGCTTAATTGGTGCTAGCGAGACCTCTTTCCTGCAAGTAAGCTGCGGCTCGCTTTTAGCCTTGCAGAGAGGTTTCCCGGAGCAATTGAATTGCAAATCTCTTGCGGCCGTTTTAGATCAAAGGATTTCCTCCGGCGCGAGCGGCCGCAAGAGATAGCAAGGCACCGGCCGCAAGCCTGCCGGAGCCTCCGGCCGTAAGGGAATAGAATAGCAGAATAGCTTGCGGCCGGTCCTTGCGGCCCCGCAACGGCTGCGGCCGCTAATAGAATGAGGCCCCAAATGACTAAATGATTTAATGATCCTCTTTTAACTGATATTTTATGTTTTAAAACTTGTATTTTCTCAGCCAAATTCAAGACAAAGTAGGACGGACCACTGTTTTATCGGTCCAGCTGGCCGTCTATTTTCCTAGCCACAAGTGATGCAGCAGAGACCTAGTGTTCTCCTAATTAGGCGGCCGCTTTAAATACACATTTTAAAGTTGTTATTTATCAATAACACAACATATCAAGTTATAAAAATACCTTCTCCTTGCATACTAATGATCTTTTTGAACGCTGACTTTTAATGTTAACTGGAACAATTCCCAAGTAGCGTATCTCTGGCAATCAGTTATAAGTGATGACCAAGGAACCTACCAGATGGCGAAAAGTAAGATGGCTGATTATCTACATTGCTATATAATGCACCAATGCCTATCGATACAAATACAATACTTTGCATAATATCATGCATCGTTAGCTTGATAAATTACTAGGTAAATGAACAGCTGTAGGTATGCTAATGGGCTTCCAAATGTTCTGTTTACATCCAAACATTTTCTAAAATGTGGGCTCTTTGCATTCTATTCCATATAGTATTGATACTTATTGGATGCTCCAAGAAAAGTATTTAGAGGGCATTCAAGGCATTTATAAGGTTTTTGTCAGACTGCTTATATTATATATTGAAGGGACCTGCAGACTAGCTAGTGTGTTTGTGTGTGTGTTCTGGGGGGCGGGTGAAGTGTTCCGTGCAGTGATCCCATCAAACAAAAATGTAACCCATGCCACGTCTATCTGTGCAGGCATGGATTACTGGTACTCACCTAAAACAGGAAAGCTATAGGTTAACTGGTCAGTGCAGAGTCCATCAATCACAGCCTTTCCCCATAGAGCACTGTGCTAAATACTCCTGCAACAGCCAGTAGGCAGAATAGACTATGTAACAATGATTTAAAACCTATGATTTTTTTAGCATAGTTAAAAAAACAGATACTTTTTAACATAAAATCTTGTGCTCTTTCACACCATGAAGAGCACTTACAGTAAGTTCAGTGGTCCCTAAAGTTGGACAGCCACCAACTTAAGTAATTACTGAGAACATTGATGTTCTAGATCAATATAATTTGTTACCTCAATCGTATGCCTGTAACAGAAAATACATAATTACTAAACCAAGCTTAAATGTGGATGCTGTGCTGTGTAAATGGTGTAAATAAATTTTCAGTTATATATGTCTGATATCAATAAAACAGCTGGGAGTCAAAAACATTAACATTCCAAATGAGAGGGAAAAAATAAAATAAAAATATGTTGAGTATATGTGCACTTTACCATAGTCTGATAAACAGATACTACAATTTTTTTTACTACTTCCTTGAAAATGCATTTCTATTTACTAGAAAACAACTGGCGGGTATGCACCATCTCTTTGTAGTTGTAAACCGTCCGCTGCCACGGCGACCCACAATGCACTGCAGGAATCCACGGCAGTGAAGAAGTCAACCAATGACAACTTGCGACAAACCATACACCATGTTGCAATGGTGACCTCAGACGGAGCGTGCTGTCCTCCATGCTCATAAACTGACCTAGGGCAAAAGGTCAAAATCTCAGATATGTCCTGCAGAGAGAAAACATCTCAGCAAGCACCCTCAGCCCATCTTAAATGTTTTGGGTTTGTTTGCTTGTTTTTCTGCTGTTTTAATTAAAATTACAACAGTTCAAGTAAGTGATGCTTTTTCCTTCTCCCGGCAACGATGAGTCTACATTATTCACAAGTGCGTTTTGTCGCGCCTCGCTGATCAGGCGGCACGCTAAGTCCAAGAAGAGTTTCTCCACATTGTCCGACTCCTTGGCAGAGGTTTCCAGATAATACATGTTTTGGGTCCCTGCAAATTCTTCGGCTCTTTGCTGCGAGACTTCCCTTCTCTCTGCCAGGTCTATCTTATTCCCTGTAATTAAAACAAACAAAGAACGTGTTAAGACAGTAATTGGCCACAGATGTCTGGTTGTGAGCATTTAAATGGGTGTAACCCAGGGGGGATTATTGAGGATATAGATTTAGCGCACAAAGAAGAGGAGACGTTCAGGGATGAAGAGACTCCAAAATCATTAATTCGCAAAATAACCACGGTGAAAGTTAATTGGCATTTAAAGTCCCCGAAGAGAAACTTTAATAAGCTCCTGTTTCATTTGGATCAATTTTGCATACTTTAAAAATAAATGTATATAAAGTATTACTGTCTAGAACAAAAGGCCTTACAAGGACATTGAATAAATCAAGGAAAATATGATTATTCATTACAATATTTTATTTATCAAATAACCACTTAATGGTCTTATAAAGCACTACCTAGAGAATAATTATGGTAAATAGGATTTAATAAGAAAAAATACTTTATTAAACTGTTACTGTGCATTTAAATAGGCTGTATAAGCTCCAGATCTCTACACCCTCTGAATTGTGTATGTTTATCCCTGTCTCTGGAGTGGGAGCCACCCAGGGGTAAGTACCAAATTTAAAAACATCTTGACACCACTCCATAAAACACACATTAGTAGCAGACAGCTGCTAGCAATGTACACAAATACACTTACTAGTCACCTCCCACTCTCATATTCCAAGTATGGTATGCCTATTTGAAGAGCATTCCCTTATGGGCGTCTCCACTCCAGGCGCAATACATCATTCAGGGGGTTGAGAGAATAAGAGCTCATACTGCCTGGGTTATGATTAAAAATAGAAATATATTGCTCAAATGCACCGTAAATGTCATTTTTTTAAATTTTTATATCAGTAAGTAGTCCTTTTTTAATACTATCGTTTTCTATTTTACAACAGTGGTGCAATCAACACAGACGTGGAGAAGCTCGGCAGCTGTTGCTCTGCATCATTAGGTAGAGGGCTGAAAGGCATGTCGAAAATATTTTTTTATTTTTTAAATTACTTTTGAATTAATGGAACTAGTGGCATTTTAGTTGAGTTTTGAAGAGTGTTTTAGTTATTTCATTAAATTTGTTGCACACGGTATATACACGGCTACAACAACCCATGTGGAGGGGGGGGGGGTTGTGTTGAGAAGAGCCGAGTGATAGAGTGATTGTAAATAGCTATACAGTTACAATGCTAAGTCATGTGGAGAGATAGATCAGTAATATAATACAGATATCCTTGTGATTTTTTAAATATTTAATTGAATTCATAGAATAAGACGAACATAACACAGATATAATCTAAGGCATGGATCTATAGCCACTGTGGATTCTGCAATGTATTCACAACCCCAGTTATACCTTCAGAGAAACACAAATACAATTTGCAGAGTATTGCAGAACATCTGCAGAATGGGCACAAGGCAAGACATGCCAATTGTTATAATTGTAAGTCTGTGAGTTTTCAATCTTGCAAGGTGCTTTGGGGAAAACACTATGGGCACTGGATTCTAAGCTCAAACACAGGGCCCTCCATGCTTTGCAATGAGTTAATACTGCTATTGTTTTTTGCCTTGAACATGTATAGCACTACAGAATATGTTGACGCATTACAAATAAACAATAATAATAATCTCAATCCTGACACAATGCTGAAAACATATACACTTCCCTGGCACTAGACTCTGCAGCTGCTTATCCCTCCTCAACACTACTCCACTCATTTGATTGACTACCGCCACTGCTAATCCCTATTCACTATGCAAACTTCCTTCCTTTGTCTTTCCCAGCACTATTACATTTAAATATTTGCATGTGCATCCATAAAAAAATATGGATTATGGACCATGACTTAATTTTCATGAAAACATTTAGATATTGTTGAATTTTGTGAAAAATAATCGACTACCGATGGTCTAAGTACAAATGACATGGATGGTATAGAGGGGAGGAATTCTTAGTATTAATGAGATAGTATTCAGCAGTTTGTTACCACATTTCTATATTATTTACATATTGTTTCCTAGACAATTTGAAATAAGAATTTGTATTTTGAAAACTGAATTATACAGGGCTCATATTTTGAAAAATGTTTTATGGTCCATAAAGATATATATATACTTACATATATATACTGTTTTAAGGTTGATGCCTCTCATCACTGTAGAGAACTTCTCTTACTGTTTTGCTCACCATAAAATAAATGATTATTGGGGTAAACTCTGTCACATAATATAAAGCACTTAACCAGGACCAACCTCACACTGATGAGAGGCATCGACCTTGAAACAGTACTGTCTGCAGGTGGGTTCCTGGCTTGTGCATAATCCCATCCTAAGTTTAGCTTAAAACCATGCAATACAGTGAGCATATGCTTCAAAGGAGCCATGTATAAAATGGTATTTTGAATTTAAAGAGTAACATATATTGTATCTCATTTGCATATTCCTGCCCAGTATCCCAGAGTGCAGAACAATGACTGTATTTCTTTGAAATCTGAGCAGTAAATATGTTTTAACTTATTTTTATGCTTACAAATGTATTATATATATATATATATATATATATATATATACAGTGGCCCCTTAAGCAAGCTCGCTTTGTGGAGCAGATCTTTCTTTTCTTGCTGATAACATTTGGTTGCAGCAACTTGGGAAATCTGTAATACTTTGGCAGTAAATATTGAAAGCTAACGGTGACTGTGAATTTATACACCCTTTTTATCTTGGATAGCGAGTCCCACTGAGGGAGATTTATTAATAATTTTCTTTTCTTGTAGTTTAGGGTACACAGGACTGTGTGAATTAGGGGCTGACGTTACAAAGACAGGTGTAAAGTATATTTAGTGCTGCTTGCAAAATAGACTGGCGAACTTGTAATTTTGAAGAGATTGTATAAATAAGGGGCAATATCTTCATAATGTGAAAAAGCACACACTTATATGTTTAGATTATCTATTTTTTTAAGTACACTAAGAATAGCTAAACCATTTTTTTAAAGTTTTAAGTCTTTGTTTACATATAATTCTATCCTGCGGACTGGCTTTTCATGACTAAAAACAAATTGCCAAGTGCAGCATGCTGTGGTGATTCTCTATGGGAAAGGCTGTGATTGATAACAGGACTCATTTACACTGACCATTTAACCCCGTTTTTGGTGAGTCAAATATGTTTGTTACAGGTTTATTTTCTTCTTTTGATCACTACACAGTAAAGATTTTCTAAAAGCATGTTGAAATACTTTTAGAATTTTTGAAAAATATTCATTTTTTACTGAAAAGTCAAATCAAATAAAATCTGTGTTTACAGGTATAACAGATTGCTCACATGATTTTGCATTACTGCAGCCAATCAGGTTGCAGTGGTGTGTGTCCAATTCAAGTCAATAGTAAGACTGCTTATATTTCCAGGATGAAGACAACAGACTGTGTTTATTTTTTTATTACGGCATAAAATTCAGGTTTCTGCTCTCTTGCCCCTATGAAATTTGAGCAAACAGACTATTTCTCTGCTTGCTCCAATGCTGTCTGTGTAGAGATCAAAAGTAAAAAATAATGAACACTTAACAAATCTATCGGTTAACTGGTTAGTGCAGAGTAAACTGAAGCCAGAGAAAAGCTGCTATCAATCACTGCCTTCCCCACAGCATGCATGGTACTTGGCTACCTGTTATTAAACATGCAACAGCCAGTAGGTAGGATACACTTTGTATCTAAACAGACTTAAAACTTTAGACTTTTTTTATCTGTTATTAGTATTAAAATAGATAATTTTAACATTCAATATTGTGCTCTTTCACACCATGAAGAGCACTTACAGGATATGGCCCTTTAAGGAGAGCGATTATTGTGAATTCACTTGGCTGGAACTTAATATTCTTTAATGACAGATTAGTAAATGTAAAGTATTAATATATTAGTTGTATTGAGTCACTGAGTTGGCATGGTGTTGTATCTGCATAATAAGTAATTTGCCTTTTAACATGTGGTTTAACATTTTGCAGCAATATTCTGAGGAAAAGACGCAGAATTTGGCACTTATAGAAAATATGAAGTGCATAAATAAAAACATCACCTTTCACTGCTCTCTTTTTTTGTTAATGAGTCATTATATGCATCTGGTGTGTAATGGTGCTTTATAAGCAGTGGTAGCTCATCAGCATTGTATTCAGACACCACTTCATATCCTCGGTCTGCCAACTGCAGTGTATGCAGATACAGACTCAGTAGAGCTGGATTTGCAGTGTAGTGTCCTAGCCTATCAGGGACAACGTCTCAGCAGAACAGAATGTTGTTGAGAGATGATCACTGAATGGTTAGTATGAGACACTGCACAGTCAGTACTACAGAGTCTGCGTCTTTGTGAGCTGCAGAGGGCAGATCCAAGCGGGGACAATGTGTTTGGCTTTAGGCAGTAAATGCAGAGCTTATAAGCACTTCTTAATAAAAAAAGTAAATAAAAGTAGATACACAGGGATATTATATACCTAGTACAATCCAGGAACCCGTTAAACCCACTTTAATAGTATGCACCATTAATTAGTATGTTCCTTGACCAGAATATAACACTAATAACTTACCAACTAGCACAGTGATGACCTCGTTGTTGGCGTATTGCTCTATCTCTCTAAGCCATTCTGGAAGGCACCGGAAGGATTCTTCGCAGGTGATGTCATAGGTCAGGATCAGCGCATTGGCACTTCGGTAATAGCTCTGCGTGATGGAGCGGAACCTCTCCTGGCCGGCGGTGTCCCAGATCTGGAGCTATACAGGAGGGGCAAGAGAGTTATTTAGATATCCTGGCCCGTTGGCTAAATCAAACAAAAAGAAGACAACTTCAATAAGTTCTGAGACCAGCTGGTGATTCTTTACTTTTTTTTTATGATTATTACCATTTATTTGTAATGCGCCAACATATTCCAGGGATTAAGTACAAGGAAAATACAATGTTAACACATTGCAAAGAATGGAGGGCTTAGAGCATGTTTCCAAAGCACCTTACAAGATTGAAAACTCTCAAACTTACAATCTTGCATGGTGCACGATGGACACTGGACTATGGAGCCCAACGACAGGGCCCTCCATCCTTCGCAACGTGTTAATACGCCTATTGTTTTTGGCTGGATTGTAACCCATGTATAGCGCTACTGAATATGTTGGCGTTACAAATAAACAATAATAATAATGATGATAAATACTTTTTTTTTGCATTAAATATCTTTTATTAGTTATTCATGACATCAGTTACAAAAAAGAAAATGACAATATACATCAAGTCATGCAATCAAATATCCCCCCTTTTTTATATTTAATTTAATTTTTTTTTATTCTTTGTCAATCCCATCTCTCCCTAACTTCCTTTTTTCTTTTTCACAAAAATAGTGTACCATGTTAAAGGGATTTTACTAGGTATATACCTGTGTACCTACTTACATTTATATATATATTATTAAGAAGTGCTTATAAGCTCTGTTTTTTCGGCCTAAAATAATTAAAATAGTCCCTGTATGGGTCTGCCCAGTGCAGCATATGCAGACACATACTCTGCTGCACTTATCAGTGACCAATCAGTGACCATCTCTCACAGCAACATTCTGCATCATGCTGATAGGCTAGGACACTACACTGCACATCCAGCCCTACAGTCTGTATCTACATACAATCTACTGGGCAGACCCATACAGGGACTATTTGTTTTTAGACAGCAAAAACTGCGCTTATAAGAACTCCTTAATAAAATAAAGGAAATAAAAGTAAATAGATACACAGGTATTAAATACCTTATAAGACTAGCAACATGCAAGACTTCTTAGCAAAGCCAATTCAGCAAAAACAAGCCGTCCCTTTCAGACCCGCAGTGCGGAGACACCAGGCTATCATATCATCAGCTTTGTACCCCCAGGGGCGTGAGGCTGGGGTATAACAAGATTTATTTATCCCTATGGAATTACACCGGGCCCCGGTGAAAGTGTTTACACAAAAAGTCAATATTGTTGGATCTTAATGAAAGTTATTTATGGATATTACTTTTATTTGGTATAATTGTAACTGTTTACATGCAAGTATTGGAAAAATGGCATTGTGAAGTATGTAACAAACATCAGCAGCTAAGAAAGCCAAGAGCATAACGTCATTTTTAGAAAAAGCGCAAATTTTAGCAAACTCTGTTATCTATTGCTTTCCTACTAAAAATTAGTAGATCACGCCATTACTTTCCCAAGTGTAAGACTATGATCACCTAATTACATGCCCAACAGCCCTATTAAATTCCCCTAACGTGTAAAACCGTAGCCCGTAACGTAGTCCGCAAGAGTTGGGCTATTAAATTGGCCCTGTAAAGCAGGCCGCTGCCGATCTGCGGGTTATGACCCTACGGGACATGCAAATACTTTGTTCTGTCAACTGCTACGTTCCAATTTCAATATTAAATTGCAACAAATTCACTGGCGTTCAAGCCCGTAACCGGCAAATGGAGTCAAGAAGCCAATGGGTACTAGAGAGGACCCACAGGGGGGTAAAGCCCTATCCGTAGCACTGTAAATGCAAATATAAACACACTACTGTACATATAATTAAAGGGAAAGTGATGTTAGGTCTTAGAATTAATAGCACAACATTCTCAAGCCCGCAAATTTGCAATATAAAATACTTTATTTTTAGTGTAATTTCCGTGTTATATCGATCCCGGCTATCAATGTGTTAATACATATAATGGAACTCGCATGGACTAGAACATCATATTTAAGGCTTTATCAATATTGCATTATTTCTCTAATGTGGGTCCGATCATAACTCGTAATTGAAACCCGTAAGACTTTGAAAGCACACCTCCATTTTCCAGTGACGTTATTATGCCATTGGCTCCATCTAAACCCGTAACTACAGGTTTGACTAATTGATCCCGTTCACGGTCGCACATCCAACGGTCGACAAATGGTTTACGGGTTTGCGTCTCAAGCCGTAACTCGCGCCCTGCTCAAATTTAATAGCTATGTAACCCCGGACAAATTGCAAGCCCGCAGCTGTTGCGGGTATCACGTTGCACTTACGGCTTCAAATTTAATAGGGCTGCAAGTGTAAGAGTATATAAAGTGTTAGATCACCTATTACCTCCTAAGGTGATTTGACTAAAATTGGTACATCACCTGACATCATCTATTACCTCCTTAAGTGAGTGAGTGAAAATATACAGCAGAAGACCACCAGATTAGATCTCCTTGTGGATAATCCGAATCTATAAATTTACATATATCTTGGACCAATCTATCATGCTAGTTTATTGTTAAATGGATTCAAATAATAACATATATGCAGTAACATTATACACAGGAAGATGGCGCTATACCAAGGAAAAACAGCAACTCAGCGACACTTTATTTGGTTTCAAATGCGAAAAAGTATTTCCAACACTGTAAAACATCACAACTAAATGGAAGAACGTTTTTGTTTTTTCTGATTCACGGTCTTATTAACCAAATGAATCCAAAATTACATAGATACATTTCACTTATCAATAATATATCTGTGTATCTATGTACTTTATTTTATTACGTGATAATATGCTGTGCTTTTTTCTGCCTAAAATCATACAATTTGTCCGTGTTTGCGTCTGCCCTCAGCAGCTCATGAATACACAGACTGTGGAGTGCAGAGTTTAAAATTAGCCTGTCAGTGACCATCTCTCAAGCATCATGTTGCTTGGTTACTATGAGACACTGCACACCCTGAAGTATACTCTCTGAACGAGCTGAAGGGAATAAACCATTTAGGAACTATTTATAAGATTTTAGGCAAAAAAAAACTGAGCTTAAAAGCACTTCTTAATAAAATAAAGAACATAAGGTGTATTATACTCCTAGTGAAATCCAGAAACCTTCCATGTCCCCTTAACAAAACTAGTCTTGTGGGAAGATCTCTGAAGCTGAGGGACAGCTAAAATATAGTAAATTCAAAATGTTTTTTCTGTTACTAAAAAACACTTTTTAGAATAATTTCCTATGGCAAATTTTTCTTGGTAATTTAGTATTCTTTTCTGCAGCGTCTTCTTCCCCATAAAACTCTGTAGTTACACAATATCTCATTTCCACAGTGACTAACATGGATTTGCACAGATTCCTTTGATGCCCAGATTCCTTTTGATAAACACTTTGATATTGCTTGTTATACAATTGAGTGCTCTTTAATCTCTTGATTTCTATTTAAAAAACTTGAATATTCATGTTGTATATTTTCATTTAGTATCAAGCTTTTTCCATCTGGATGAGCTTAAAGAGATTAAAATATATTAAATATGCAGGAGAAAAAAAATGAGTGTTTTTTAAAGAAATAAATGTCCTACCTTTATTTTTTCACCTTTAATTTCAACAGTTTTAATCATAAAATCTACTCCGATGGTGGCTCCTTGGCCTGGAGGGAAGAGACCCTGCAAAAGAAAAATAACCACAATAAATGATTACATTTACAAATAAGTGATTTCACATGTCTGATCAGATTGCAGTTAAATGGATTCTGAATTTATCAGTGTGGCTCTACATCTTTAAAGGACCACTGGGATCAGAAAATCTTGCTTTTTTTGTGCTACTCATATTGCTCAGTATAGGGGCTGCAACTTTCCCACTCGCATTCTCCCTGATTTCCTTCTATATCTTATTTAGCAACATTCTCCCTCACGGATTTCCTCCTCCATCTTGTTTAGCGACATTCTCCCTTACTGATTTCTTCCTCTATCTTGTTTAGCCACATTCTCACTCTCTTATTTCCTCCTCCATCACCTTTAGCGACATTCGCCTTCACTAATTTCCTCCATCTTGTTTAGCCACATTCTCAATCACTGATTTCCTCCTCCATCATCTTTAGCGACAATCACCTTCACTAATTTCCTCCTGTATCTTGATTAGCCACATTCTCACTCACTGATTTCCTCCTCCATCATCTTTAGCGACATTAACCTTCACTAATTTCCTCCTCTATCTTGATTAGCCACATTCTCACTCACTGATTTCCTCCTCCATCATCTTTAGTGACATTCACCTTCACTAATTTCCTCCTCTATCTTGTTTAGCCACATTCTCACTCACTGATTTCCTCCTCCATCATCTTTAGCGACATTCACCTTCACTAATTTCCTCCTCTATCTTGATTAGCCACATTCTCACTCACTGATTTCCTCCTCCATCATCTTTAGTGACATTCGCCTTCACTAATTTCCTCCTCTATCTTGTTTAGCCACATTCTCACTCACTGATTTCCTCCTCCATCACCTTTAGCGACATTCGCCTTCACTAATTTCCTCCATCTTGTTTAGCCACATTCTCAATCACTGATTTCCTCCTCCATCATCTTTAGCGACATTGGCCTTCACTAATTTCCTCCTCTATCTTGTTTAGCCACATTCTCACTCACTGATTTCCTCCTCCATCATCTTTAGCGACATTGGCCTTCACTAATTTCCTCCTTTATCTTGTTTAGCCACATTTTCACTCCTTGAATTCCTCCTCAATCATCCTTAGCATCATTCTCCTTCATTAATTTCCTTCTCTATCTTGTTTAGCAACATCCTCCCTCACTGATTTTCTCCTGCATCGTGTTTAGCCACATTCTCCCTCACTGATTTCCTCCTAAATCTTGTTTAGTGATACTCTCTCTTACCAATTTCCTCTTTCATCTTGTTTAGCTGGAATTTGCAACTGTATATGCAAAAGTGATGTCACTGTTGGGGGTGGAGCTGTCCATGAGGCTCCAGTCAGTTTTTAGGGTGATCAATTCCCTTAACAGGAAAGGAGTATTTATTAAACAACTATTGTGCAGCACAAAAAAAACCTCTTTCATTAATACAAATTAATCATCCTTACATGATATATATGTATATGTGTAAATAACAGTATATATATATATATATATATATATATATATATATATATATATATATATATATTTATTTATATATATATATATATATATATATATATACACAGTTTTGAACTCAGTCATCTTTAGTTGAATTATGTAAGTATAATTTTTTTATTAATAGTAGAGTTTTATATACATAATACACTTTGTTTAATAAAGTGCTCCTTTCCTGCTAAGGGAAGGATCACACAAACAGCTCACTGTAGAGGCTTCCACTGTCTTGTTGTAAGTGGAGCCTGCCCAGCTGTGTATCTCCACCCCAAACAGTGATATCATTTTTGCATGTACTGTTGCAGCCTCCAGCTAAACAAAATGGAAGATGAAATTAATGAGTGAGAATTAACTTTGAAAAGAGATTAACTTTGCTTCAATGAAAAAAGATAACAACCAAGGTTAGTAAAGGCTTGCAGGACTTTAAAAACTTTGTAGCCATGAGCTCATAGTCTTTTAAAACCAAAACAAACATTTCTGTGATGCATATAAGACAAAAAATGACCTTTGGATGATGAATGATTTCAGGTTTAGAGAACTAACTTTATTCTAAATGTAATATATACACTTTGACTAAAAACATAGGCGAGCAAAATACTTTTACAAAGTAAAAATAAATAATACTGCCGTTATTATATATTACATGCAATTACACTTCACTGAGAGTCTCCATTTTTGTTTCTGCTGATCAGCTTCTAAAGGGGAAAGACTAAATACAAAGCAGTTGAAACTGCTACAATTGAAATGTGGCAATCAATAGGACAAATGGGGATCTCATTAGGGCACAACCTGCTGAGAAAGCAGCTCAATCAAGGAAATGGCAGCTCCCTGAATAATATGTAATAAAATACTGCATTTTTTTAAATTATAAAAGCATTTTCACAATATTAAATTTATATATACAAAAGAAAATCACATATATAGTTGTGGTAATTACGAATTGGCGGTCACACCATGTTAAAAGTTACGCGCTTGCGCAGGCGCTCATAGCGAGGCACACAAGACTTTGACATTTTAATATGATGGAGGCTGCAATGAGCGCTTTTTTCAAACATGTAACTCGGAAGCTGTTGGATGACCACCAAAAAACGCCAATTATATAAAAAAATTTAAGTACAGCCTCACACACAGCACAGGGGGAGAGGCAGGGAGCCTGGGAGTGAGGTTGCAAGCTAATTTTAAGGCTTAAATAGCGGCTGTAAAAACGTAAATGTTTTTAAAAAGGTTCAAAACGAGGCTGAAGCCCTTTACACGAAGCCCATCAACGCCGCACGACTTTGAAAATACAAGCAAAGAAGCTCATCACGAGGCAGGCAAGACTTTAGAAGAGAGAGAGGAGAAAGATACAGAGGAGGGAGAGGGTGGAAAGAGGCACAGAGGAGGGAAATAAGGGAAAAACACAGGGCAGGGAGAGGGGGATAGAGGGGGAACAGACATATAGAAGGGAGAGGGGGGAAACAGACACAGGGGTCAGAGAGTGGGGAGATGTTCACAATGAGCGCCAAGGTGCTCAGCGCGAGGCACGAAAGTGGCGTGTTGGACGACGGATAAGCACACCCTGACACCAGATGTGACTGGCGTGCTGCGGTCCATAGGGCCACGGAGAATCAGACACAACTGAACAACAATCATACTGGATGTCATTATATAAAAGAATTAGTACAGGGATTGAAAATATATCTGGGCGGTCTAATTTTTACATTCTTTTTTTTATACATTTTTGTCTTTAGTGTAGGTGCCCCTGCCCCCCCAGGATCCCCATGGCACACTAGACCCCCTTACTGTGGACTTCTTAGAGGGGAATCTAGGGATTAATTGCTGGTTTAGTCGTGCCCTTCCCCTGTCTGCACTTTTTTTCCTGGGGCAGGGAATCCCACATGATGTCATAGACACGTGATATCATTGGGGATTCCCTGACACATACAGAAGATGCGCAGGTTGGGGAAGGATACCGCTGCAGCACCAATGAATCCCCCTGGATTTTTTGCCCGGGGCCCTCCATTCACTAGCACCACAGCTGGTTAATAGCCAGCATATGGATTATATATATACTAGTGACTTGCCCGTCAAAAATGACGGGGCAATAAAATTGTAAGGCAGGTAATGCTGTTTGCCACAGACATTCATTTTTGTGTGGTCTGAGATCCTTCGGCGCTCATTGCGAGTCTTGCGCTGAGCGCCTTTGGCGTTCATTATCGAGCTCCCAATGAGCGCCTTTCTCGCTCATTGCGAGCCTCTTGCAAGCTTTTGCTGTCATTGTAAGGTCGGCGATGATCTGCTTTTTGTGCTTATTGCAAGGCTGTCCCCTGGTGTAGTTTGTGTGCTATGAGCAGCGTTGGCACTCGTTTTGAGGCGCGCGGTGAATGGCTTTTGTGTTTATTGCGATAGTGGGGTTTTTTTGTGTATATGTTTTTTTGTATGCTAATTAAATAAGTAATAAATTAATAAATTTATATACTTTACCTATTTGTAAGTAAAATAAAAAGCTGTATTAATTTATTTTAAACTTTGTAAAAAAAAAATATTTGATACATTATCAAGGCACATTTTTCCTTTAATGCATTAAACTTTCTGTTATTACATTTTTTTTTTTTTTAAGTCTTAAAAAAGTCAAGAGAAAATTGGCAGCCTTGTAAGCTGCCCCACCCACACTATGTAGAGACAGGAAGTTACTGAATAGCATTTGAAGCCAATAGCTTGCCAGTCTGTTAGTTTGGTATAATTCATTTATTTTTACGTTTTACATGGTAAAAACCAGTTTAATATAAGTAAATTTGCTTAAAAATAAATCCTCAGCAGTGTCTTTAAAAGAAATGTGCACGTCTATTTAGTCCAGATATATTTATAATTCACATCACATCCATTTATACCGTCATTTGGAACCATAAAACATTCTCATTACTGTTCTTTACAGCCCAGTTGATGAAGTTTTGAAAATCCTTCCGTTTTTGAAATAATGGAATATTTAACATGGTGTGTTACACTTTAATTAAAGCAGTACAAAATTTTACATTAACTGACTTGCATGCAGTAGCTGTGGACTATGTTAGCTTTGACACTTCAGGGAATAATAACTTATCGTAAGTAGATACCAAACAGGGACGGGATGAATCAACAAAGCATCTTATAAGTCCAGACTAAATAAGTTTCAATATCACTCAACTGCTAATTACTTTCTTTTTTTTTTTTTAAGGTAGAACATATGTTGCTCCCCAGGCCGGCAGTAGATATATCTCACCTGCTCCAAATTACAGCCACATATATTCCTACAGAATATATCTTGCCTACACTAAATGCCACCACTCAATATATGCATCTGCCACCTCCTCGTGCCAGCAATATATACATCCTGTCCCCCTGCCAAAACAGAATACAGACTTCTTCCTTCCCATGCCAGCGCTGAATACATGCTGCATCCTCCCCATTGTATTGTTAAATACATGCTGGCGTTTGGTTGTTTGTGTGCTATGAGCAGCGTTGTGTTTTTCTTTTGTATGCCAATGAATAATTAATACAATAAGAAATGAATATACTTTACCTATTTTGAGGTAATATATGCAGCATTGTGTTGAAGAGCTGGCAATCTGTTTTCATGTTGCTGCTGTGGAGCTGCTGTGTAAGCGTGATGAATGTGTGTAGTGTAATAGTGTGCGTGCGCGAGACCAAACCGTTATGGTAGCTGTGTACTTCCGGATTGTGTAAGTTAGTGTTCTAAAATGGCGGCTAATGTGTGGTATGCGGCTGTGGCAGATTTGGCGTCCTTGTTTTCGGATGTCGTCCGACTTTTTCTGAAAATCCGTAGGTGTTTGGTGGTGTTTTGCGTGTTTAGAGTCCTTTAGCCTCATTTTCGTTTTGTTTGGCGCCCATTTTTTCTCTCACTTTGGTGATTTTCGGGTGTCTAAACTCTGGAATTTGGACTTAAATCGAGGTGTAACTTCACTTGCAGAGGTCCTGAGTGCCCCCCTTGCTGTGGTTAAGCTTTTTATGTGTTTGTTGTATTTATTGTGTTTCTAATGTTTTTCTGGTCCTGCGGGTTGCGTCCTTGTTTTCGGATCTCGTACATCTTTTTCAGAAAATCCGTAGGTGTTTGGTGGTGTTTTGCGTATTTAGAGTCCTGTAGCATAGTTTTTGTTTTTTCGGCGGCCATTTTTTCTCTCGCTTAGGGGATTTTCGGGTGTCTAAACTCTTTTATTTTGAGTTAAATTGAGGTGTGACTTCAGTTTTCGAGGTCCTGGGGGCCCCCCTTGCTGTGGGTCAGCTTTTTATGTATTTGTTGTGTGTATTTAATGTGTTTTTAATGTTTTCATGTGCGCGGGTTTCGGGCGGTAAGGTCGTATTTTTGCAAGGTCGTAAAGGGTCGTAACAAGTCTCGTATTTGTTTGTCATAAGTCCATACATTTTGCGAGGTCCGCAGTTGCTGGCAAGGAGCGCCTTCTTGAGCCCGCAGCATTAGCAACAACCTGCCTGCTCACAACTATATATGTGATAATATGTCCCTGCAGTATACGGCTTATTTAAAGGACCCCTACAGTGCTCATATGGGTTACCTGATGTTCCAGTGGTTAGGATTCGGTGCTTTCACCGATGCTACTTGTGATCGATTCCAGTCAGAGAACCAAGAGGTCACACTACCCTCGGATGGGAGACCACCTATGAATACCAGGAGTTATATGCTGTGGCCCACTGGAAAAAGGAACTAATAACCACTCCAGTATCTCTGCCATGAATACAAAGTGGATCAGCATGGTTTGTTGTCACAGAGAGTCGGACACGACTGAATGACGCAAACATACACACAGTGCTCATACAATAGGGTCCATTTGCTTTTTTACTTACCGATTTGAATTTGTGTGTGTGCGTGTGTGTGGTGGGGATCAATGTAATTTTTAAATACAACGTCATACATACAAAGGTGAACTAGAGGCACTATTTATTCTAAATGCCACTTTATAATTCCACTGTACAACATTATAGCAAAATAATCATACATTGTACATTTTTAAAACA
Source organism: Discoglossus pictus (assembly GCA_027410445.1). Lineage (NCBI taxonomy): Eukaryota > Metazoa > Chordata > Amphibia > Anura > Alytidae > Discoglossus > Discoglossus pictus. The sequence continues at coordinate 454,223,366 of CM050164.1, read as the reverse complement.
ATAAATAGATGTTAAAAAATAAATAAATATAAATTGTAAGTAAAGTGTCTCTTACCTGAGTGAACCGTCGGACTAGACAGGTCTTCCCTACCCCGGCGTTTCCGATTAGAACAATCTTGAAGAGGAAATCATAATCTTCCATACTCATTTAAACAGCTGTACAAGACAGAAAGAGACAGAGAGATCAGAGAGAGACAGATCAAGATCAGAGCAGTAACCAGAGAGCGCTCAGCTTCTATACGTCCTGCACTCCTGGTATTATATACGTCCTTCTCTCCTGGTATTATATACGTCCTTCTCTCCTGGTATTATATACGTCCTTCTCTCCTGGTATTATATTATATATACAGCCTGTTACTGGGACATTTAATGGAGAACTTTAAACCTCCAAACAAATAGGACAAAGTTCAGCACATTGCACAAGTTCTGCTCTTATCTTGTTGGACTGGTGATGCAGCGATGAGGTGTATATTTTTTTTAATTAATTGTTGCACGCCAGAAGCTCATCTGCAGAGATTTTATTTTTTACAGTCTTGCAATCATATACTCAGTTGAACTTTATAACAAATAAAAATATATATTTTTTTAGTCTTTCATATTAATTGTTGCACTGAAATAGTAGACATTGTATTGCATTTTTAAATGTGCCCAATAAGCATGATCCACAAATCAAGTGGTAACATTGTGCTTTGTAATCGCAATCTTATCAAACATACAGTGGCTATAAAAAGTCTACACACCCCTGTTAAAATGTCAGGTTTCTGTGCTGTAAAAAAATGAGACAAAGATAAATAATTTCAGAACTTTTTCCACCTTTGATGTGACCTATAAACTGTACAACTCAATTGAAAAAAAAACTGAAATCTTTTAGGTGGAGGGAAGAAAAATAAAAAATAAAAATAATGTGGTTGCATAAGTCTGCACACCCTCTTATAACTGGGGATGTAGCTGTGTTCTGAATTAAGCAATCACATTCCAAATCGTGTTATATAGGAGTCAGCATAAATCTGCCATCATTTAAAGTGCCTCTGATTAACCCCAAATAAAGTTCAGCTGCTCTAGTTGGTCTTTCCTGAAATTTTCTTAGTCGCATCCCACAGCAAAAGCCAGGGTCCACAGAGAGCTTCCAAAGCATCAGAGGGATCTCATTGTTAAAAGGTATCAGTCAGGAGAAGGGTACAAAATAATTTCCAAGGCATAAGATATACCATGGAACACAGTGAAGACAGTCATCATCAAGTGGAGGAAATATGGCACAACAGTGACATTACCAAGAACTGGAGCTCCCTCCAAAATTGATGAAAAGGCGAGAATAAAACTGGTCTGGGAGGCTATCAAGAGGCCTACAGCAACATTAAAGGAGCTGCAGGAATATCTGGCAAGTACTGGCTGTGTGGTACATGTGACAACAATCTCCCATATTCTTCATATGTCTGGGCTATGGGGTAGAGTAGCAAGACGAAAGCCTTTTCTTACGAAGAAAAACATCCAAGCCAGGCTACATTTTGCAAAAACACATCTGAAGTCTCCCAAAAGCATGTGGGAAAAGGTGTTATGGTCTGATGAAACCAAGGTTAAACTTTTTGGCCATAATTCCAAAAGATCACCAAAAGAACACCATACCCACAGTCAAGCATGGTGGTGGCAGCATTATGCTTTGGGGCTGTTTTTCTTCAGCTGGAACTGGGGTCTTAGTTAAGATAGAGGGAATTATGAACAGGTCCAAATACCAGTCAATATTGGCACAAAACCTTCAGGCTTCTGCTAGAAATAAGGAACTTCATCTTTCAGCATGACAACGACCCAAAGCATACATCCAAATCAACAAAGGAATGGCTTCACCAGATTAAAGTTTTGGAATGGCCCAGCCAGAGCCCAGACCTGAATCTGATTGAAAATCTGTGGGGTGATCTGAAGAGGGCTGTGCACAGGAGATGCCCTCGCAATCTGAAAGATTTGGAGTGTTTTTGCAAAGAAGAGTGGGCAAATCTTGCCAAGTCAAAATGTGCCATGCTGATAGACTCATACCCAAAAAGACTGAGTGCTGTAATAAAATCAAAAGGTGCTTCAACAAAGTATTAAAGGGTGTGCATACTTATGCAACCATATTATTTTATTTTTATATTTTTTCTTCCCTCTACCTAAAAGATTTCAGTTTGTTTTTCAATTGAGTTGTACAGTTTATAGGTCACATTAAAGGTGAAAAAAGTTCTGAAATGATTTATCTTTGTCTCATTTTTTTACAGCACAGAAACCTGACATTTTAACAGGGGTGTGTAGACTTTTTATATCCACTGTATATACCCACACACACACATATATATATATATATATATATATATATATATATATATATATATATATATATAGCTCCCCTGCTGGATTGCTACCTTGTGGCGGTGAAGGCACTTGTGTACTTCTATGAAACTGTGAGCTATACCATGTAAGGTCACACAAGATGGGCACGTAATACCAGAGAGCATACCAGAGAGGTCAGACAAATTGCGGTTCACTGGAGAAGGGGCTGGCAACCCACTCCAGTATCTTTGCCAAGAAAACCGTATGGATAAAAACAACCAGACACAAGATGCGGCTGGCATGCCAACCACCACTCAAGACCCTGCACAAAATGGTATATATATATATATATATATATATATTTTTTTTTTTTATAAGTGTATATATATATATATATATATATATATGTATATATATATATATATATATATATATATATATATATATATATCAGTATCGCTTTTTGACTTGATAAAGACAGGCATTATCTCTCGAAAGCTTGTCGTTATATTATGAATAAGTTTGTCCAATAAAAAAGATATCACTATTCACTGCAATACTCTGATTATTCAACTGGATTACTGGACATTCATGGCTACCTCACTCTTTATATATATATATATATATATATATATATATATATCTCCTAGAAATGCCCTATCTGGCTCCTACAAAACCATCCTGGCTCCTAAATGTTAAGATATTTGGTCCACCCTGTCCAGTTGTTCGCCGGATTAAGAACGAGATACGTGACTGAGAACGTCTTTAGGTCGGATTTGTATGGGACTTGGATCCCTGATAAATAATAATAATAATAATAATAATAACAACAATACTATAATGGCTCATATGTGGTAATAATAATACATTGTAATACTGTAATAATAATAAAAAAATAATACTCCTGTACTGTCATAATAAGTTATCCCTTGGAATATGCAGTGGAAGTAAAGAACAGATTTAAGGGACTAGACATGGAGATAGAATGCCTGAAGAACTCTGGACAGAAGTGTGTGACAATGTACAGAAAATAGCAGCAAAGAATATCCCTAAAAGAAAGAAAAGAAAGAAGGCAAGCTAGATATCTGATGAAAGTAGCCCAGGAAAGAAGGAAAGCGAAAGGTAGTGGAGCAAAAGATTTGTCCAACTAAATGCAGAATGCCAGAGGAGAGCAAGAAGAGACAAGGAGACATTCTACAAGGAGCGATGTAGAGACAGATTGGGAAAGACAAGAGATATCTGCAAGAAAATTGGGGATCTCAAGGGAACCTTTCATGCCAAAGTGTGATTGATAAAAAACAAAAATGGTGAGGACTTAACAGAAGCAGATCAGATAAATAAGAGGTGGTAGGAATACACTGAAGGTCTATACAGGAAGTATCTTAACAGCTATGATGAACTCCAGTGAGCTGGAGCCAGACATATTGGAGAGTGAAGTGAGATGGGCCCTAGGAACAAGGCTACAGGAATTGATGCAGCTGATCTGCTCCAAATCCTGATGCTGTGAAAGTGTTACTTGCCTTATGCCAACACATTTTGAAAACTCAACAGTGACCATTAAACTTGAAAATATCAGCACACATCCCAATCCCCAAAAAAGTCAGTGCCAAAGAGTGCTCCAATTATCGAACAATTGCACTCATTTCACGTCAGAAAGGTGATGCTTAAGATTCTACAAGCTCGAATCCAACAATATATGGACCGGGAACTACCAGATGTGCAAGCCGGGTTCCACAGAGGGAGAGGCACAAGAGATCAAATTGCCAATGTCTTATGGATAAAAGAGAAAAAAAGAGATTTCCAGAAAAACATTTACTTCTGCTTCATAGACTATTCTAAAGCCTTTGACTGTGTGGATCACAACATAATGTGGCATGTTCTTACAGAGATGGGGAGTACCAGATCATCTCATCCTCCTCCTAAAGAATCTGTATGAGGACCAAGAAGCCACGGTCAGAACCAAACATGGGACAAAAAAAATGGTTCAAGATCAAGAAAGGAGTGCGAAAAGGTTGTATATTGTCACCGTATTTATTCAACTTATACGCAGAGTACATCATGGGTAAGGCCAGACTGGATGAATCCAAAGAAGGAATTAATATTGCTGGGAAAAAGATCAACAACCTCAGATACGCCGATGACAAGATAAATATAAAATGTAATGCATCAAAACCCCAGGAAAAAGCTGTGTAGTTTCATCTTGACAAAAAATCCTTCTATGTATAGAACCAATGGACATTTGTGGGTATTTTTAATAAAATTCAATGTATCTAGTTCCGCGAAAGTGTCCAGCGCGCTAATTACACGGAATCTCTCATTAGGCCTAACCACAGAACTCATCAATATGTTTCCATGTGTTTACTTTAACCATCACAATATAGGATTTCAATTAGGCAGCTAAGTAATAAATGTGTTTTATTCTATCATTGGGATTCATCTGCTGAGCTCTGTCGTCAAAGCATATCATTTAACAAAACAAATGTTATTTCGCTAGCAGTAACCGTGGCAACAGCAAAATCAATAGAGGATTTTACATTAGGTTGCAGCAAATATGCTCTACGTGATGAGCAATATTCTAACTTTTCTATTAGTCGTAGCGCAGTAACAATTTATTAACCTCATTATGTGGCACCTTAACCATTTGCGCCCCCACAGGCCCTGACTCTCATTTTTATTTCCCATTTTGTTAGAGACAAGATAACTTAAAAAATGTGTTCAGTAAATTAAAGGACCACTGTGGACAATATTGTTTTCTATGGGCAATATTTTTTAGAAATAAGCACAATGCTGGTGTCTGTTACTTTCTCATGTGGGTGTGTTCTTAGAAACTAATGAGCATCCATATAGTGACTTTTTTAAAATAGTAAATGTAAAAAATATGGCCACAATGGTACTTAAAGATTTGATTCCTTACTAATTAGCCAGTAACCTTGAAACAGCTGTACCTGGGTAGGATTCCTAGCTTGTGTATAATGCATCATGAGCTCTGCCTATAGATGCGTAATATAGCAAGCATATGCTAAAAAGGAAGCCATGTTTAAAATGGTAATGGATTACAAGATTGAAGCCTTTGTGGGTACATTTGCATGTCCCTGCCCAGGTTCCCAGAATGCAGTGCAATAACTGTATTTCTCGGAATTCTGAGCAAAAACCTTTTTTTTTTTTACTTGTTTTAGACGTTCAAATGTGAACACAAATGTACTATTTATTTACTATATACAGAGTTAAAGGACCACTGTGGACAATATTGTTTTCTATAGGCAATTTTTTTTAGAAATAAGCACAATGCTGGTGTCTGTTACTTTCTCATGTGGATGTGTTCTTAGAAACTAATGAGCATCCATATAGTGACTTTTTTAAAATAGTAAATGTAAAAATATGGCCACAATGGTACTTAAAGATTTGATTCCTTACTAATTAGCCAGTAACCTTGAAACAGCTGTACCTGGGTAGGATTCCTAGCTTGTGTATAATCCATCCTGAGCTATGCCTATAGATGCGTAATATAGCAGGCATATGCTAAAAAGGAAGCCATGTTTAAAATGGTAATGGATTACAAGATTGAAGCTTTTGTGGGCACATTTGCATGTCCCTGCCCAGGTTCCCAGAATGCAGTGCAATAACTGTATTTCTCAGAATTCTGAGCAAAAAACTATTTTTTTAACTTGTTTTAGACGTTCAAATGTGAACACAAATGTACTATTGATTTACTATATACATATATATATATATATATATATATATATATATATATATATATATAGTTGGTTTGTTAAAAGTAAGTGAAGTGTACATTTTTACAGGGATCAGGGGAACAGGGAGAGCTTTGGCGGGCAAATAATGGGATCTGACTGAAATCAACACCAAGCCCTTCTTAGAAGTAGACTGCTTTCTCTAATAGATGCAAGAAATGTCCTGTAGAAATTGTACAGTAGTCCTTTAAGACGTTGAAAGATATAGGAGAGACACATCTATATACATTTTCTAATATCCCAACTAAACCATACGGAGGGACCATTGATTTATAGGTATTGTGCTACTTTTAGCTGATGGGCCTCTGGAATGGGTACCGGGGTAACAGTAATGACTCAGAGCTCTCCCTTATGAGTGCAGTTAATAATCTAATTTAAAACAAGTGGAAATAAAGATAAAATGTTTTGCTGGAGGTGATGCCGGTCTCCTCATTCTCAATCCTCTGACGTGTGAAACAAAACACTATTTGCAGTCTAAACTCAATCCACTTTTTCTACGGTTTATTGTACTGAATAAATACATTCTAAATCTGGATCAAATATGATATAATGGTTTTGGGATCCGCACATTGCACAGTGAATAGGATAATGGAAATTTATTTTAAATAATGCTTTTGATGCAGTGGCACACGAGCAGATAAAAGAATGACCTCTAAGTGTATGCATTTTGTTTGAGGTTACAGAAAAAGAAGCAATTTTGGTAATGTGGTACTGAACCACGTTCATACCCTATCAGAGAATTATCAGAACCTTAAGTGGGTCTTGAGGGCTGGTTTGGATTCAATTTCAGCTAATACAGAATCTATACATTTTTTAAACCTTCAGTGATTATCAGACACAATCCTGCCTTCCTGATCATTCTCGTCATGCCTTCATCTCTCCATACATGAGGTTAAGCAAGAGTGGCCCGTATATATATATATATATATACACATACATATATATACTAGTCACTTGCCTGTCAAAAATTATGGCATTATTGTCTTAAACATTGTGTCTACTGTCTATTTGTGTGCCCTCTCTCTCTGCACCCTCTTGACCTCTCTGTGCTCATTCTCTCTCTTTCTCCTTCTATCTCTCCCTCCTATATTCTCTCCCTCTCCTTCTCTCTCTCCCTCTCCTTCTCTCTCTCCCTCTCCTTCTCCCTCTCCCCGCCTTCCTTCTCTCTCCCTCCCTCTCCTTCTCTCTCCCTCCATCCTCTCCCCCTTCGTCGCCCATTGCGAGCCTCACGAAGCACAGTGCTCATGCGCAACTCGCAATTTGTGAGCGTTATTCACAAATTAGCAGTACGACAACTATATTAGTGATGATGGTATATATATATATATATATATATATATATATATATATATATATATATTATTTAAAAATCATTGATTCATATTTAGGAGCCAGGGCATGAATTATATATGCAAATGTATGCATACTAGCTAGATAGTTAGGAGCCAGCAGTAATATATTAGAACTCCCTGGCAGGTAACTGACAAGTATGTCTGTAAGTGTACCTGTGAATGTGTGTGTAACGGAGCTGGAACACGCAGTCCAAAATCTCCGCTGGTATACGGTAAAATATCCAAGAGGCACTACAGTTTCACCATTCCCGACCTCCCATATTGGAGGACACACAATTTGGGAGTCAAATGAATACTGACTTTATTTACCTTTACAGAAATATATATACATCTCTTTGGCCACAGGCAATACACATGCCCATATTTGGCCGCACAATACACATAAAGAGAACAATAGGTGTGTCACACCTCCCTGGCAACTTTGATACAATCAGACATTGATTCAATTACACTTCTTTGTTCTTATCTGAGAATGAAAACACTGTATACAATAGACTTCCTTTATCTTATGCGGAGTCGCTGTTACAGGATTATCTCCCATGCCAAGTAGCTGCAAATGTCTGGGACAATATTCTGCAGAGCATCAACCAACATACATGCAGTATAATAGTTGGATCATATTTTAACCATAATAATCATAAAACAGGGTAAAACAGTGATGGGTTCCGTTACAGTGTGCTTAGGGATATCTTGCTGGTTCTCATTCATGGCCACATGATCTGTCTCCCCCAGATAAGCCACAGGCTGCTCAAGGGCCACTTCTCACTCAGTTCTCTGAAGTGGGAGAGCATGCCCCTCTTCAACAATACACAGTCCCTTATATCTGCCTATAACTAGCAAATAATACCCAACTGTGCTCCTAAATACTTCTCCTCATTATATATACCTCTCCCACCAATGAATTACTTTCCTATAGAGATTTGGTTAAAATAAAAATGTTTAGTCTACACTGAGTCCCTTTTAAAGTCTTGTGAGCTGCATATGAGGTAATTCAAATGTGAGTTTATATTTTATATACTAGTAAGTTTCCCCATGACATTTTTACAGACCTATTAAAGGAATATTTAAGTTTCCTGGATTATGAAGCATCTGATAGAGGAGAATCTGTAGTGTATGAAAACATTTTTGCATGAAAAAATACCAAAATAAACATTTACAAACTCACCCTGATGTTTGCTAAATCTCTTAAATTTGCAAGCAGCGCTTTTGTGAGTTAATCCCTGCTAAAATAAGCATAAAATTAATAATTAGTTTGGGCCAATCACAGGCAGCTATACATTTTAATACAATGTATCAATCAGTGATGGCAGTTTGTGCAGGAAGGAATCATGTAGATGTGCAGCAGACTGTAGGAGGAGCCAGACAATGATCTGTAGATCTCTGCATTGAGCTTCTACTCGCTTGAAGGTTAATAAAGAGTTATAATCCATATTTGAATGCAGTGTTTCTATTGGTAGGTACCAGGTGCCTATGTAGGCAGCTCTGGGGTGTGGAAAACAAGTGTTTTTTTGTTTTTTTTATTAAATAAATCTGTGTGTATAGAATGACTCCATGCAATGTGTGTGTCTGATGTAAGCAGCCGGTGTTAGATTAGAAGAAGGTACAACTTAGATATACCTTTAAAGGACTTCAGCTTAAACATAATTTACTCTTTTGAAGAACTTGACTTAATAGACAAAATGTTTTTGCAAAGTATCAAAAAAAAAGTATTTAATTTGTAATTATTGCATTTATTTTTGATTTAATGATGACAGACATTTTTGTCTTTGTTTATAAAAGGAACCAGGGAGGAGTGGGAGGAACAATAGATGCAGATAAGATTTTCTATTCACTTCTATTACAAAAAGTCTTCCTCAAATAGCCCCTTTGGCAAGTCATACGCCCCATAGCAGAATTAGACCTCATAGGATAATACTCCCCCTCTAGTTACAGACAGTCTAGCAGTCTAAGATGGATTTGATGCTTTACAAGGAACATGGAACATAACTGGTTTTCTCATGCATTTAAAAGAGTATATTTTAAACATTATAAGAACTTTTTTTTTGCAAGAAAAAAATAAAACCTTTATTGAACGTAACAGGAAATGCAGAGAGTATACTTCAGTCTGTGCATCCCATTGGCTGACAGAGGGCAAGCCCTCAAAAGCAGTTTAATATCTGAATACATTGTGGTGCACCCTCTTTACGATGAAACAAACAAAAACAAACTTTCAATATTGCTTTAAATTCATTATTTTACAATTTACTCTTATGTACTTTATGATATTAAGAAGGGCTTATAAGCTCTGTTTTTACTGCCTAACTTCTAACAAATAGTCCCTATGTCAGTCTACCCACTGACGGCTGTCTCTGTAGGGCTGGCTCTGCATTGTAGTGCCCTAGCCTATCAGGCACCACATCTCAGCAGCATTTTGCAGAATGTTGCAGAGAGATGTCCACTGATTGGTTAGTGTGAGACCCAGCACAGCAGGTACAGCAGAGTCTGTGTATTCGTGAGCTACAGTGGGCAGACCTAAGCAGAAAATATTTGTTAGATTTTAGGCAGCCAAAACAGAATTTATAAGGACTTCTTAAAAGTAAATAGATACTCAGGAATATTATATACCCAGCAAATACAGAAAACTTCCAGATCCCTTTAATACCAGCTTCCAACTGAAAAGAAAAACTGACAAGAAGTGTGATATTCCACCACCACCTAGACACCTACTAGCAACGCTGCTAGAGCCTTAAACACTAAAGTACAAATGCAAATTTTAAAAGCTACATTGAAAATATTATTAATATTATATTACTAAATGAACAAATAAGACCCTGTTTTATGACTACTGCAGAAGCCCTTTCAAATGTCATTTTCTTGGATAGTGCTCTTTTTTTTGTTAGAGACAATACAACTGAAAATCATTTAACGAAGAAAAGCTCATTAGCGCTAATGAAGCTAGAATATCCCGAGCACTGAGCATTCAGCCAACTCCTCACGCTGAAAGGAACTGTGACTTTAATTGACAGGCCATTGTTGTAAACATGGATAATATTTATAATGTACCTGGTATTCTGAGTTTGTTTCAATTAATTACGCAGACTGTTTTCAATCTAGGGGCAATCTGGTTACTGTCTATAAATACGGACGCGCTCGGAAATGATTCCTTATCAGGCAATTATTTGCTATCTCCGCTATAAGTGACGGTAATTATGGCGCTTAGAACAAGTTGTGTTGGATGGTGATGGGAAAATTACAATTTGATAGCAGATTATTGTATCAGAACATTTTGCTTTCTTGTGTACGGTAGGATACGCAATGCTGCGGATAAAGAGCCTAAAATAGGAGGGGTCATACAAGTCCCAATTTAAAGCTCTCCATTAAAGGGATATGGGTTTACTAGATTTATAATATATTTGTGCTTCTATTTACTTTTATGTATTTTATTTTATTAAGTATAAGCTTACTGCCAAAAATCAAACAAATAGTCCCTGTATGGGTCTGCCCTCTACAGACTCGGCTGTACTTGCTATGCTGTATCTCATACTAATCAATCAGTGACCATCTCACAGCAACATTCTGTAACATGCAACGTGGTCCCTGATAGGCTAGAACACTTTACATCAAGTGCCATAGAGTCTATGTCTACACATACTGCAGTCGGCAGACCCAGTCAAAATAGACAAGCTCCAAAGAGAAAGTTCCAATGCGCAACACCAAAAATTGGTAGATACCAAATAAAAAAAAAAAGGAATGGGGAACTTTATTATAATTCTTGTTAAAATATTAAAAACGCTGCAAACTCAAAAAGTATATGTGAGGGTATAATGGCATGAGGTATATAATATGTTAGACTTGTGGAAAAATCTCCTTGTAACATAAAACATACATACAGCCACACAAGACCTATGTCCCACTTATGGGGAACTTCCTAACTTAAGGGATATTTGATCCCAAATTTACGTATTTCCTCAGTAAATTATGCATTCAAACCATAAAAACATGTGTTTGTGTCGTTCAGCCATGTACAACTCCCTGGGCCACAACACACCATGATGATCCACTTGGTTTTCATGGCAGAGATACTGAAGTGGGTTGCCAGTTTCATCTCCAGCTGGCCACAGCATACAGCTCCTGGTGTTCCTAGGTGGTTGCCCATCCAAGTACTGACCAGGCCCAACCCTGCTTGGCTTAAGGGTAGTGTGACCTCTTGGTTCCCTGACTGGATCTGAACCCAGGTCGCCAGAAGTGAAAATACTGAATCCTAACCACTAGACCACATAAAAACACACACACACTTTAAAAACTGGAACAAACCAATCATACAGCCCCTGCAAAGGGTATACAAATTTAATTTAGTGAATTTTTAGCAAAAAGCGAATTCAGAAACTTAAAGGGCATTCCCTAGATGGGCATAATCATAATAATTGCATAGAAAGCTTTTGTCGGACCGTTTCGCTGCTCTATTTGCCAGCTTTATCAAAGGATTGGATTGAGGCGCTGCGGCAGGTCAGAGGTATTTATACCTCACGCCCTGGTTTGAATTGTACACAACAGAGTTGCATAATTTACTGATGGAATACAGCATTTTATATTTGGGATCATATATCCCTTAAGTGACATAGAGATGCACCTGGCGTGCTGTGGTCCACAGAGTCACAGAGAGTGGGACGCGACTGAATGCCTAAACAACAACAATCCCTTAAGTTAGGAGGTTCCCCAAAAGTGGGACATTTTGTGTATATTTTATGTTACAAGAACATTTTTCCACAAGTCTAACATATTATCTACCTCATACCATTATACCCTCACATATACTATTTGAGTGTGCCATCTAGTTTGCAGCGTTTTTAATATTTTAACAAGAATTTAAATAAAGTTCACTAGTCCTTTTTTTTTTTTTTTGGTGTCTTATACTAACCAATTAGTGAACATCTCATTAACATGCTGCTGAGAGGTGGTTCTTGATAGGGACACTGCACATCCAGCCCTACAAAGTCTGTGTCTGCATATGCTACAGAGGGCAGACCCATACAGGGACTATATGTTTGATTTAAACAAGTAAAAACAGAGCTTATAATCACTTCTTAATAAAATAAAGTACATCAAAGTAAATAGAAAAACAGTGATATTATATTCCTAATAAAATTCAGGAGCATTCTATATCCCCTTAATGCAGAAATGAAAAGCACAGAAATAAAATAAATTATAATAATATAATTAAATAAAATTAGAATTGTTACATATTAAAAAAAAAGTATGAGTTGGAGTGTTCAATAATGGAGTTCTCTATCAGGGCTCTCGTTATCAAGCACCATTAATTAACTCTCATTGTTGGGGTGATAGAAAAAGGAAAAATATGACAATATTTATTGTATATAATTAGTATTATTAATATAATTACTATCATATATTTTATAATATATTATTGTATATTGTATTATAAAAGTCACAGATATGATTCATTGTTAATGTATGTGCTATTATATATATTTATACTAACTTTCCTTATCAATCACCAATGTGAGAGTTAGTTGTTGCCCCTTGATAAGGACACTTCAATATATATATATATATATATATATATATATATATATATATATATATATATATATATATATATATATATATATATATATATATATATGTGTGTGTACTTTTAGTTTCTGCAATAACTGGTGTGAATGCAGTGGCTTCATGTGTTAGTTTACATACCATCCATCAGCTCTTCCTTTATAACATTAATTAATAGAAGTGTGTATTGTATCCTGGAGGGAACACAGGATTCTAGCTGGGGACATAACTCAGATAATCATCTAATTCTGTGTTTCTCAGCATTTCTTCCAAGCGGTATCACAAACGATCTGATCTAATTGCTGAGCCGCTAGATCAGTATATTAGGAGTGACAGTGATTATCATAAAACGAGTTAGTGCCTATAATGGACTCTATATTTCAGAAGCACAATTATCATTTTTACTGCAATGCTTGGATAGAAATAAGTGTATTTAAAGGGCCACTGCACTGGTTATGCAGAGTTTCATATTTTGCCTAATATATCACTAATATATTTTCCGTAGTGTGTAAAGCTGGCTTGCGAATGCGCACTATGGAAACTATATTCAGCAAAGCGAATTGAACAGTCACGCGGGGTTGGGGGAGGAGGGGAAAGAGACGTGCTGCAAGGGGGAGGAGGGGAAAGAGACACAGTGGATGGAGGGAGGAGGGGGGAAAGAGACACAGGGGAGGGAGGAGGGGGAAGAGACACAGGGGAGGGAGGAGGGGAAAGAGACAGGGGAGAGAGGAGGGGGGAGAGACACAGGGGAGGAGGGGAAACAGACAAAGGGGAGGGAGGGAGGTGGGGCGAAGAGAGACATGGGAGGGAGGAGGGGAGAAAGAGACATAGGGGAGGGAGGGCTAAGAAACACAGGGGAGGGGGGAAAGAGACACAGGGGAGGGAGGAGGGGAGGAGGAGACACATAGGTGGAAGGGAGGAGGGGGAAAAAGACACAGTAGAGGGAGGGAGGAGGAAGAGACACAGGGGAGGGTGGAGGGGGTAAAGAGACACAGGGGAGGGAGGAGGTGGAAAAAGAGACACAGGGGAGGAAGGGCTAAGAGACACAGGGGAGGGAGGAGGGGAAAGAGACAGGGGAGATAGGAGGGGGGAGAGACACAGGGGAGGGGAAACAGACAAAGGGGAGGGAGGGAAGTGGGGCAAAGAGACACATGGGAGGTAGGAGGGGAGAAAGAGACATAGGGGAGGGAGGGCTAAGAAACACAGGGGAGGGGGGAAAGAGACACAGGGGGAGGGTGGAGGGGTAAAGAGACACAGGGGAGGGAGGAGGTGGAAAAAGAGACACAGGGGAGGAAGGGCTAAGAGACACAGGGGAGGGTAGGAAAGAGACACAGGGGAGGGAGAGGGGGGAACATAAAAATTAAATATTATACCATCATTTAGGATGGGCAAATTACTAGTAATATACTAATATATATATATATACACACCCGCACACAAACTGTTTTCACAAAGTAATGAAAACTTAGTGTGTGTGTGTGGAGGATCCTCACTAATGTGTGTATACAGGGTGGCTAAGAGAGTTATGCCTAGGGGCGCCGGAGATGTAAATCCGTACCTCCTTACATATGTCCCAAACGTGCAGTTTTTCTTGAACTACAGCTGTTTATTTTCCGAATACATACATTTTCTTTGACAAGCAGTCACGTGTGTTACTTATGTGCACATTGAGTACATATTTCCAGAGCTCTCTTAAAATAATCCTCTATTCCCTATGTGTGGCCTTTAAATAAAAAGGCTGTAAGGCAATTATACCGACGCGGCTGGAGAAGAGGGAATGTATAATAACTGGATTCCTAGCACAGGGTCCTGGGTGTGTTCGTCCCCAGCTGAGACATAAAACATCTGATGCCTTAGTTAATAAGTCAATGAGGCATTTTATAGCGCAAAGTGTTTTAGGATATAAATTTACCTAAACGGTTTGATTTAATAATGCATAAGAAATACTGATTATGCAGTTGGTCCTGCAGCTTAATTACTAATAAACAGAACATTTGCAGTGTCACAGTGATGGAGCACATATAATTTTGTACTTTGGTACAAGCAGAAATATACAGAACATAAAATCACTATAGGGCTCTTTAGGCATTTATTTATATATATATATATATATATATATATATATATATATATATATATATATATATATATATATTTGAATAATATGGTAATACCTTTTTTATTGGACAAACATATTGGACAAACATATTTATTATGACAAGCTTTCGAGAATGAACTTCTCTTTATCAAGTCTTTAGTATTACTGAAAGATGTGCCAGAAAGGGGTGATATATCTCTTGAGAGTTTAGCATGAGACAAAGACAAACACCATAAATAGATAAACCCTCAGATATCACCACATATGCTCAAACATTAAGGACTGTGATAAACACTTAAAAACACTGTTGGACTCAGGCAAAAGGTTTACAAACCCGTTGTTATCACACCACTGGTCACCACTGGTCACCACATACCATTTGGCTCTAGATACAATACGTAAAATATTTATGGACTTACAGCCGCTACTGATAGAGAATACAGAATTGAAACATATGTTCCCAAACCTCTCTTTCTTGCATTTAGACAACCACCGGATCTGAGACAAACATTGGTCAGCAGAAGATTGGCCAATGAAGAGCACAACAAAGAAAATGGCAACATCCATTGCAAAAATATTTGCTGCAAACTTTACTAACACATATGTAGAGAGGACACAGCCACACACAACAACAAGACCTATAACATCAGGGGTTCATATTCATGTACATCATCCAATGTAGTGTACATGATACAATGTACTGTATGTGAAAGGGGGTGCTACATTGGGGAAACCAGCCAGAAACTACACCTAAGGAGGAATCTGCACAGACTCTCCATAAAAAAAGTAAAATGGAGACAGTTACTGTACCCCGGTTGGATCCCATTTCACCCAGAATAACCACTCCATCCAAAATCTGAAAATCAAGATACCCAAGGGATATTTCAAAAGTCTCCAAGAGTGTAAAACTTTTGAATTAAAAATGATTACATTTTTTGATTCAAAACATACTGGTTTAAATATGGATTTAGAATCATTATCTTATTACCAAAATGTTTTGTTACTCGTGTTTTATACCACATTCCACATGTTCAATTGATGTTGTCCTTATCCCCAAACTGTGGGCACATTTACTGCCCGTAATTATGGCTCTGCTATGTTGTTATCTAAACCTGATCTACAGACTCATAGGACATTATTTATGGTGTTTGCTAAACTCTCAAGAGATATATGACCCCTTTCTGGCACATCTTTAAGTAATGCTAAAGACTTGATAAAGAGAAGTATATTCTCGAAAACCTGTCATAATAAATTAATATGTTTGTCCAATAAAAACGGTATTACCATATACTGCAATTATTCAACTAGATTACTGGACAATCACGGCCACCTCCCTCTTTATATATATTTATGTGATATTGTGATATTCTGTAGTATTTGGTGCATGAATGCAATGCCCAGAGGTAACTCTACAACCTCCCTAGTTCCTCTGGCCTGATCAAAGGAAAATAAAGAAGGCCCAGTCTGACTAACTAAGGGCCTCATTCAAAGGCGATTTGGCCAAATGAACAGGGCTCTATATAAGCACATAGCATATTCTTTTACAGAAGTTTTTAGTTAGTGAACTTCTATTCACTAACTAAAAAGTTCTGTAAAAAAAATATGCTATGTGCTTATATAGAGCCCTGTTCATTTGGCCAAATCGCCTTTGAATGAGGCCCTAAAGGTGGTGTCGGAGTCTGAGTGGAACATTCTAAAACTAAAGGAATGTCTGTGTGTGTCTTTCTTCTGGGGCAAGTTATTCATTTCTGCTGTCCTGAGTTCTCCTAAGAAGGTGTTTTGGCTGGAGAGAAAGAACCTAGAGAGAGAGAATTCGGGTGAGCATAGTCCCCAAATCTGGCAGTCGTACCAATATATATATATATTTTTAATATTTTCACCTTCTGGAAATTCCCCCTTTTTTCTGTTCTCTCTCAGTGCAGAGTATTATGTTTCACAGCTATGACCTAAAGACAGACCCACAGGAGAGGAGCTTCACAATACCAGTGTCTCATGCTGCTAAGAGCAGCGTATCACTGCTTGTTAGCAGCATGTGACAATGCTAGGGTGAAGCACCTCCCCAAGTGGGTGTGGATTTAGGTCCCAGATGTGCATCATTCAAAGAGAGAACAGGAAGAACGGAGGATGTTCCAGAAAGTGAGAATATGTTAGTTTGGGGCTGCTTAGAAGTAGTCAGAGTATACATTTCCTATCATAACTGAGGAGGATAAGATTAATGAAGTTATCTAGTTAAATAATGTATATAGGATATAAAAAATGTGTCTAAAGAGTACACAATAATAAAACTTAAAGAGCCACCGCATTCACATGCTTTCTATTTGGTTCTTTTTTATTAATAAAGTTTGATTAATTTAATCCTCCTCAATTTAAATAGAATAAAATGTAACTGCTTATAAATCCCTCTATAATCTATCTATCTATAACTGTGACTAATGTCTTTTAGTTTTCTAAACTTTAAAGGGACTCCATCACCCCAAAATCCTGGGAAATTCAATGATGTTATTGCTGATTTATATACAAATTAGCAGATCATGCATATTAATTAACTGCTTGATGTCCTTATTAGTATTAGAATCTCTGTAGCGGCCAAAATAAAGGCCTGCAATGTTATCTGGCAGTTAGACCCCTCTCCTCCATTATCAAACATACAAGCCGGACATACAGAAGCCACAAAATCAATTCTAAAATTATTTACTGTAGGGAAAAACTGCTAGCGCAATATATTGCCTGTTTTTAATGCTCTTTAGAATTAAATCAACTTCCTGTTGGAGTCCTTTTAACACAATAAAATAAATAAAACGTAGGTGGGCTTTCGGTACTTAATACAACATCTTACTGCCACCCACCTTGTTTAATGTTTACTGAAAATACTCTTTATTAAACACATAATGAGAACCCCTAAGGATACAGATATATCTGAAGTAACCACCACATTCTGATAATAATACAAAATAATTATCCCTCTGCAGAGCATTATCTTATTATTAAGTTGTTGCTTGGAAACATTGACAATGCAGCCAAGAGAACTCATCATTCAAATTAACACAAATCTCCAAGAATCTGAGCACTTAAAAAGAATATATTAAATCTATTTTCTTCCTATCACTCACCTTATTGTAGCTCTAACAATGCTCACTTTATAATAGACTCTGCCTGCTGTTTTATGCATTTATTAGTTTTGACGCACGGACACTGTTATTCTACGGGGTAAAAAGTAATTGTAGATTAAAGGGCCACTGTAGTTCAAGAAAAATACACTTTACCAAACTAACAATATTAGAAAATGTGCTGGGCAAAAAACATTTTTTGTCAAAATCATATTTTTTTGAAGAGTACAGGAATCCATTTTGTGTTTGTTACATCTCTTCCCCAGAGCTAACCCAAGAGACAAGGGGCTCAGTACACCACTAATTCTCCTGCTTTAGCTTACAAGAGCAATCTGCAGGTTGTGACTTTATATTCATCTCAGCACCGGGCAATTCAGATCAGGACATCATTCAGGGAGAAGCAGGAAAGTCAGATTGCATTGTTTTTTAGTGCAGAGAACACTGGCAACTTTATTATTCTTACACAAACACAAAACTATTTCCCCACTCCCCTAATTCCCCTCCCTGTTTGAGGGGGTCTGAATTTAGTGTGACGTCCTCACCCCATCACTAGGCCATAAACCTCCCTCCGATCCCAGATACACCAGAGCCTGGGGGTTATCTGGCCCGGTGACTTCCTATTCCCAAACCTGTGTTTTGCTGTTAGGTGAAGTGTAACACTTTAAGACTGAGGCCAGAGAGTGGATGCCTGTCCGCTCTGAGGGCTATATACATTCTCGCAGAAACCTTTGGTTTAACCCTTTGCTGGCCCACTAACACAATATGGCAGAAAGTGTATCTGTTAGTTTACAGGTAAAATAACATTATTACAGTGCACATAACGCCATATAGCAACCCCAACAGTAATTATTGTGGCCCACACTACTCAACACACAAAAATAGTGCTTAACAAGTATCATGTCCATTTTAACGACCTTAATGGTTCATTTTCATTATCCACCCTCGGGATCACAAGCTTTCCTCCTACGACATCCCTGCGAGTGTAGCGACGCAGGGGGACGGAGCAAGTTGGTCTGGCCGTGTCAGCACCCCCGAGTGTACCGATTTAACACTCAGGGACACTGACACGGCCAGACCGCAGGATTGCTTGCAGGGTTCAGGGGGGTTTTAAAAATCAGTCATAACAGTGTATGGTTGGCTATCCGCTGAGAGAAGGGTGGGCGAGAAGGGAAGAGAGAACCTTTGTGAAGATTAAAATTGATTTTTTGGCTGTCCATATCTATCAAGCTTCCTCTATTGGGAGAAAGGGAAAGTGTCTAGTACTGAAATCTTAACAAATCCTCATCCCTCCGTCACCCCATACTTTGAATAAAAAAGCATGCCTTCCTTCAGACACCAGCAGTGTCTACTAAAATAAAGATTTTACCTAAAATGTTTTTACGCCAATCTTGGCATGACTTTACAAGGATTTTTAAAGGATTTTGTTTTTTTTAGATTCCCTGGATATAAAGAAAACCTTTCATAGCACTGTTTAGTAGATATGGGCCACATCTCCAGTGTTTCTGTGGTTTTGCATGGCTTAAATTCTAGAACAAAAACAAAAAGAACTTAACATGATCCAGCTGCTTCTCACGTGATCTTCCTAATCAGAAAAATGTGTTTTCTTTCCAGTGTATTTCGTTTTTCTCAGTAGGAAAAAGTCTCACTGTTAGCTTCGCCCAATTAGTTCTTTCCACAACAGGTCGGCTCCGACACAGCCTGAATAACATTTTAAATTCATTCTTTTGGCTTATAAAAAAAATACTAAACTGACAAAAAGATCTAAGATAATAATAACTTGGGTTTATTTTAAAGATGTGTTTTATTTTACATGAAGGGATTAATTCATTCTATCCTCTATGTAATGGTCATGTAAAATTTACAGCTATGAAATATAGCAGCATGCACAAGAGTGAACAGGAAGAAAAGGTGAAGCGCCAAAAGTTAAGAATAAGTAACTCTGGGGGCTCCTTAGAATTAAGTGAAGTGTAAATTTTATATGACCTTTTTTTTATTTATTTTTGCTTCCAGTCATTTCTGAGTGTCCGTGACCTTATGGACCATAACACACCAGGACATATTTATGTCCATGGTCATGCTGATCCACTTGGTATTCATGACAGAGATACTGGAGTGGGTTGTCTGTTCCTTCTCCAGTGGGATACAGCATACAGCTCTTGGTATTCCTAGGTGGTCTCCCATCCAAGTACCGAACAGGCCCAAACCTGCTTAAGGGTGGTGTGACCTCTTGGTTCCCTGAATTGGAATCAAACCCAGGTTGCAGTGGTGAAAACATTGAATCCTAACCACTGGACCAGCAGGGAACCCAAGATAAAATTACTTAATTCAAATAAAACATGCACCCCAACAGGCACCTACTTTGTATACATAAATTGTATGTGGGGGCCACAAATTATTTTGGCCCTCTATTCAAAAGCTCTGCACCCTGCACCCCATCTTATAGTGCTTAAAGGCTCACACAATTTGTACTTGTTTGGGTCTGTCACACCCACATAGTGAAGTCCATTGTTATAGAATTAGCCTATTAGTGACCTCTCTCAGATAGCATGTTGCAGACTGATTGTCTCTATGGGTGCAACCCCTGTACTTAGAACTACACTGTCTTCATGAGCTGCAAACGGCAGAAGCCAATTTGGAACTATTTGTAAGATTTTAGGCAGAAAAACTGAGCTTAATTAAAAAAACTTAATAAAATATAGTACATCAAAGTAAATAGATACACAGGGATGTTATATTCCTAGTGAAATTCAGAAACCCTCCATATCCCTTTAAAGTATTTTACAGGTTACCTCACTATTTAAAGGGTTCAGCAAATTCACAGCTGTCCTCGTTGATAACACATTTTTAGCAGCGGCACAAAATGTAAAATTCAAACGCCACCAGATGTCGTGAATAAAGAGCAGCTAAGAAGGTGAAAGGAAATCAATAAACACAATAATGAATGTAAATGTCAGTGATATAAGGCTTTGTATGTGACGAGAGCCGAGACGTTGTAGCCCAGCTGGAAGGAATGGAGCCTCGCTGTGCGGCTTTCAGTACAATCTGTCTTAAGTAAGCAGAGACAGGGAAACCGCAGAAAAAAGGGAAAATGTAAAAGTATTTAAGTGGAAACATTACTTTCAAAAATACATATTTCTATTGTGATTATTAACACTAATAACAGATTTCAAAATAGTCCTCTTTATAGACAGTTTAGATTTCTATAGCACAAAATGACTAAACCACAGTGAAAAATATTTTCAAATAACTAAACCTTATGTCCGCCCTCTCTCCTCACCTCTGCCCTCTCTCTCTTCACCTCCGCCCTCTCTCCTACCTCTCTCTCCTCAGCTCCTCCCTTTCTCCCCTCACCTCCTCCCTCTCTCTCCTCACCTCCTCCTTCTCTCTCCTCACCCCCTCCCTCTGCTTCCTCGCCTCCTACCTCTCTCTCATCAGCTCCCCCTCTCTTTCCTCACCTCCTCCTTCTCTCTCATCACCTCCTCCCCCTCCTTCCTCACCTCCTACCTCTCTCTCCTCATCTCCGCCCTCTCTCTCTTCACCTCCGCCCTCTCTCCTACCTCTCTCTCCTCAGCTCCTCCCTTTCTCCCCTCACCTCCTCCCTCTCTCTCCTCACCTCCTCCTTCTCTCTCCTCACCCCCTCCCTCTGCTTCCTCGCCTCCTACCTCTCTCTCATCAGCTCCCCCTCTCTTTCCTCACCTCCTCTTTCTCTCTCCTCACCTCCTCCTTCTCTCTCCTCACCTCCTCCCTCTCTCATCACCTCCTCCCCCTCCTTCCTCACCTCCTACCTCTCTCTCTTCAGCTCCTCCCTCTCTCTCCTCACCACTGCACTCTCTCTCCTCACCTTCTCTCTCTCTATTCTCACCTCCACCCTCTCTACTCACCTCCTACCTCTCTCTCTCCTCAGCTCTTCCCTCTCTCTCTCCTCACCTCCGCACTCTCTCTCCTCACCTCTGCACCATCTCTCCTCACCTCCGCACTCTCTCCTCACCTTCTCCCTCTCTCTCCTCACCTCTGCACTCTCTCCTCACCTTCTCCCTCTCTCTATTCACCTACTCCCTCTCTCTATTCACCTACTCCCTCTCTCTATTCACCTACTCCCTCTCTCTCTCTCCTCAGCTCCTCTCTCTCTCTCCTCATCTTCTCCCTCTGTCTCCTCACCTCCGCACTCTCTCTCCTCACCTTCTCCCTCTCTCTCCTCACCTCTGCACTCTCTCCTCACCTTCTCCCTCTCTCTATTCACCTACTCCCTCTCTCTATTCACCTACTCCCTCTCTCTATTCACCTACTCCCTCTCTCTCTCTCCTCAGCTCCTCTCTCTCTCTCCTCATCTTCTCCCTCTCTCTCCTCACCTCCGCACTCTCTCTCCTCACCTTCTCCCTCTCCTTCCTCACCTCTGCACTCTCTCCTCACCTTCTCCCTCTCTCTATTCACCTACTCCCTCTCTCTATTCACCTAATCCCTCTCTCTCTCTCCTCAGCTCCTCCCTCTCTCTCCTCATCTTCTCCCTCTGTCTCCTCACCTTCCCCCCTCTCTCTCCTCATTTCCTCTCTCTCCTCATGTGTCCCCACTATATATTTTCTCTTCCCAACTACACCCTCTCCTTCTCTCATATCCCAATCTCATCATATCTCCACTGTAATGGCTCCAGCCTTCATCACTTATAGTCCAGAAAGCTCTTGCATATTTTTAAAAGATTATGTGTTAAAGGAACACTGTCCTATTTTTTTTAATTTTAGAAAAGTTTTAGAAATGTTTGTCCACCCCAGTTCAACATAATGTCTGAGCCACCACTGTGGCCTTTAGGACTATCACACATACATTGCTGGTGTAATTCTCCTATACATTGTTTTTTTCTTTGTACATGAATTCTGAGATTTTAATCTGTGTGGACCACCGGCCTCTGAGGGGCTTATGGTTATTTATAAACCAACTGAAAAATGCTGCTCTGTCAGCTCATTATACCCCTGAAATAATGCTCATCTATGCAAAATTATGAAGGGATACATACTATAACATACAGATTAAAGAGACACTGTGCACTTCTGCTTCTTATTATTAACTACTTATAGGCAGGAAATAAACTGCGTAATTAAAAAAATAAATAAATATGATAAATATCATAGCAGAGAGGTCAGACAAATAACCAAGTATCTTCATAATTTTAAATATTTAAATTGGTGGACCCACCATTGCTCCATTGATCAAATCATATAGGTGAATAACTGTCTTAACAAATGCCAAGTATAGTTCTCAATGAATAAAGAGTTTCTTAGAAAAATATGGTGATTTCACCTGTCTAAGGTGTTTGGAAATACTACGTATACAATATACCTAATTATAGATATATTAGATATGATTTACCTAATTTACTAAGTATATAATATACATTTAATGCATCCAGGGCCTTGCCCCTGTCATCCAATGAGAAGTAATATAGATATAGGTGTCATAGCTGCCAATGAAACCGACAGATATACGTTTGCTCTGTGCACTTCCTGTTAGATTCAATTAAGTTTAAATAGGTTTTACTGATTACTTTTTCAAGCAAAACATGTTTTTTTAAATGGATGGAAAAAAATAATGGTGTTCCACGTCCCTTTAAAGAGCCACTGCAGTTTAGGAAAAATGTCCCATGTTTGGGAAGTATGCAACCGACATTAGCAACTGTATATGCTGAGCATGGCAGCTTTTTCAGAATAATCTTAATTTTAGCAGACTCTGCTGGTGCACGGAAGCTGCCATGATCATAAATGTTCCTGGACAAGACATAAGGTGTAGTTCCAGGCGAATCAAATGGGGCTTGCAAGTATACTAATATAACATGGGAAGGGGAATATGTCAAATGCTTATCTGAATCAACCAATGAGTCAACAAACCCACTTCCCTCTTTTCACACTAAAATACATAATAAAAATTAACATAACACACCCTTAGACTCCAAGGGCCTCATTCTATTATTGGACGTAAAACGGCCGCAAGGCTGCGATTCCTTGTGGGGGTTCCGTTATCTTGCAATTCAATTATACGGCCCCGCAGGATCTCCCCTTATGGCCGGCCGTATATCTTGCAACCGGCCGTAAGCTCAGAAAACTTTAATATATTCAAGACGGCACTGTACAGCTCTGTAAATGCTAGGGATCATATTGGGGGACATGAGGATTAAAAGTAACCCACTCTCAAGCTTGCACATCAGCCCAAACCCGAGTTCAAATTAACTGTTTATTTTCCGGCCGCAGCGTGGGCGTGTCTGAGGTGCTCCAAGCACTCTGGACTTTTTACATGGATTTTTGACATAAATTAAAAAACATTTTTTTTACGGATTTGAGTATAGGGGAATGTTGTGCTATTTTTGCTAACACCTACAATCACTTTATAGTCTCCTCAGAGTGCAGGATGGCTTTATTTCGGCTTTATAATGTGCTTAATTGGTGCTAGCGGGACCTTTTTCCTGCAAGTAAGCTGCAGCTCGGTTTTAGCCTTGGAGAGAGGGTTCCCGGAGCAATAGAATAGCAACCGGGCTTTTCTTGCGGCCGAAACTCTTGCGGCCATTTTAGATCAAAGGCTTTCCTCCGGCGCGAGCGGCCGCAAGGGATAGCAAGGCGCCGGCCGCAAGCCTGCCGGAATCCCCGGCCGGAGGGGAATAGAATAGCCAAATAGCTTGCGGCCGGTCCTTGCGGCCCCGCATCTCCTACGGCCGCTAATAGAATGAGGCCCCAAGTCAGCAGGAAGTGGCAAGGATGCAAACCATTCAGGCTTAAAATTGCTTTTACACTCATTGCTTACACCGCTGTTAATGTTGTTAGTTTGTTACATACTTCACAAACATATTACATTTTCCCAAACTACAGTATGCCTTTCATTTCCTTTGTTGCATCTGAAAGAGGACATTTGCTAATGTTGAACTGCGGGTGTCTTTTTTTTTTTTTAAACAGATCTCCTGAAGCAGAATAAACTCCTTTGAATGTCTGTCTTTGTGGGCGTGTCCCTCTCAGCCAAGGTGCAGCAATACAGCTGTATCGTCAGCCAATGAGATCTCGATTAGTGCATATTTTCTGCTCACACAGAGGGACTTCCTGTGGCACTTCCTGTTGGTTTCCAATAAGTTTAATCAAGTTTTACTAAATATTCTTTTATGAAAAAAACAGAAAAAACTTTCATAATGCTTAAAACAAGCTGTTTAAATGCAGGATTTAAAAAAAAATCCATTCCATGTCCCTTTAAGCCCCTTAATTTCCACTTATTTCACTGTTGTATGTAATACTCTTATGTAGAAGACATGTTTGTATATACTACTCCTTTTTTCTCATTTTGTCACAGCTTCTCTTGTTAAGCTTTTGTCGTTACATATTCATTTGAGATACAATATGTGTTCTCCGGTTCTAAATCCTATTTAACAATTGTTCATTTTAAATCATTGTAAAAAGCTCATATTGCTGCTGCCATGGCAACCTCCCGGCAAATACAGAACTGAATAATCATGAATGTATTGGGACGAAAGATCTGTAGAACAGCAATATCAGAGGCAAACTGTCTAAGACAAGTACAAGAACATGTTTCATGTCAGAATCTCTAGATACTCAATGTTTCTTAGTGTAATATACAAATATTTTAACATGGTCCTTTTTATGGCATAGCTAGTGAATAGAGTGCCCTGTGCAAACAAAAAATGTTGGTCCCTTCCATTGCCAACCTTATTCCCCACCCCCTGTTTCAAAGACCCTTCCTAAAGCAATTCAAGGGCCCTCTTAATAGTCCCAAGATGCACCTCCCCATCTATTGGTTCTCTTAATAGCCGCAAGACAATCCTTCCCCCATCCATTGGCCCCTCTGAATTTTTGTTATCCCCAAGACTCCTTCCAAAAGCATCTACCTTCTACTCAAGATCCTTTCCGACAATCACAGGGCCTACTTAATACCCATCAAGACCCTTTCGACAGTAGCTCCTTTGCTGTGAAGACCCCCCCAGGCATAGTCCCATCTTAATAGCACTAAGATCGCCTCTGCATTCATTGGCTTCTCTTAGTAGCTCAGTCATTGGACCTCTTAATAGCCCCAAGACTCCCTCCCCATTGATTGCCACCTCTTAAATTTTTTACATCCTCAAGACCCCTTCCAAAAGCAGCTACCTTCCTCTCAAGACCCTTTCCCGAAAAAGCTCCCTCCTTGGCAATACCCCTCTCCTACCCTCTGGGTCCCCTTAATACCCCAAGACCCTTTCCCAATGCACTTAACTTGGCATCAGAATCTCTCATTAAGACAGAGCTGATATCACTTTCCCAATTAGAAGTTGTAGGGGATTCTGGAAATGAAATGAGATATCATGACGTTGCATGTCTGCTATGTAAATATGTCCTTTCTAATATGGTTTATTAGAGCTAAAATATTGACTGTATATTTTATTGGTCTTCAAGGACTACTGTGGCCAAATAACTTCCATATGTTTCTTTAAATAACTAAGCTTGATAACGAGCAAAATGTTTTTATTGCTTATGCCCAATCATTTCATTACTTAATTTCTTTTATCAGCTAATCCTGCCTTTTACTTTCTTTGGAGGGTGTATCCTAGTAAACTAATGAGCTTCCATTAAACCATATATATACACTGGTGGCTGTAGATGCCACAATCCAATTGTACAGACAGAAACTTCCTGTGTATTCAAAGTCTCCTCCTACCTCAGAAAGTAGAAGACACTCCGTGGCCTCATGGACCGCAACACACCATCGTTATCCACTTGGTATTCAAGGCAGAGATACTGGAGTGGATTGCCAGATCCTTCTCCAGTGGGACACAGCATACAGCTCCTGATAATCCTAGATGGTCTCCCACCCAAGTACTGATCAGGCCAAACCCTGCATGGCTACAGGGTGGTTTGATTTCTTGGTTCCCTGACTGGAATCCAACCTAGGTCCCAGGGCTTATAGCACTGAATCCTAACCACTAGACCATCAGGGAACCACTTAATTTCAAGGGTAGTATATTTTAAATACATGATTGTAGTTGTTATTTAATGTACCAAGAACTTGGGTTCCTTTAACTGTGATGAATACATGAAAATGTTATCACTTGAATTATTCAAAATCACAACCTCTGTCATATTTCTGTAATTTCTCAAGTGACATGAGAACATGTTCAATGCATAACTTATTGTTTTAATGTCCGAATCCACGCCATCTGTGCTTATACACATCTTATTATCATCTCAATTACATGCATTATATCTCATTATACAGCTTTTTGGCAAGTATGCCTTGTACTATATCGCCTATTATGAGTTTTCTGTTCCATACCTCTCCATTAGATTAAGTAAAAGTCTGATTTAAAGCTGTCGGCATGCAGTAAATTTGCTTGGTTTAATGCTCATGAGTAATTATATGTGTATGTGTGTACTACATATATATATATATATATATATATATATATATATATATATATATATATATATATATAGTGCCTTGCAAAAGTATTCACCCCCTTGACTTTTTACCTATTTTGTTACATTACAGCCTTAAGTTCAATGTTTTGTTAATCTGAATTTTATGTGATGATCAGAACACAATAGTCTAAGTTGGTGAAGTGAAATGAGAAAAATATATATATAAAACTATTTTTTTAGAAATAGAAAACAGAAAATTGGCATGTGCGTATATATTCACCCCCCTTTGTTATGAAGCCCATAAAAAGCTCTGGTGCGACCAATTACCTTCAGAAGTCACATAATTAGTGAAATGATGTCCATCTAAGTGTCACATGATCTGTCATTACATATACACACCTTTTTTGAAAGGCCCAGAGGCTTCAACACCTAAGCAAGAGGCACCACTAAACAAACAGTGCCATGAAGATCAAGGAACTCTCCAAACAAGTAAGGGACAATGTTGTTGAGAAGCACAAGTCAGGGTTAGGTTATAAAAAAAATATCCAAATCTTTGTTGATCCCCAGGAGCACCATCAAATCTATCATAACAAAATGGAAAGAACCTGGCACAACAGCAAACCTGCCAAGAGACGGCCGCCCACCAAAACTCACGGACCGGGCAAGGAGGGCATTAATCAGAGAGGAAGCAGAGACCCAAGGTAACCCTGGAGGAGCTGCAGAGTTCCACAGCAGAGACTGGGGCATCTGTACATAGGACAACAATAAGCCTTACGCTCCATAGAGTTAGGCTTTATGGCAGAGTGGCCAGAAGAAAGCCATTACTTTCAGCAAAAAAACAAAATGGTACGTTTTTGCGAAAAGACATGTGTGAGACTCCCAAAATGTATGGAGGAAGGTGCTCTTGTCTGATGAGGCTAAAATTGAACTTTTCGTCCATCAAAGAAAACGCTATGTCTGGCGCAAACCCAACACATCACACCTATTACCAAAGAACACCATTCCCACAGTGAAACATGGTGGTGGCAGCATCGTGCTGTGGGGATGTTTTTCAGCAGCCGGGACTGGGAAACTGGTCAGAGTTGAGGGAAAGATGGATGGTGCTAAATACAGGGATATTCTTGAGCAAAACCTGTACAATGACAATGACCCCAAACACACTGCTAAAGCTACGCTTGAGTGGTTTAAGGAGAAACCTGTAAATGTGTTGGAATGGCCGAGTCACAGCCCAGACCTCAATCCAATAGAAAATCTGTGGTCAGACGGAAAGATTGCAGCTCATAAGCACAAACCATCCAACTTGAAGGCGCTGGAGCAGTTTTGCAAGGAGGAATGGGCAAAAATCCCAGTGTTAAGATGTGGCAAGCTCATAGAGACTTATCCAAAGCGACTTGGAGCTGTGATTGCCGCAAAAGGTGGCTCTACAAAGTATTGACATTAGGGGGGTGAATAGTTATGCACATTGACTTCTTGTGTTATTTTGTCCTATTTGTTGTTTGCTTCACAATAAAAAAGAAAAACATCTTGTGGGCATGTTCTGTAAATTAAATGATGCAAATCCTCAAACAATCCAAGTTAATTCTAGGTTGTGAGGAAACAAAACATGAAAAATGCCAAGGGGGGTGAATATTTTTTCAAAGCACTGTATAATATATACACCATCACATGCATGCACACATAATTATAATTATATATATATATAAGAGGCATCAGCTTTGAAACAGTACTGTCTGTGAGTGGGTTCATGGCTTGTCCATAATCCAATCCTATGTTTTGCTTAAAGGTGTGTAATATAGCAATATGCTTGAAAGGAGCGATGTATAAAATTGTATTTTGGATTTAAGAGTAAGATTCATTGTATCCTCATTTGCAATACGTTTTTTAACTTATTTTTAGACTTTCAAATGAGCTTACAAATGTACTATTTATACAGGGGTTGCAATTTCCTGGGATCAGGGCTGGATTAACCATTAGGCAAAATAAGCACATGCTTATGGCATCAAGGGAAGGGAGCACCATAGAAATTTCCCATTGCTGGATTTACCATGGACCATATGGTGCAATACTGCAAATGGTGCAGCTGAACTTTGTTGCACAAACAGGATCTCCCACTATAACTAAAAAAATTATATATATATTTGTGGCCACATTTGTGTGTCCCAGCTCAACTTCCCAGAATGCAGTGTAATAACTGTTTTTCTCAGAACTGGAAGTAGGTTTTTTAACTTGCTTTAGACATTCAAATGTGAACACAGATGTACTTTTTATTTACTGTACTACTGTACGGTGGAGGCTTCTATCGCTCTTTTGCCCACCATATTATAAATGATTGTTGTGGTGAACTACCTACTCAAAGTCCAAAACACAGGCTGAGATCCCACCCCATGCTGATGATAGCCAGTAAGCTTGAAACAGCTGTACATGGATTGGATTCCCAGCTTGTGTTTAATCCAACCTTGGCTTTGCATTAAAGCCGTGTAATAATACAGCATTCATAAGCTTAAAGGAAGCCATATTTGATAATGGCTACGGACTGAAGAGCGAGGCATTTGTGGCCATATTTGTGTGTCCCAGCTCAACTTCCCAGAATGCAGTGTGATAACTGTTTTTCTTGGAGCTGGAAGCAGGTTTTTTAACTTGCTTAAGACATTCAAATGTGAACACAGATGTACTTTTCATTTACTATATATATATATATATATATATATATATATATATATATATATATACAATAATAAAGATAATAATAAAACGGTGATAATAGAGGTTTTTGATATACATCGCATATTAAGTGCTTAGAGCCTGGAAAGGTCTTAATAAGGCACTGGCTGGGATCCTTGTAGTACAATCTATAAAGCATCTCTATGAATGGCTTCCTTCCGAGCTCCTAGAAAACCTGTCTGGCTCCTAGAAAAAAAAATCTTACTGGGGTTGGAGAGATAAGGAGCTCATACTGCCTTGGGGGCATTTAAGAAATAATAATTTATTGTTTACATGCACAGTAAAAGTTTAATAAATTATTTTTAATCTGCTTGTTCTTTAGAGAGACCTTAATAAGTAGATGGCTCTTTAAATAAAAAAAATAACCCTTGTTTGACCACTACAATGGGCCTTTATATCTTTATATTTTAAAGGCATACAGTTTATCTTGGTTCAGTGTCTGACTGCGAGGGAGGATCTGCCCTTAGCAGTTATTAAGTGTCCAGCCTGACCGACCACATACAGGATCTGGCGGTTCTGGAATTGCAAATATTTTAATGAAAACCAGCTGCTTTGTGCAAAATTACAAATCCCCATTTTTTTTTGTATATACAAAAATACCCAAACTGCACTTTGCAATGTGTAAAGCTGTGATTCCCATGGTTATAGTATAGTGTACCATGGGGGTACGTAGGAATCCATGTGGTATAGGGGTGAATTTTAGTTGCCATGAGGGTTATGATTAAAGACACCCCCTAAGGTTGATGGACCCACCACCCACACCACAAGGGCTGGGGGCAAATGATCCAAATGGCCACTGGGTATTGAAGGGGGAATCTGGAAGATATTGTGCTCATAGCAAGTATTGAGGGGGATTCTGGGGGATAGCCAGCTCATAGGGGGTAGTGTGCCATAGACGGAGAGGTCATAAACCCCTACATATTATTTTTATTATTTAACCACTTCCCTACCATGAGAAGAGGTGTATATATATATATATATATATATATATATATATATATATATATAGATAGACAGATAGATAGATAGATAGGATGCTAATGTAGTGTGTGCACCTTTAGGGGTACCATTCATTTGCGTAGTTCTTGCGACTAATGGAGTCTCCGCGGGTGCGAGGAAGTACATTTTGAGACTCATT
This sequence comes from Discoglossus pictus, assembly GCA_027410445.1. Lineage (NCBI taxonomy): Eukaryota > Metazoa > Chordata > Amphibia > Anura > Alytidae > Discoglossus > Discoglossus pictus. The sequence continues at coordinate 454,191,976 of CM050164.1, read as the reverse complement.
TTTGCGGGGAGCCATAGAACAGCTCATGAAATTATCTTTAGGTGTAAGTCAGCCATAATCTACAATTGTGTCTATAGTACTAGATATACTAACCATTGTATACATGAGCTGCAGGGCTCAGCCCATTGCAGGGACTGTTTGGAAGGTTTCAGTGAGCTTTTAAGCACTTGTTAGAATTATGTTTAAATATCTAAAATACTTAGGTAATTTATTTTAAAATTAAAAACAAGGAACCTTCCATATCCCTGATATTTTCACATTGCGGGTGTGTTATTATTCTGTAAATACATAACGCACTAAAACAAAATGGAGACTCACCCGGCCTGATATGTCAGATGATTTCTAGATTGGTTTCCTCAGGACATGTTTGTTCAGTCTGTAGGAACAAGTTATCAGTCTGTTGTGGCACAAGGACAATAATGACCCTCAAGTCGGTAATTAAGCCGTGTATGAGCATGTGGCCAAAATTTGCATTAATTTGTCATTTAATTTTGTGCTTTGATACCTAATTTAATATTCGAAAAAAATCATTCTAAGCTACAATAGGCTCTCTCAGGGTCTGATTAAGACCATAAGACTTAAAAGATTTTGGTGCCTCAATTTATATCTAAATCAAAATATTAACAATAATAAACGGTTACAAAAAATACTTATACCGAAAATGAGTAATACAAATATGATTCCATTTGAATGTCTAAAAAATATGTTAATAAACTTATTTCTTGCTCAAGTTTCTCAGAAATACACTTGATACACTGCACTTTTGGAGACTGGAGGCGGGGACATGCAAATGAGACCACTATGTATTCTCACTCTAATCTCATTTGCATGTCCCCGCCTCCGATCTCCAAAAGTACTGTGTGTGTGTTTTGCACTATTTGGTGCATGGTAAATTTGGCAGTGAAAAATTCCCATGGTGCCCCCTTCTCTTGATGCCCTAAGCATGTGCTTATTTTGGTAAATTCAGCCCTGGGTCTGGAAAAGATTCATTGTATGTTGTCCAAGTTAATATTTAAAGGAATGCATTTTATCTACCTGATATATGACTGGAGCTTTTGGAATTCGACACCTACCTCCTTTCCCCTACCAGAAAGCAGACTGCTTGTAACAATAATTGCATAACCTGTCCTGTAGAGGGGTTTTTATATATATATATAGATAGGGATATCGGAGGATGGTATTGCGTTCACGTTAGTGGGTACAAATCATTACATACAATGTCTTGTAGAAATTTAAAAATACCATTGTCACTCACAACCTTGACCAAAGCATCATGGATGTCCCCAGTGGATGCATTAAAATGTTTTTCGTATTAATCATACCATTTATAGATACTTGGGCAATTCCACTAAATTGCATCTTTGTTGTTATATGTTAAGTCATTCAGTCATGTCTGAATGGACTATAGACTGCAGGACACCAGGCAAATCTGTCAGTCATTGCCTGTTTAACCTCCCTTAAGCTCATGTTCATTGCTTCAATTACTTCATCTATCCATCACCACCACTGCCGTACCCTCCTTCGTGTTCCTTCAATTTTTCACAGCATCAGAGTCTTCTCTATGGAATCCTGTTGTCTCAAATCATTTAAGCTTCAGCCTCATGATCAAACCTTCCAGTGAACAGTTTATCTTGATTTCCTGAACTATTGATTTTTTGGATCTTCTTGCAGTCCAAGGAACTCTAAACAGTTTTCTGCAACACCACAATTGAAATGTGTCAATTCTCCGGCGCTCAGACTTCTTTATGGTCCAGTTCTCACATCCGTATGTTACTACTGGGAATACGATAGTTCTATCTATGGGGAATTTCGTTGATAATGCAATATCTTTACTTCTTAATAGCATGTCCAGACTTGCCATAGCTTGTTTCCCCAGAATCAAATGTCTCTTAATTTCATGGCTGCAGTTACTATCTGAAGAGATCTTGGATCCCAGTAAAAGCAATCTGCCACTGCCTCCACTTCTTCCCCATCTACTTGTAAGGAACTGATAGTGCTCCTTGCCAGCAACTGTGGACCTCGCAACATTTATGGACTTACGACACAGAAAAAAGAGACGCGGGACTTAGAAAAAAAAAAACATTACGACTTCGCAAAATTACGACTTTAAAAGCTGATTCGCCTGAACCTCCAAACATTCAAAACACAATAAATACACACAACAAACAAATAAAAAGCTTACCCACAGCAAGAGGGGGCACCCAGGACCTCTGCAAGTGAAGTTACACCTCCATTTAAGTCCTAATTCCAGAGTTTAGACACCCGAAAATCACCTAAGCAAGAGAAAATATGTCCGGCAAAAAAAAAGAAAACAAGGCTACAGGACCCTAAAGACGCAAAACACCACCAAAAACATATGGATTTTCTGAAAAAGCCGGACGAGCTCCAAGAACAAGGACGCAAAATCAGCCACAGCCGCGTACCACACATTAGGCACCATTTTACAACACTAACTTACATAATGCGGAAGTACACAGCTACCCTAACGGATTTTACTCGCGCACGCAGCCTATTTACACTACACACTGCACACATTGTTCATACTTACACAGCAGTTCCACAACACTCAAGACACACATTGTATGCTGCAGCAACATGAAAACAGATTGTCAGCTCTTCAGCATAATGCTTCCTGCATTTATTACTTCAAAATAGGTAAAGTATATTCATTACCATACACCAAACAGCATTAGCTCACTTACAATTTGATTCCCGTCATTTTTTGACGGGCAATATTTTAGTGTCTATATAGTCCCTCTGGCCACAAGCAGTCAATGGCCGGTGTGAGCTGCCTAGCTTGGCCTCATACCTTTATTTAACCGCGTGATCTCCACCATGCGCAAGCTGTAACTAATCTCTGGCACATCACCTGTGTGCGATTTCGCAGCCTGAACAACTTGTCAAACAGTCATTAATATTGCAAGCGATCTAGAAAGTCGTTACTTAGTACATTGCTCTGCTAATAGACATCTGCGCAACACAAAGAACATTTTATTTGCAACTTGTTCTCCAAACAGAGAAATACTGACGGGAAATTTGTAAGAAGCTTCAGACGTGAAAATAAATAACAAGTCCATTAGATCTGATTGGAAATGCAACAAGAGATTCTGGGCCAGGTGCACTAAACTGTGCAATGTCAGGGGTTTCTTGGAAATCCTCTACATACCCACATATTTTATCTACCAAAATCTCCTACATATTACATCTACTAAGATTTTAGTTCTCCAGCCTTTAGTGCATATGGCCCCCTTACTTTGTGTGACCATCAATGGTGAGCATCAGTGGGATTTAATATTTCTAAATGAGAAGGGGCTTGTGTACCTCAATGAAGCTGTGAGCTATACCATGTAGGGTCTTAGCGGAGAGGTCAGACACATTCCACAATGGCATTACAATTCAGACCTCAAGGGCCACTGAACAGCAACAACAAACAAGAACAAGTATATCAATCAGAATAAATGAAATTGAGTAGCGCAAGGGTACTAAATCAAAGAGATTTAGAGATATCCCAAAAATCTGGACTGTTGGGGAGTTCTCATAGGACTGGGATACTCATCAATGATGTAGAGAGACTCAGTTGAAGCCTCTTATCCTAATAAGCCAGAGACAACTATTTGTGGTCAATAATTGTGGTTTCTATTAATTTACATAAAAAACAGACAAGCAGATAAAAACAATATACACAAAAGTCACATTATTATGACACCTAATATCCCAAATAACCGCTGTTTGCAGCACGGACAGCAGCTAGACAGGGTGGTAATGAGTCTATAAGATGCTGGAAGGTTGGCAAGGGTATCTGGAGCCATGCAGACTGCAGTGATCTGCTGAACGGTGTGTGGTGGAAGATCCAGACGTCGAACATGGCGTTTTCTGTGGTCTCACAGGTGCATGATGGGGCTCAAGTACTTGGAATTCTTTGTCATGCTCCTCCACCCACTCACGGACAATGTTGCATTGTCCTGCTGGACGATCTCATCCGCTCCAAGGAAGACAGTCAACATGTCATGTTGATCTGCAAGGATGGGTCGATAACACAATCAGCTGAGAGTGCCTCCAGAGGTATTAGTAGATCCAGACAATGCCAAGAAAACATTCTCCAGACCATAACGCTTCCGCCACTAGCTTGCATTCTTCCAACAATGGTTGCAGAGTATTTGTTTTCTGAGGTTTTGCGCCCAACGTTCGTCCAATCCATGGAGCAGAAAACATGACTTATACGAAAAGGCAACCAGAAGAGGACCAATGTTGTGCAAACTGAAGTTGTCTCTGACAATGAACCCCTCATCAGCATGGGTGCAGTGACCAGCCGTTTGCTTCAGAGCCCCATATGCAACAGGGTTTGCTGTACTGTGGTTTTAGACACACATTTGGTAGCCCTCTGGCTTGTTTGAGCAGTGAGATGCTCAATTGTAGCGAGTCGGTTGGCCCTCACACCTTCACAGCCGACACTCACCATGCCATTTTTTGCACGGTTCACTTTGACCACATCAACACGCCAAGAGTTCCCAAACTGCTCTGTTTCAGAAATACTGCCACCCTTGGCCCGAAAGCCAATGATCATCTCCTTTTACCCATAACAGCGATGGTTGATATGCTTGCAGAATACCTGCCATATTTAATTGGCTACGGTCTGCTGATGTCATAATAATGTGACTCCATCCCGTATTTGATACACCTTTATCTTACTTTTGCGTTAAGAGGAAGTACAAATAAGAACTTCTAGTAGCAGGTTTAATTTCTGATTTACATAATTACCAATGGGAACAAAAGCACAATATGCTGCAGTTAAGACATCCATAAGGCTCACTACCCTCTGTTTCCTGTAACGTATCCGCTAAGACAAGAAGAAAACAATCAAATGTGCATTTTATTTTTTTTGATAATGTTTAAAAATGTGATCCTTTAAATGCCTATTAGAAATTGTTGGACTATAGTGGCCTTTAATGACCCAACTCACCATGTTACACCAGAGCCGAGCTAATATACTCGTATAAATGATTGTCCGGGGTAATAGTTGCTTTACCTCAACTAATATTTAAACCATGCTCTTTGGAATGCATGAGAAATGTGTTCCATGTCTCTTTAATTATCTATGAAAGATGGGTAGAATAAACAGGAAAGGTCTGCTAAATTATGCATTACAGAGGGCTTATCAGTTTTTAAGGTTGCTCTATGGACAAAACCGCATTATATAGGGCCCATCCGTTTTTTCCTGAATAAAACAGATTTTCGCAGACGTTATTATGCTGTTCTAAAATTAATTATACATAACCTTCACGACAAAGCTGATTTATCTGATTAGAATTGAACACAGTAGCTCTTTTTCCAATAAGTAACATGATGGATGAGCTGAACATGCTAAATACAACCTCACTAATCGATTTACGCGTGGAATACGAGTGATGGTAGCAGAACCTTCATGAAGGACTTTAAAGGGCCAAGCATGTAGGATAGCAGCTGGACAGAAACATTTTTTTGAGAAAATCTGAATGTTTGAAGACCGGAATCCATTTTGTGTTTGTTGCATCACATACTGAGCGCTAGGTGCGTGTTTATATTTAGCATCTTTGCCCTTACATTGGAAATGTCTAGTTACTATTCTCATGAAGTAATCAATTATTGGTGGGAGCAGTGTATGTATTAACCCTGAAGAAGTCCCAAAGAGACTAAACGCGTGATATCTTTTTGCACCCTTTCTTTGCAGATTGTTTTATGTAAATGGTTCATTAATATATTGTTGATAATTACTATACTATTGGGTCCTATCTGTTCTCCTCCCTTCCCTTCCTTCTATTTTTGTTTACAATCTTGTCTCGCAGGGTACAGTGCGCCATAAATCTACCATTGCCAGCAGCAGATTAGCAATATATATGTTTTTCTTACAGGCGAAGACTTGCACATTAAGACGAACCTGACACCAGACAAATATTTTGCCTCTCAGGAGTGTGAGAGCTAAAGCGAGATTTATTAATACATTTGCCTCATGCAGAAGCTGTGTTTTTACAGTGTCAGGTTCCCTTTAATAGGAATGAGTTAAGAAGCAGGGTATTTACTAGTGATTGAATCAATACATCAAGTCACTGAGATACATTCAATTACTAAAGAAAGGGAGAGCTTTGGCCTCCAGGTTAATCCGGCGTTAGTCACCGGCGCCTTTGGTGTCGGTGTATGGATAATAACAAGTAAATGAAGAAAAGGGTTTAAAGGTACACTAAAAGCCTGACTATAAGTATAAGTAATTATAAGTAACAGTATAAATACAAAAAAAAACTCCTACTGATAAATAAAACTTAACTTTTAATAATCTTCCAAATAAAAAACAATTATTGCAGATGCATATATATATTAATCACGATGAATTCCGATAGTAAAACAGGGTAAAGAGACCTTTTATAAGAAAATTGTATCCAAGAAAGCACAAATTATAAGGAATGGGGAGCTGTCCTTCAAATACTTAAAGGGATATGGAAGGTTCCCTGTTTTTACCTTATTCTTTTTTTTTTTTTTACCTTTTTTGTAATCTAACACAAGCTGCTTATTTCAGACACACACATTACATGGAGTCATTCTATACACCTATAGATTTACCAATATTATTTATTTAAAAATAAAACTTGTTTTCCACACCCCCAGCGATGCCTACATAGGCACAGTGTACCTACCAATAGAAACACTGCATTTGAGTACAGATTTTAACCCTCTACTAACCTTCAGGCCAACAGCAGCACAATGCAGAGATCTTACACACAGTGTAAGGGCTTCTCCTGCTTCCTTGTGCAGTGGAATACACATCCCATGATACCTTGCTACACAAACTGCCATCATAGACTGATACAGTGTATTAGCTGCCCGTGATTGGCCAAAAAATAATTATGAATTTTATGCTACTTTTAGCAGGGATTTACAGGGGTGGTAAATCTGAAAATCAACTACTAGGGTAAGTATATTAATGTTTATTTCGGTATTTTTTCATGCAAAAAACTGTTTTCATACACTATGGATTCTCCTCTATCTGATTAATTCACAATCCAGGAAACTTAAATATGCCTTTAATGTTGTTAGCTTCCTATATACAAATAATCTTTCTTGTGTGCAGTTGCCGAATACAAAAATTTAATTATATAACCCCCCCCATTTCACTATATCCACCTCCCTACTGATAGATAACATAAGCACATCCCTCCAGGCAAAATGGAACTCTCTATATAGAATCATAGTGTTCAAACATGAACATTTCCTATGGCTGACACGGCTTTGTTACATACTTCACAAAAAAACTAAAACATGGTTGTCCTTTTATTTGCTTAATTTATTGCTCCATTTATTTCAATCCAAGCAGAAGACAAAGTTTTCGAACAGTAAATGATTTCCTTTAACATTAAAATCATATGTATTCAATGAAATATTTGATTTATTATTGAAGTATTGCAAATAAAAGCCATACACAGAACAAATAACAGGGAATGTATACTTAGCATTGTCATGATGTAAGGGCATTTGAGGGTTTCCTGGTGGTCCAGTGGTTAGGATTTGGTGCTTTCACCGCTGTGACCTGGGTTCTATTCCAGACAGGGAACCAAGAGGTTACACCACCCTGAAGCCCAGCAGGGTCGTGCCTGGTCAATACTTGGATGGGAGACCACCTAGAAATACCAGGAGCTGTATGCTATGGCCCACCGGAGAAGGAACCGACAACCTGCTCCAGTATCTCTGCCATGAATACCAAGTGGATCAGTATGGTGTGTTACGGTCCATAAGGTCACAGAGAGACGGACACGACTGAATGACGCAAACATACACAAGGGCATTTGAAGGTCTTAAAAGGACAGATATGGACGGTTTCTGGATGTTACTAGGTATATAATATGCCCATGTATTTATTTTCTTTTATGTACGTTATTGTATTAAGAAGTGCTTTATTGCCTAAAATCAAACAAATTATTTCTGTATGGGTCTGCCCTTTGCAGCGTATGCAGACACAGACTCTGTGGGACTAGATGTGCAGTGTAGTGTCCTCGCCTATTAGGGGCCACATCTCAGAACATTCTGCAACATGCTGCCGAGTGCAGATTTCTTTCATACTGTGGTTTTATTGACTGAAGATGACTGGCTGAAGTGTAATTAGATTAGATTGTCAGCTCTGATTACGACCTGCACAGTCACATTAGTCATCACTTACTGTGTGCCCAACTGGCTCTTACAGGATCCAAACCTGGCACAACCATTGGACGGTTTCCATATTGTCACTATTCAGTATTGATGCTTCTAGAGGGGGACAGAGACAGAGGGGGGAGAGAGGGAGGGGGACAGAGAGAGAGGGGGGAGGGAGGGAGGGGGACAGGGACAGAGGAGGGAGAGAGAGGGAGGGGGCAGAGACAAAGTGGGGAGAGAGGGGATAGAGACAGAGAGAGGGAGGGAATGGACAGAGAGAGGGAGGGAGAGGACAGAGAGAGGGAGGGAGAGGACAGAGAGAGGGAGGGAGAGAGAGAGAGCGGGGGAGATAGAGGGAGGGGGACAGAGACAAAGTGGGGAGAGAGGGGATAGAGACAGAGAGAGGGAGGGAATGGACAGAGAGACGGAGGGAGAGGACAGAGAGAGGGAGGGGGACACAGAGAGAGCGGGGAGATAGAGGGAGGGGGACAGAGACAAAGTGGGGAGAGAGGGGATAGAGACAGAGAGAGGGAGGGAATGGACAGAGAGACGGAGGAAGAGGACAGAGAGAGGGAGGGGGATGACAGAGAGAGGGAGGGGGACAGAGAGAGAGAGCGGGGGGAGATAGAGGGAGGGGGACAGAGACAAAGTGGGGAGAGAGGGGATAGAGACAGAGAGAGGGAGGGAGAGGACAGAGAGAAAGAGGTAGAGGACAGATAGAGGGAGGGGGACAGAGAGAGAGAGCAGGGAGATAGAGGGAGGGGGATAGAGAAAGTGGGAGAGAGAGGGAGGGGGAAAGAGAGAGGGACAGGGAGGTGACAGAGAGAGAGAGAGGGAGAGAGAGAAGGGGAGGGAGGAAGACAGAAATGGAAGGGGAGATGGAGGGACGGAGGCAGAGAGAGAGCGAGGGAGGTAGAGAGCACAAAGAAAGCAGAGAGAGGACACAGATAAAGACAGAGGGCCCAGAGAGCGCTCATACACAGAGAGGGCGCAGTGAGAGAGAGAGAGAGGGCGCACAGAGAGACAGCACAAGGACAGAGGGTGCACAGAGAGACAGCAAAAGAGAGAGACAGCACAGACAACTGAACATAACATATGAAACAGTCATTTATGACGGGCAAGCTACTAGTATATAATAAAATACATATCTTATCTTTTTCATTTTAATTAGAAAAAAAATAATGCTGATGCCCCTGCTGGGCCCTGGGGGAATCCATGATATGTAGGTGGAAGCTGTTTGTGTGAAAGGGGCATATACATTTCTGGAGAGATATGGTTGCATTTCCTGAATCAAGGAATCTGTTTCTGAGCCAGTGATTGGGACAGGGTGTGGTATCAATTTAAATTGTATCCAATTATCAAACAAAGAATCTGGACATCTGCCAATTCTCTCCTGCCCCGCCCCGCCCTCTGCGGATTATTAGAAACTTCGCACATTGTTTTTTTAACTAAAATATTTATCATATTGAAAAAAGCCAAAAGAAATATATTAAACAATTCTGTTCTACTTACACTTGTCAGTTATTACAGCATCTTTCCTTAAAGGTGTAGGCGACATGACATATAAGTTATTTCACAGTAAGAATAATGCAGCACATGTAACCAAGCACAGAACGACCTTCATAGATCCCAGATATATCCATGAGGCTGCCGAGCAGATCAACACAATGCGGAAAATAAATAGTTTTCCATTTAAATGTTAGTGTGGAAATATGGAGGATCACTTGAGTGCATTAGTCAGTACAGTACTGGGAAATGTTTCAGAGGCTCTCGCCCACCTGTCCTCAGACAATAACACATATAATGTGAAAGAAAAAGAGTTCAGAATGAATACCCCCGAAAGGTCCTGATTCACTAAGCTTCACTGAGCCTGCTATGCCTTTTTTCTATAGAGGAATCACAGACCTTCACTTCACGGTATTCGCAAACTTAGCGAAACTGTCTCAAAATCAGCTTCACAATCTACACATATTTAAATGGACACTGTAGTGGTAAAATCCCCTTCTGGATCACTGCCTTGCCGTGGTGAAGGGTCTTGTGTACTTCAATGAAGCTGTGAGCTATACCATGTCGGGTCACCTACATCATACCATAGAAGTCACACAAATCGTGATCCACTGGCAACCCACTACAGGATGTCTGCCACAAAAACCTTATGGTTAAGCACAACCAGGGACATAAGAATAGATGTGCCTGTCGTGCTGCGGTCACAGAGAGTCAGGCACAACTGAACGACATAACAAAAACAGTGGCAAAGTATGTCATAGCCCTTTAAAATTTCATCCATGATACATATAAAATGTGTATAATTATATAAAGTTATGATTTATTACTATTTGTATTTATTTTCCTCTGCTGTGTCTAGGGGGCTGCCAGATTGGCTTTTCTCTTCACCCTTGTGCATAGCAATCAATCTGTGAATCTCCATGTTGATTCTTCTAATTCAATTACAGCATGTCCAGTAAAATCCTATTGGTCCTAGTGGTGCAGCCTCTAGTGCAGGAACCAGTATCACATGATAGCAATAATCAATAGGAAGCTACAGTGCTTGCATTAGAATATGTAATATGGAGATCCACAGCATAGCAATAGCTTTTAGAATTTCTATGTCTCAATGTAATATAAATATTGTTTATAATCCATGCATAAATTAAAATACTTGTGGCTTAATTATATAAAGGTATGAATTATTACTATTTGTATTTATTTTCCTCTGCTTGAGTCTAGGGTCTGCCAGGTTGGCATCTCTCTTTACTTTTATATGAGGTGTATGGCAATCAAGCTGTGAATCTCCATGTTGATTCTTCTAATGAAATATAGCATGTGCAGCAACTTCCTATTGGTTCTTGCTGTCATGTGGTACAGCTTCTAGTGCAGGAACCAGTATCAATAGAAAGCTGCTGTGCTTGCATCAGAAGATGCAATATGGAGATCCACAGGATAGCAAGTAAGGTGTTTTTAGACTTTTCATGTCTCAAATATTGTTTATAATCTTAAAAAATAATCATCCCCTGTAATCAAAACTACTTGTACCAATATGAATTATATTTCTAGGTTTTATTGTTTTACTGCTTCATGTAAACATGTGTGGATCTAAAGTAAACTGAACGCAATTATAAATAACACAAGTGATTAGCAGTAATTACAGTTTATATTGTAACAACTTACTGCATATATAAGAAGTGAGACCAGTCGGGTGACTTCTAGAAATGAATTACCAAGAAATAGAAGAGAAGGATAAAATATGTGCCAGGTCTACTAAGGTGGGAAGTTTGGAATGAGGTCCACAAAGGTTGAAAAAGTAGATAAGACGGGTAATGATCACAATATACTGAACACATGTATGGACTAACAGCCATGTAAGTCATGAGAATAATAGCATTTTTAGAGAAAATCTTAAATTTGCAAAAAATCTGCTGAAACTCCCATCTGGAGGGTTATCCTGCTGGGATTTGCTCCTCTATTCAGTCATACTGTCAAAGCGTCATTCAACATTTTAGTTTTTCATAATAGAACTTGCTCACTATCAAGTCTCACTCGTTAAAGGGACTATGTTACCTTAACATTATAATAGGTATACATTGTAATAGCAGTTTATCTCCACAGTAAATCATTTCTGAAGTATTTAGAATTGATTTTGTGCATAAGTGTGCGGCTCAGAGTACTTGATAAGGGCACAAGAGGGGTCTGTCCATCAAACAAATAGTCCCTGTATGGGTCTCCCATCTGCAGCTAACGAAAACACAGACTGCTATACTTGCCAATCAGTGACCATCTCTCAGCAACATTCTGCTGGCCCCTGATAGGCTTGGACACTACACTGCACATACAGCCCTGCAGAGTCTGTATATGTGGCAGTGGATACAACAGAGCTTATAAGCACTTCTTAAAGGCATATCTAAGTTTCCAGGATTATGACAGGGGTAAATTAATAGTGTATGAAAAAAAAATTTGCATGAAAAAATAACAAAACAAACATGTAAACACTTACCGTGAAGTTAGCAAAATGTCTTGTAATTTCTGACAGTTAAAAATTAGGGTTAACAGCCCCTCCAAACCCAGGCTAAATTAGCATTAATTTCATAATTTGTTTGGGCCAATCAGGTTAGCTGAAACATTTGATTTAAACTCTGAGGTTCCTGATTGTGCTGCAAAGCAGCCTGGGATATGTAGTGTGGCACTATGTTATGCATTATGGCAGCAACACAGCACAAACAGGAAGCAGCAGGAAGTCATATCCCAGCAGTGACTTGGGGACTGACACCAGTGCTCTCCTATTGGCGGAGGAAGAAACAGCAGGTTAATAATGGGTTAAAATTGATCCCCTACTGCTGCATGCTGATTGGGTGGGGATCGAGGGGGCCTGTGTAGCCACCCCCTGGGGGTGTCAACATAATTATTAGAGGGATTTTTAGATATTAATAAAAATAAAATGTTTTATGAGATGTGCTGCATACACATAAGCTGCTTTTTGCCTAAGGAGCGCAGAAATGTATTAATCCATGAAACTTGGATATGCCTTTAATAAAAGTGAGTACATAAAAGTAAATTTAATCATATTATGAAGAATTACATTAGACATATGTGCGCCACCAGTATTAAAGGGTTAATTAATAATCAGTTGGTAAAAAGTGGAAGTAGGTGAATCGATTGCAGGAGCTATAGTGTTCCACGCTCTAATCAACGCTGTCACTGTCTAAAATGAATAGTATTAACCAGTAATATAACTGCAGGCCGTATCATCAGTACTGTGAGCTCCATTCGCCGTCCCAGCGTTTCGCCGCGCTCTACTTTACAGCGCCGCAAATAATCCATTTCTAAAATTACTATTTTGTTATGGAAGCAGAATATCACATGGAAATCATTATATTCGGCTCTCATACCAAAAACCAACACCATTTATAGCAAACTATTGGGTGCCTCGTTTATATGTCATTACCCAGAATGCTTAGCACTGAATGCAGAGTAATTAGGTTGGAAAACTAGTTTTTTGGACAAGTTCATGTGCCTGATTCATATAATTTCACAAATGCTCAAAGGTACAATGTGGTCCTAGAGTCTAAAGAAGTAAAATGCATAATGTGCAAAAGACACAGAAAAGGCAGCACAGAAGTGAGTAGACACAGTAAAGGTAGGTAATAGGAGAAGGGAGCAGACACAGAAAAGGCAGGTAATAGGATAAGGCAGCAGACACACAAAAGGGAACAGACACATAACGCAGCATATAAGGGAAGGGAGCAGACACAGAAAAGGCAGGTAATAGGATAAGGCAGCAGACACACAAAAGGGAACAGACACATAACACAGCATATAAGGGAAGTGAGCAGACACAGAAAAGGCAGGTAAAAGTATAAGGGAGCAGACAAGCAAAAGCCAGCAGACGTTTATAACGCAGCATATAAAGGAAGTGAGTAGACACAGAAAAGCCTGGATATTGGATAAGGAAGCAGACATGCAAAAGGAAGCAGACATATAGGAAGTGAGTAGACACAGAAAAGGCAGGATATTGGATAAGGGAGCAGACACGCAAAAAGGCAGCTCACATATATAACATAGCACATAAAGGAAGTGAGTAGACACAGAAAAGGCTGGATATTGGATAAGGGAGCAGACACGTAAAAGGCAGCAGACACATATAACGCAGCACATAATGGAAGCGAGTAGACACAAAAAAGGCCGGATATTGGATAAGGAAGCAGACACTCAAAACGCAGCAAACACATATAACAGAGCATATAAGAGAAGTGAGCAGATACAGAAAAGGCAGGAAATAGGATATGAGAGCAGACATGCAAAAGGCAGCAGACACATATAACAGAGCATATAAGGGAAGTGAGCAGACACATAAAAGGCAGGAAATAGGAGACGGGAGCAGACACAGAAAAGGCTAGATATTGGATAAGGGAGCAGACACATATAAGAGAAGTTAGCAGACACCTGAAGAGGTCGGAATAGGATTAGGAAGCAGACATACAAAGCTAGCAGACAAAGGTAAGTTGAAATAAGTAGACACAGGAAAGTTGGCAGAGACAGAGGACAACGTAAATTAAAGAAGACACAAGGAAGGAAGAAAAAAAGGACTATAAAAGGAATGGAGCAAATGGACGTTAGCAGGCATGAACACAATAAGGGAGAAAAGTGGAAAATGGAGAAGATTGGGAGGTGAGCAGACACCAAAGGCAGGATCGAGAAGGAGGCTGGCACTAGAAAGTGAGCACATAGGAAGGAAGCAACAAGAAGGTGCAGACAACAAAAGGTGGCAGGTATAGAAATGAACAATAAGGAGAAGGGAGCAGACATGGAAAAGTGACAAGACACTAGGAAGACATCTACTTGGGAGAAGATGCAAGGGAGTATAGTCATAAAGTAATCAGACAGGGGCAGGAGGCACAGAAGAAATAAGCAGAGGAAGCTGGCAAGGGAAGAAACATACAAACTGAGGACGCACAAGAAACGAACAGAGTGAAGATCCCAACATCTCGAGAAACTGACAGTGGGATGAGCTGAGATCTAAATCTGCCTTTTAAATATGTTATGCATTCTGCATTTAGGCTGCATATTCTTATTTTATCCCATTTAGATATAATATACACCAGTAGATGTCGGACAACAACTTGCTGGCAAACAAATCGGTGACAGCTGGTGATAATAAAGTCATTACCGACTCGCAGTTTATTCCAGCACTTGCCGATTATGTTCATTAAAATGACTCTGATGAGAGACATTGTGTTTGTCTATAAGAAGGTATATAAGCTAACCTAAACTTGCAAGAAGTTGTAAAGCTCAAAAAATGGATTTCCGTTCAGAATTTTTTTTTTTTTTTTACTAACATTTAATAAAAATGTAAGCTAATTTGGCCTTACAACAAAATAATCAAGCAGGAACTTGTGGTCTATTCCCATATAATGATATAAAACCTTATTCAGATGTTTAATTGCTCTTGGGGCTTGCCCTCTGCCAGCCAATGAGATCTATAGAGTAACGTACGCTCTCTGTATTTCCTATTAGTTTTAATGAAGTTTAAACAGGTTGTGTTCCATGTTCCATTAAGAAGAAAGAATGGCCATACTAGATTGAACAATTGGTTCTTTTTTGGACATAAACATTTACAAGTGTTGAAGAATTCTTAGGGCCATCATCAGAAATCTTGGGGCCCTGTAGACATCAGCCAGAGATCCCCACTCACAAATACACATATACATTTACACCATCCATCTTTATCCACTCCCATGTCTATCTTTCCCAGGAGTGGGCAAGCCACACACATGCCTGGATTTGATGATATCCCTGCTGCGCACAGGTGAGCTGATCATTTTTTCAGTCATCCTGATTGACTCACCTGTGCACAGGAAGGATATCTTCAAATCCAGGCATGTGTGTGGCCCTCCATTACCGAGCTTGCCCACCCCTGATCTAGATAGAAACAAAACGTGTAAGTGGAGATGGTTTACACCATCGAAAACTCATTCTGGAGGCTTCAGGTCGTTCCTTTTGGGCCGTATATACACATATCTCTGATAATGGCCCTTCTCTTACTATCCAAGGAGTTTCTAGAACAATGCTGTCATTATGTAAAGATGTAAAAGAAGAAGGGAGGCAGGAATAATCTCTCTGGCCTGGAACACCTTCTCAATGACCACCTCCTGAAGCTAGGACTACCTAAACCCTGCAATCTCTACCCCATAGCAAGACACTTTGTAGGTTCCTTGGCCATTTGTTATGGTGTTATCTATGGTGTCTCTTTGCACTCACACCTCTGCACAACTGTCTGGGGGTTGGCCAAGATGGTATGGTAAGTGCCACCAGTGTCTTGCTGAAGGGATTGTGTAAGGAACTTAGGAGTGAAATGTTGGAAAAACTTAGGAGTGAAATGTTGGACCTGCAACATTGAATCTTGTTCCTTAAAACACAAACCATTTTATCATACAGTGTGTATTGTAGGTAGCGCATAGAGATAGTCTTCCAGGTACCAAGAAACCTCCATATTATACACAACATAAGGACTAATTACATACATATCACATATAATACTTGTGGATCTACAGGCCGTTGGTTATCCAATGTTAAATATCGCGGGCCTCGCAAAGCGAGGGCTGCAGTTGCTGGGCTGCAATAAGCACCTTTGGCGCTCATTGCGGCGCTCATGGTGAGGCCCGTGGCACTTAGGCTGCAATGAGCGCCAAAAGTGCCATATGAGCTCATCGCGAGGCCCACAAGACTCCCATCACCCCTGGATGCAAGGGCTGCAATGAGCACCGCAGGGCTCCCATCACCCACTGTGTGCAACTCTCTCATCGCCCCTCTGCCTCTCTTGTATCTCCCCCTCTGCCTCTCCAAGTGCCCGTAACTTACCTCCCAAGACTTACGGACCCCGTAGGCTGTAGGCTGCTCCTTCATTGGTGGTTCAGCTGACCAATGGCGTCCCACCCCTGCCGGCGCGTCCTCTCTGCAGCGTCATTACGTCATTGCTACATCAGAGAGGAGGTGTTGGCAGGGGTGGGAAGTCATTGCTTCGCTGAACCACCAATGAGATCAGGTACAGAAGGGAGGGAGGGGGGGGGGGGGGAAATGAGACACAAGGGAGAGAGAGGAGGGGGGAAATGAGATACAAGGGAGGAAAAGGAGGGGGGAAATGAGATACAAGGGAGGAAGAGAAGGGGGAAATGAGACACAATGGAGAGATAGGAGGGAGGAAATGAAACACAAGGAAGGGGGAAATGAGACACAAGGGCAGGAGAGGAGGGGCAAAGGAGACACAAGGGAGAGAGAGGAGGGGGAAATAAGACACAAGGGATGGAGAGGAGGGGGAAATGAGACACAAGAGAGGAAGAGGGGGGAGGAGACACAAGGGAGGGAGTGGGCAATGAGACACAAGAGAGGAAGTGGCACTCTGAGCAGGGCTCGCAATGAGCGCCGAAGGTGCTCGCAATGAGCGCCGAAGGTGCTCACATTGGGTGACAAACAGCACTGCCAGGGTTACAATTTTATTCCTGTCAAGTAGCTAGTGAATAATAAACATGGATCTAGAGTCAAAAATATATCTATGGACGTGATTATCTGTTTCTAAAAAAACATTATTTAGGAACTAACATTATACAAAATGGCAGTGAGTCTTCAGAAATATTTTGACATACAATTTGGGGGATTTCAAATGAGATATCATTGCAATTATATCCTTCCCAGAAGCCATGGATTATGTTCTGATGACTCAACGCCCCTCTCCTTTGGATTACGTCACACACGGTATAAATCTTCAACATCTGACAAACGATATTAAATGGAATTCTTACTGCGAAATGACTTTTAAATATGAGTCACATTTATTAGTCAACATATATTTACTGATTTTTAGTTCTTGGACTTTACACCATAGTAGGATCATTTATCATAAGGTTACAATAGTGTAGCATTAATCAACATTATCACAATTATTTAAAGCAGCACTATTACTATCATTAAAAGAGCTTGTTAGTTTTTTTTTTATTTACATATGTTGTAATTAAGTGAATTAAGTCCTTCCTATTGTATTTATACTTTACTTCTAGAATAACATACTCTTATCTTCTGGAGGCTTTCCTTTCTTACAGTTCTTTCTCAAGACAGGTGACATGTTGCACAGTTGTAACCTTGACCCCGGCATGATCCATTTGGCTTTGTCGACTTTGGGAAAAATACGGGCTTTATTAAACCAACCAATTTATATAACCATAAATTAACATAATTAACATTCTTAAACAATTTCTTTAATTAACGTCCCGGAGGAGGAGCCCTACCAGATCAGTAACCTCACGCTCTGGGCCCGCGCCCAGAGCCCCCCAATGCTTTTCCAAAGCACGCCCATGAGGCAGGGCAATGCCCACTTAAGCCAGTGGGCCGGGCAACTCACCTCCCGCCATACCAAACACATATCCATATGACATTTTCCTTTCTACGCTATTAACCCTTCAATTCCTATCGGACAATCATAACCCCTTTCTTACCCAACTTATATATCTATATATATCTATATATATATAAATATATCTATATACACACATTTTCTTTTTTTAAAGTACCTCCAAATAAGGGTGGGAGGGAATCTAGGCAATGTCCGGCGCAGAGTGAGGGAAAAACCTGCGAACCGGGCGTAAATGCCTCCCCCTGACCCCTGGCCAATCAGGAGCGCACAGGCTCTGCCGGGTCACGCTGCGCTTCGTCAGACCCGGCGTGCCTGGGATGCCTCCACGCCGGCCAAAAGCTATGCTGCACACTACAAGTCTCTCATGCTGTCACACTGTCCTCTGTGGGCACGGCTTTAGGTCACAGCTGTGCAACACAGCACCATACATGAGAGAGAAAGGGGGTGCTCCATAAGGAAATAATCTGTTACTCTGGGGTCTTCTCAGATGTAAGTGTAAATCTTATATCAATATTTCATTGACGAGAATAAAATCAATTAACTAACCTATAAAAAACAAATACATTTTACCTAAAGAGTCAAATGATCCAGTTTTTCTTACTTAACTAGCAAAGAACGGTATTGGAGATCTTGGAATAAGACACTTAACCCCCTCCACATGCTCAGTACCAGAAATCCCAACAATTACTGCAAGCCCTGCTCTGCAGAAAAGTAAATGCCCCCTCATACAAGAAGCCTTCACCAAAAAGTATTATGGATGCCTCCAGTGCCAGCAGGGGCTCATTTTTTTATTAAAAACTACCCGTTTGACTTTTCCTGCCTATTTATACCGTTAGACTAAATTAGACCCATTGGCACATCCCTCCAAACACTTTGCATGGCCTAAAGCAGAGTGGGTTAATGAAATCTTTAACAGAACATTTTTTGTTTTCTTTTATAAATGTGACCCCTCCATTCCCTAATTGTCTCGCCCCTCTCTAGAGGATGTAATACATCACTTTTTGTTTATTTTCCTGTCCCTGAACAGATTGCGATTTTTCTTTATTCCTTTGGGGCTGAAAATTAAGCCACGGTTATAATTTAGTGGTTCAAACATGGCAACTTTCTTGTTTGCTTCCCAAATTGCCTCAGGTTTATTTTGTCCTAATCACAGGCTTTGCTGCAAAATGTTTCCGTGCATTTGTATTTCAGATAAATAAGATATGATTATTTAAATTCACATTCTATCTAATTTCTCCTCGGTTTCTAAAACTCTTGACAAATGTATATGGAAGTTAGGAGCCAGACAGATTAATTAGGAACCAGGTTATGGATAATATCTAGAAATATATGTATAATAGCTCAAAAGTTAGGAGCCAGCTGATAAAATGTAGTAACTGTGCCTCCTAGGATTTGTAAAGCCCAGCTTTAAAGGAACAAGGACAAAAAACACCCTGAAGCCGAGCACGGTTGGCCATGATCAGTACTTGTATGGGAGACCACCTAGGAATACTAGGAGCTGTATGCTGTGACCCACTGGAGAAGGAACTGGCAACCCACTTCAGTATCTCTGCCATGAAAACCAAGTGGATCAGCATGACTATGGATATAAAGATGTGTCTGGTATGTTATATTCCCTGAGGTCACTTGGAGTCAGACACGAATGAACGACAAAACAACAACAATAACATCAGGATTGGTCATGAGGTCTCCTGGGCACGGGGTTCCTGGAGGCCTCAGATGTTGGGCTTCCATGGTGGCCTTGAGCAATCACCTCTGTTGTTTTCTTTGTTAAGCAAATAAAGCTGTGGCCTGTTTTAATCCCATACTAGTGTCTGTCAAATTATTTGGAAGGGGGTTTGCTCAGTGGGTTACGTACTATGTAACAGATGCTTAGGTCATGGTGGGTAGGAAGGTAACTGAAATCCCCCACTGTATAACAAGTAAAGAAATAAGAGATCATTGTGAGTACACCTAAAGGGATATGTACAGTGGATATAAAAAGTCTACACACCCCTGTTAAAATGTCAGGTTCCTGTGCTGTAAAAAAATGAGACAAAGATAAATAATTTCAGAACTTTTTCCACCTTTAATGTAACCAATAAACTGTACAACTCAATTGAAAAACAAACTGAAATCTTTTAGGTCGAGGGAAGAAAAAAATAATAATAATAATGTGGTTGCATAAGTCTGCACATCCTCTTATAACTGGGGATGTAGCTGTGTTCAGAATTAAGCAATCACATTCAAAATTGTGTTAAATAGGAGTCAGCATACACCTGCCATCATTTAAAGTGCCTCTGATTAACCCCAAATAAAGTTCAGCTGCTCTAGTTGGTCTTTCCTGAAATTTACTTAGTCGCACAGCAAAAGCCATGGTCCACAGAGAGCTTCCAAAGCATCAGAGGGATTTCATTGTTAAAAGGTATCAGTCAGGAGAAGGGTACAAAAGAATTTCTAAGGCATTAGATATACCATGGAACACAGTGAAGACAGTAATCATCAAGTGAAGAAAATATGGCACAACAGTGACATTACCAAGAACTGGAGCTCCCTCCAAAATTGATGGAAAGACAAGAAGAAAACTGGTCTGGGAGGCTACCAAGAGGCCTACAGCAACATTAAAGGAGCTGCTGGAATATCTGGCAAGTACTGGCTGTGTGGTACATGTAATAACAATCTCCTGTATTCTTCATATGTCTGGGCTATGGGGTAGAGTGGCAAGACGAAAGCCTTTTCTTACAAAGAAAAACATCCAAGCAAAATTTCCTATGTTTTCTGGCATTTGCATGTGATTGTGTACACCCCCAGAAAACTCCACATCAATTAGCATCACATACAAATTCAGAATCAGGCTAATACATTGTATCATTCTCCACCTCAGTGGCTTCTGGCATGTGCTCAGTACAAGAACCGCAACAGTTACTGCTTGTGCTCTGTACCAGAAAGGTCAAAATATGTATCTTGCTGTATTTCCTGTGGGTGCACTGCTGTATTTCCTGTGTGCACCCGGCTTATGTAAGCGTCCGGTGGGTGTGAACCACTGGATTTGACTTTTGTGCAAAGAACTTTGTAAGTAAACTGAACTTTTCTAAATAACACATGTTTTAATACACTACTAATTCTCCTCTATCAAATGCATTCATAACCCAGCGCGCTTGCATATACCTTTAAACTGTGTCTAACACAGGCCAAAAGACCTGCTTTTCCACATAACTACTCAGGAAACACTATTTCCGCTGTAGCTATGGATTCTGGGTAGTGACATGCAAATAAAACCTACCACCCACCATGACATATTTAGTCTCTGTCCATCCTCATTGCCAGAACCTCCCTCAAACTGATGAGCCCCATATAAGGGTTAAAAAGCTGTGTGTAAGTGGGATTCTTACCCTAATCCATCTCTTTAGAGTAGGGGCCCGTAGTTCTAAACGGATTCCCATGTTAAGTGGGCCTGAGGCAAAAAGTAGTAAGTTTTGAGCCTAATTTGCATGGCACTACCCAGAATTCTTAGCTACATTGGAAAAAATGTTTAATGAGAAGTTCGTGGGAATAAACAGGTCTCTTGGCCTATGTGAGACATGTAACTCTACTCAAAACAATCGTTTAGTTATCATGCAAAAAATAAAATGTTAAATAGAAAACAATGTACTTCCATATCACTTCATGGTGTACTGCACGTCGCAGCTCTGGATGCACAACCCTGGGCTATAAGGAGGCCTGGAGCATCAGCAGCTTGGTACAATCATACAAGGTTTCTTTTTGACCTTCCTCTGGATATAACAATAACAGGACATAAGCCTGGGGGAATGAACTCGATACACACAACTGCTTCCTGCCACGGCTCAGCCATCTGCAGATAACACACGCAGACACTATATATTGACCCCTGCTCAATACAAGCTCCCAATGTCTCTGTCCTATACATATATACTATTATATACACAAATACATCAGACGTGCAGACAAAATATACAATTAAGCCATGCTAGGAGCCAGGGAGCTATGGCTCCTAGAATGTTACTGCTGGCTCCTAACTATATATATACTAGTGACTTGCCTGTCAAAAATGACGGCAATAGAATTGTAAGTCAAGGAATGGTGTTTGCCACGCAAATTAAGTGCTTTGGTTGTGTAAGTATGTTTTGCGCTGATTGCGAGCCTCGTGGTGAGCTCCTTTGGCGCTCATCGTGTGGCTGGCAATGAGCGCCTTCGCCGTTTATTGCGATTGTGTATTGTGGTGTTTTTTTAAGTTTTGTATATATGTATGTTGTAATGATAATTAATTACTAAATAAATCAAATCATAAATGAATATACTTTACCTATTTGTAATTAATATATGCAGCAAGGAATGTGCTGAAGAGCTGACAATCTGTTTTGATGTTGCTGCAGCATACAATGTAGATTTGCACTGTTGTTGAGCAGAGGTGTAAGTGTCAGCAATCTGTGCAGTGTGTAGTGTAAATAGGCTGCGTGCGCAAGGACTAACCGTTGGTGTAGCTGTGTAGTAACGCATTGTGTTAGTGTTGTAAAATGGCGGCGAATGTGTATGTGGAACGCGGCGGCCATTTTTTTTTCTCGCTTAGGGAATTTTTTAGTGTGTGAACTGTTAAAATTGGAGTTTAATTGACATGTAAGATGACTTGCAGACATCCTGGGTGTCCCCCCTTGCTGTTTGTGATGTTTGTATTTGATTTCTGTTTGTATTTAGTGTGGGTTACGCGTTTTTCGGTGTGCGCGGTTCGGCTGTTAAGTTCGTATTTTTTGCAGCTCGTATTTTGTTTTATGCAAGTCGCGGTTTATTTTTGTAAGTTACAGGACGTATTCTTAAGGCAATACACTGTATTAGCTATTTTTTTATAAAGTAGATTATTTATGGGATATTCAGTAATTTGGCTAATGTATGTTTTATGCAAATGAGGAGCTCTTGAATATTAATTAGCCTTTTTAATGTGCTAATCAGAATCACAGCCCGCTTGTCTGTTTCTATGGTGGCCAAAACAATGACCCCCAATGTTACTAGATGGTAGAATCCATTACCTGCCCGTATTAAGTACCCTGAGTAGAAAATTAGTATCATCTGCAAAAACAATGCTGTATAGCTAACCTTGGAAGCATCCATGATATACTGGTGGATGTTGTGAGAGGGGCAGTGGTATTTCTGAAGAGTAATACTTGCATTTCCTGATGCAAGCAGTCTGCTTCTGGGCCTGTGAGTGGGAGTATGGTGCTAATTTCAGTCACATCCAATAATCTAACACAGATTTCCACGATGCTTTTTTTCTTGAACAAGTGCATTTTTACTTGAACTGCAGTGGTTCTTTGTTTTATATGCTGTTCTTGGAATAAATAAACTTAATAATTTTCTTCTAAGCACGCATGTTTTCTATTGTGTATTTGTGTCGTTCAATCGGGTCTGACTCTCCGTGACCTCATGGAAAAAAAAACATTGAAATACTTACCTTGAAGTTAGCAAAATGTCTTGTAATTTCTGACAGTTGAAAATTAGGGTTAACACATCCTCCAAACCTAGGCTAAATTAGCATAAAATTCATAATTTGTTTTGGCCAATCAGGAGAAAGCAGAGGTTAGCTGAAACATTTGAATAAAACGCTGGGGTTCCTGTTTGTGCTGCAAAGCAGCCTGGGATATATAGTGTGCTCCATGTTAGAAGATGCTATGGCAGCATCACAGCACAGTCAGGAAACAGCATGGAGGGTTATATCCCAGCAGTGACTTGGGGGCTGACATCACTGATCTCCTATTGGCTGACGGAGACACAGCAGGTGAACAATTGGTTACGGGGATCAGGTGTAGCCATTACTGGGGTTGTCAACATAATCATTCGAGCTATTTTTAGATATTAATAAAAAATTTAATGTTTTATGAAATGTGCTGCATATATGAAGGATGTTTTTTAAATAAAGAATGCAAAAATGTAATAACCCAGGAAACTTGGATATGCCATTAAATTCTGATGGTTACAATTAAAGATTTAGGTTTGTGAACTACATTGGGTCAGTACAGGCTTTTATTTTGCAAATGTTTACAGAGTCCGGCACGTAAGCCCCATAACTCCCTGGTAGCGGAGCTGCGATTACAAAGCACAGAGCATTATCAATCTTCCTAAGTACTCCTAAACACACAAGTCCTGGGGAGCACTGGAATTTATGCTAGAGCAAAACTGTGAGAATATCAACACGGCACCCTGCGCTGCCACCACCCGGCGCTACCACCGGATCTACAATCCAAGAGTCGGATCTGCTGTAATATATCTGTCTGCAGTAAAATGCTGAGATTTGCCAAATTACAACATCGATGACGTTCTCTCGTAAAATATTTAGAGCGTTGTGATCACCCAACAGGCTCGGGAGGATAGACAAAATATGTGAAAGTAAACAGAGTCAGGCAAAGCGGATTATCAGAAGTGCCAAGGCCTAAGCAGAAGAGAAAATGCCATCATCAGACTCAGAACTGCTGCTCTATATTTATGTTACATATGCTCGGACAATGATACGTGTTTAATAATGTTTCTATGTATCACAAAAAAGCCTAAAAAAGATAAAATAAAATTATATGTATATACGTAAACTTAGAATTATTTTTTATTTCTGTCCTGGATATACAGTGGAGGCTTTTTCAATGTTTTTTTCACCCAATTTTCACATGGACCGCAACACACCATGCTGATCCACTGGGTATCCATGACATAGATACTAGAGTGGGTTGCCAGTTCCTTCTCCAGTGGGCCAAAGCATCCTGGTATTCCTAGGTGGTCTTTTATTTGATATCAGGAATATATATTAACAGATGCACTCACAGGACTTCACCAGTATGCTTGAAATGTAACCTTTATTCACTATGTATTAAAATATATTCCCTTGTAAGAAAACAATATAAAATATATTCCCTTAGAACAAAAACCCCATAATATAAAATATATTGAAAGTAGGCAGAAATATATTTTATATTGTTTACTTACAAGTGGGGTTTTAGTTCTAAGGGAAAATATTTTAATATATATTGAATAAAGGTTTTATTTTTAGCATACAAGTGAAGTCCTGTGAGTTCAGCAGTTAAAAGTTATTTCCACTTTCCTAATATCATATAATTGTTAGTAGTATCTGGGTAGCACCGAGTGAATATTTATTCAAGGTCAGGGATGATTTTATATGTATAATGACACTTTACCACTATTTATTCCTAAGTGGTCTCCCATCCAAGTATTGACCAGGCCCAACCCTGCTTGGCTGCTTCAGGGTAATGTGACCTCTAACTGGAATCGAACCCGGCCACAGCGATGAAAGCCACAAATCCTAACCACTGGACCACCAGGGAACCCTAACATATTCAATACCATAACTAATATCTTGCTTCCACACTTTTCATATTAAAGCATTTAAGGACACTTAAGGTGGGCTGAAGAGTGATCAAGGCCCTCCACCATACAGCGTACAGTAATACTGAGAATAAATGTATTTCACGCTTAGGTTTCCCAGAAATACAGACATTGCACTGCACTCTGAGACACTGGGCGGGGACATGCAAATGAGAACATAATGTATTCTCACTCTATCGATCCAAAAACCACTATATAAATGGCTCCTTTTAAGCATATGCTCGCTGTATTTACTAGTTTTCAGCATAGCACAGGATGGATTATGCACAAACCAGGAAACCTACCCATAGACAGCACTGTTTCAATCTTAATGGATCTCATCAGTTAGAGCAAAACAGTGCTGTCTGTTAGAGCAAAACAGTGCTGTCTGTGTGTAGGTTACCTACATCGTGCATATGCATACTGCTATTCTCAAAAGATGCATTTTAACTGCTGTTGAGTGATATATTTATATAATTATATGTATATAGATAAATATGTATATATATATATATATATATATATATATATATATATAATTTTAGACACTTGCAAAAAGACTATCTTCTACCAACCATTTTCAGGCACCCTGTTTATTATATTTACTCTTTTCTATTTCTATTATTTAAAACACTCTATTCTTTTCTATTATTTACTGATATTTACACTTTTCTATATCTCTAATGTACCCAGAAAGCTGTTCAGGAATCAACCTTTTTTCCCGAAACCTAAGATTTTCTGGATGTTATTTTATTTGTTTTCCTTCTTTCTCGGTTTTTAACAGGAAAACATTAATTTCCTGTGTTTAAAGGGCATCAGATTAGCACATTTCCTATCAGTACAATATATAAACACTTTTTCAATTGTTTATTTAATATAACACGTTTTACATACTAAAAAGTATTTCAGGGACATGAAAAAATAATGATACGGAGCCTTGGATATTACTTTATTCCAGGCGCAAAGGTGAACATCATATCAGAAGCTTGCGCAAAGGTATAGTTAGTCATTAAAATGGCAAACTGGTTTGCCAGATTGCTTTGTTTATCTATACGTTTGTTGGCTATTGCACATTCACAACAGGGGTGGAGCTACTGGTTCACCTAGCAGTCCCTATAATTATTATAGTTTAGTAAATTGCCCGTCAAAAATGACGGGAATGAAATTGAAAGGCTGGCAATGCTGGTTGGCATACAATGTGAGGCTTTTGGTCCTCATTGGTTTTCATTTCAAAGTCCTACGTGCCTGGCGTTGTTAGTGTAAGTTTTACTGTTTTCACCGTTGTGTATCTTCTAAGTTCTGCGTGCCTGGCCTTGCTGAGCCTTGTTTCCGAATTTTTTTCCGAACGTTTTTCGGCCGCCATTTTTTTCCTCGATTAGCCAATTTTCGAGCGGCAGAAAATGGCAAATGCTGTGCAAGTGCTGTGTGTGAGTGTTATTATTTTGTTATCATTATTTTGCTTGTTTTTTGCTTTTTTGTAGTTACGCGTTTGAACGAACTGCGTGCTTCAACTGCTTGCCTCTCGAGGCTTGCAGTGCAATGAGCACCTTCGGCGCTCATTGTAGCCTAAGTCCTGCATGCCTCAACTGCTCGCCTTGCTTCATAAGGCTCGCAGTGCAATGAGCGCCTTTGACGCTTATTGCAGCCTAAGTCCCGCGTGGCTCCACGGCTCGCAGGCATCACTCGCTTCATGAGGGACGAAATAGCCTAAGTCGTCAACGGCTCACCTCGCTTTGCGAGGCTCGCAAGTGCATTATTAACATCACAAACACTAATATCTATTATAGTGATAAAGTATCTTTTTTAAAATGAATATAGTTGCCTTGGGCGTTTGTCCATGTTATGCTTGTCTGCCAATTAGACTTAAAGAGCCACTGTGATTTAATTTTTAAGAGCATTAAAAACAGGCTAACATTGTAGTAGCAGTTTTTCTCTACAGTAAATCATTTCTGAATGTTTAAATAAAATCCTGTCATTTATGGCGGGCAAACTAGTAAAATAATAAAAAAATATAGAATTCTAAAATAGATCCAGTTTCACGGCGTGTGTCAGCAGGTATTGCTTTATTATATCCTTTAACCATTGTAATTAACTCGACGCTCTTCAATCAACATGGGAACAATATGTACATCTGGTATTCATTGGCTACGGGATATAAAGCCCAGGTACAGTGATTCTAAACAGCAGCCATTGTATGGGAGGGAATGAAAAGCTCATAGACCTGGGCTAGTCAAGTGATGCTCGGTAATAGCACACCATGTTTGTGTAGGTTTGATTCGTTCAGTCGTGTCCGACTTTCCGTGACCTAATTGACCGTAACACACCATGCTGATCCACTTGTGGGTTGCCAGTCCTTTCTCCAGTCGGCCATAGGATACAGCTCCTGGTATTCCTAGGTGGTCTCCAACTACTGACCAGGCCCAACCCTGCTTGGCTTCAGGGTGGTGTGACCTCTTGGCTGGAAAAGAACCCAGGTCGCAGAGGTGAAAGCAACGAATCCTAACGACTGGACCAAGCGAATCCGAACCACTGGACCAACAGGGAACCCTTAATAGCCCAGCATAGCCCCAAATAACTGCACATAGCCCTACAGTTATACATTTGAACGTCTCAATCATGAGCAAGTAACTGCTCCCCACATTTATTTTAATAATAAATACAATAATGTATGTTATAAAGTGAAATATTGATTAAAAGGACCATGCTAACATAAAGACAAACAAGTGTCTTTTTTCTTGAACTACAGTGCTCCTTTAATACTTGTCCAATCTTCAGGCCCTCTCTGAACATCAATGAGAACATGGATATATCCCTCTATATTATTTATCCAACAATATCACTTATACTATACTATACTGCATATAAACCAACAGTATTCATATACTAGCGACTTGTCCGTCAAAAATGACGGCAATAAAATCTCAAGCCTGGCAATGCTGTTTGCCACAATGCGATGTTCTGCCCCCTCAGAACACCCTCAGCGCTCATTGTGACCCCTGCGCTGAGCGTCTTTGGCGCTCATTGCGAGCCTCTCCTCCCATCTACTTCACCGCTCATTACAGGCCTCGGCAACTTGCAAATTTTGTGCTTGGGAATGCCATGTATGTTTCCCCCGTCCCTTCCCTGTGTCTTTCTCCTCTGTGTCTCTGCTGAATCTTTGCGTTGCGCGCGCTGACTGCCGTTAGTTTTATTTTCTAAGCCGCGAGTGCCTGGCATTGTTCGTCTGTGTCCCGCGTGCCTGGCGACGTTGGTGTAAGTGTTACTGTCTTTTGCGTCGTGTATTTTCTAAGTTCTGGGTGCCTGGCCTTGCAGAGACTCGTTTTCATCTTGTTTCAGACTTTTTACGTTTTTTGGGCCGCCATTTTTTCCCCGCTTTGGCGATTTTCGATCGTTAAAAGAGACAAAATATGCCTCAAATTAACTTGCAACCTCACTCACAGGCTCCCTGGCTCTCCCCCTTTGCTGTGTGTGGGTGTGTAGGTTAACTGAAGGCATATTTGTGTGTTTTTGCCGTCTTTTCATGTTCAGTGGTTCGGCCGTTAAAGTCGCGGGTCACAGTTGCGGCCCTATGGGACAACTCGCAGATTGACAACTATTATATGTGATACAGTGGTACCTTGGTACTCAGCCTTAATCTGTTCAGGTTGAGTATCAAAAACCATGAGTACCAAACTCCCATAAATAGTACCCATGTAAATTGGTTTGAGCAAGCACGACGAGTACCAAAGTAGCGTGACGAGTACTGCGTTTTTTTTTTTTTGCTCAACCAAAAATCGAGGAGTTAGCATGTAGTCGAGTACCGAGGGTCCACTGTATATCAATAAGACCCGCACAATTCCATTTCAGGCAAAGCGCAAAGCCATATATCAAATATACTGTGGGGTTGTATGATAATTACATTTAAATGAGGACATTGGCAGGGCACATGATGCTGCCAGAGTCTCTGTTTATATATTCTGTGCTGGGGCTTAGTGAAAAAATCCAAACGGATCGACTGCCTCGGGAGAAAAATACAAGTATGAAAATACAGAGGAGTCACGTGGAGAACTTGGAG
This sequence comes from Discoglossus pictus, assembly GCA_027410445.1. Lineage (NCBI taxonomy): Eukaryota > Metazoa > Chordata > Amphibia > Anura > Alytidae > Discoglossus > Discoglossus pictus. The sequence goes on along the minus strand of CM050164.1, from coordinate 454,162,511 downwards.
GCTTCTATCGCTCTTATGACCACCATATATTAAATTATTATTGTGGTGAACTACCTACCCAAAATATCTACTACACAAGCTAAGGAACTGGCCCCACGCTGATTATAGGAAGTAACCTTGAAACAGCTGTACGTGGGTGGGATTCCTAGCTTGTGTATAATCCAACGTTAGCTTCGCTCAAAGCTGTTTGATACAGCAGGCATATGCTTAATGGAAGCCATATGTATTATGGTTATGGATTGAAAGAGCAAAGCCTTTGTTAAATTTGCATGTCCCTGCCAAGGTTCCCAGAATGCAGTGTAATAACTGTATTTCTCAGAATTCTGGGCATGAAACTAATCCCTTTCTTCATGCTTACGCTCACACTTCCAGTAGAGTGCAGAGTTGGGCCTGGTCAGTACTTGGAATACCAGGAGCTGTATGCTGTGCCCCACTGGAGAAGGAACTGGCAACCCACTCCAGTATCTCTGCCATGAAAACTAAGTGGATCAGCATGACCATGGACATAAAGTGTCTGGTGAGTTACTAAACAACGCAAAATAATAAAAGATTTTAGCATTTAACACCTCTCTCCCACACATGCTCAATAGGAGGCAGATGCAAATGAACTTGCTGTATTGAGCATTACTGTCATGGTGACTTCCATGCACTAGCAGAGTCTGCTAAAATAAAGTTTTTTTTTTAAATAATGTTGTTAGTTTATTGCAGAAACATTGTTAACTAATTTGCAGTTGTCCTTTAACTCTGTATTTTCTTTTCTTATTAAATTGCACATCACTGTGATGCTTTACACGGCTGCGGCTTTGTTTTGCATTTCGCTGATATATCACGGCCTGCATAACAGCTTTGAAAATTGCTACGACGCGTCCAGGACATGGATGCTAATGATTTTTGGCACATTAGTATTGGTTTGGCACGCACGCCCTAAATAACAAATAATGAAACCGGCAAAGGATACAGATCCTTATACCCATCTACAGATACGTCGCAATGGCAGATCTCTCCTGGCACTTTGGCTTCATTCCCATTTATTTTAACTAATAAAACACAACAGTCCTGTGTATAACAAGTTGACAATTGCTTGCATCTTAAAGGCCCACTGTAACGCCTGCAAAATTTTAAGTATGCTATCGTTTATAGAAAGATAAACAACTTTGCAACATACTAAAATAATTTTAAAAATGTTACTTTTTTTCGCTCCCTATCCCTATTCCCTATCAAAATGATATGCTTAGCATTAGTGCTATAAATCACTATAATAGCTGTGGATCTGCGGGACTGTTCGGAACGTTTGCGATGCTGAAGCACGCGGGACTTAGGCTGCAATAATCGCCCGGGCATTACCAACACCCGACGGGGGCTGCAATGAGCGCTCATTGCAGGGCTCGCAATGAGGGCCTCCCAGGCTTGCATCATCCCCAGTACCTGGTTACTAGTGTTTGTATACTACTAACACGGAGGCCTAGGCTAAAGGCATAGGGAATGTTCCTGGATTTTACTAGGTATATGATATACCTGAATATATATATTTAATTTTTGTACTTTATTTTATTAAGAAGCTTTGTTTTTCTTGCCTAAAATCCAACAAATAGTCCCTGTATGGGTCTGCCCACAGCATAACCATGAATCCCCATATATATTTAAATATATATTCAATCCCTTTTTAGAGTTATCTATCAAATCCGCTGTCACCACCTATTTTGATAGAGAATTCCACAGTTTAACCACCTTTACTGTGAAGAACCCTTTTCTTTCTTTAAGGTGGCATCTTTTTACTTCTAACCTCAAGGGATGTCCTCTTTTCAATTGAAAACCTATTGGCACAAAACGCTCCCCTCACAAAGCTTTATACTGACCCTGTATATATCATCATCCTCTCATATCTCCTCTTAGACACATTTTTTTCTAGAGAAAATAAGTTTACTTTGGTCAGTCTTTCTTCATAACTTAGCCCCTCCATTCCCCTTATTAGTTTTGTAGCCCTTCTCTGTACTTTTTCTAAAATGTCCTTTTATGAAGTGGTGCCCAAAATTGTACTCCATATTCCAAATGAGGGTGTACTAGAGATTTGTATAGTGGCAGAATTATATTTGCTTCCCTGGCTTCTATACCCTTCTTAATACATGCTAATATTTTACTTGCCTTTGCAGCTGCTGCTTGGCATTGAGCGCTGTTACCTAGGTGGTTGTCCACAAGCACTCCCAAATCCCTTTCAATATCCGATACCCCTTGATTTGCTCCATTAAGATTATAAAATCCATTTCAGTTAACATACGTCTTATTTTGTTCCAGAGAAACATTGCTATTTGAATTAGCTATTTATGTGCAGATTTGACAAGTAAGAGCATGACAATGTCTTAGAAGACAAAAGAACAAATGTAAAATGCAGTCTGACAAACAAACAAAAAAAAAAAGTCAGAATTTGAAAAACACTTAAAATAATTTTGCATTAAAAAATAAAACTTTATTGGCGTGGGAACAAGTGGGCAGAAATGTTATTGTATCGAAGTAGTAATATCGTCAGCTTCTTTTGTTACGTACATCACACATTTGATATTTTCCCTTGAATACACAATGCTCCTTTAAGACCTTGTTATTCCTTAGATCTTTTTAGCAAAGATGTAAGGACAGAACTACAGGAAATGTAATTTAACAAAAACAAAGCAAGAAATGAGAGCCAGCAGCGCATTGTAGGAAGGAAACACCAAGTGATCCCCTGGAAGGATCAAAACAAAGCTGTGAG